>JAMXBD010002545.1:0-185189 GCA_024138025.1 Combretum micranthum
ACAACTGCCAAGTTTTGACTGCACACTAGCTACTCAGAAGCCAAGCCAAACCGTTACTGAGCTTCTAGAGTTACTTCTGCGATGGGCAAGGTGGTTCTTCAATAACAACTGCCACAAATAGAACTGATTGTGGATGGAGATCAAAGGTTGAGTCCATCATCATAAAAAAATTCTAGAAAAAAAGGCTCTGGAGAAACTGATCTAAGATGGTGTTTATTACTTGTAATTTACACACACACACGTGTATATTTCCAGTCAGTGTGTTGTTTTACTTTGATGCTGATTGATTTCACACTCTTCAACTATGCCAGACAAAGAAGTGATGAGGCGTCTTCAAGGTCAAATACAGTAACTAATGCTGAGAATGTTTGGAAAAGAAACCCACCACTAGGAGCAAGAGTACCAAAGCCAGATGTGCTGATGTTAAAACCCTGGGATGATCTGAAGATGACTTCTAATGCTGAAGGACATAATACAAGAGGACAGACAAGGATGTCCTTCAAAAAGAAAAAGGGCCAAAGCCAAAATTGGCAACTCAGATGCAACCTTAGCAGATAGACAACCTTCTCAATAGAGGAAAGAAATGAAGTTTCAGTGGGCACAAATCCTAATAGAAATATTTCAAGTGATGTCTACTTGAATATTCGACTGCCAAGCGGTGTAAGTTTGCAAGAGAAGTTTACACTAACAAGCACATTGGGTATGGTCAAAGATTATTGACAAAAATCATTCTGGTGAACTCCATTCTTATGATTTAGCAATCCCTTACCTCGCAAGATATTTAATGACAGGGTGAGATTGCTGGACAGTTCTTGATTTTGTACTTTTCTTTATTCTAATACCTTGTTCTTATTATGTCATGAGCAAAGACGTATTTCTTTAGCTTTTTCAGGGGTGCACTGATTCCTCTACGAAACACCATACATAGAACCTTGAATTTTGGGCACTTACTTGTTTTATGATGCTATTTTGATTGATATATATTTACACTAAATTATATTAGTTGTTAAGTCAGTACGACTGGCAGCAGATAATAATAGAAGCAAACTTATTTTATTTTTTTCTTCCAATACTAAACCATCTATCTTAGAATAAGTGTCTAGGCTTCTTCCCACAGCACAAGTCAGATTTAACCTCCCTTGGCTGGCTCCAAAAATAGCTTTTGAAGAAAAAGAGAGTAGCCACTACCATATTATTTGATTGGTTTTGTATGAGTGAATTGTTGGATACTGGCAGCAGATAATAATAGACAAATTTATTTTATTATTTTTTCTCCATTACTAAACCATCTATCTTAGAACGAGTGTCTAGCATTCTTCCCAGCACAATCAGATTTAGCCTCCCTTGTCTGGCTCCAAAAATAGCTTTTGGAGGAAACAGAGGAGCCACTAACCATATTATTTGATTTGTTTGTATGAGAGAAATTGTTGGATCTATTTCCCCAACCCATCCCCTCCCCCCCCCCCCCCCCCCCCCCCCTCCCTCCTCAAAAACCAAAAAAGAAATGCATCTGCTTTATCTTTCTCACACTGCTTTACTTTCTGATTTCAATAATAGTCTGTTCCCTCTTTTCTTGATGGAACAGTAATTGTTTGACCTCTTAATAGATTTGAGCAAATTATTACTGGACCTAGAGCTGTGTGGAAGACAAGCTTTAATTGTAGTTCCACGTGTGAGGGGTAAAGGCTATGGTGGAGGTCCTTCCTTTTACAATAGTGCTGCAAATTCTTCTGTTGATTCTTCTAGTGGAAGCATTGGAGGATACTTTGGACTTGTTAGGAAGCTCTTATCGTATGTAAATCATTCTCTTATCTTGGTGGAAGTTCCCAGTCTTCAACTTCACACCGGATCCTGAGGAGTCACAACAGTATCGAAGTGTCTTTAGCTAATGGTGAAGTTAACTTCTCTCAAGAAGGTGCATTTTTTTTTGCGAGTGTGACCTTTCATAATTTTGTGTTACATTGTTGGGCAAATGATGACCACCAGTTTTCTTGTGCCCATTTTTGATACGATGTTGAGGATGCAGCACATATCATGGTCCTTGTTATGCCTGCTCAATTTTTATTTTCTTAAGAATTATTTGTTAGATTTTAGTGAATAAATTCTCACTTCTAGCAGCTATGGTAAGACGATCTCTAATGAGGGGAAAAAAAAACTAACGGGACTATACATGTTCATTTGGTTTTTGAGTTTCATCTTTTCAATTCTAATTATGTAGATAGGATCTCTCATTTTGCCCAATTTAGACTGATCTTTTCAATTTTGTTCCTCAGACCAAATTGTTGTGAATGCTTTGTGATCTGAGAAATACAGTAATCTTTGTTTGTGAATGTTTTGATTTAAAAAATGTAAATAACGTATTCTGTAAATAATAATGAGGAGGATTAGAATAAAGCTCCGTTTACATATGTTCTATGTCATGGAGCTCACCATATGCAGAATGTTTCATCTGATCTAGTTATATTTATGTGGTACCTATCTCAACAGTTTCAGGTCTTACACACACTTCAAGATAATTCTCAAAGAATGGAGAGACCATTCTCCAGGATTCTGCAATCAAGACACATCCTCAGTGGTAGAAGTCAAATAAGGAGCAGGAAGCTGGCGTCTTCCCAGTTCGGAAGCAACATACACACTCTAAAGCATGATGAAGATGAACGTTTGGTGACAGGAATCAATTTTGGAACGGAAACTCGACGCAGTATGGGCAATGGCAATGAGAAATAAATAGTGAGGTTCCCTCCTTTGTAAGTATTACGAACTCATATGAGGTTGGATTAAAACCATACAGCTTTTTTCTTCTCCTTTTATTTAAAATTTTTATTGATAATTAATTAATGCAGATGTAATAAATATGTAGCACAGTGAAGTGAAGCTAGCTCTAAACCTTTCCTTATACATGGGACAAGGCTAATTTATGATTTTTTTTTTTTTTTTTTTGGGTTCACTTCGTTGCTCTGTGGGATGAAAGGTATAAGACATATTGTGGATTTGCTTAGGACAGGAAGTTTACAGTTTGCTCATAGTCCTCTTACATGATCTGGATACTGGTTCTGTTTCGTTTATGATGGATATCAACTAAATATTAAAGTTGGTTTTATCTTATATGGTTTGAAATATGCTTACGCATACATATGATTTAAAATATTGAACTTTCTTAATCCACTATGTTACTATGCACTCACTTTCCCACAACCTTAACTTGAAAATACTGAATTCCAATTGTCATGAAAATATCTTGCAACTATTATCTATATTATTTAAGCAAAAGCATACTCTTTGGTGTCTTTTCTCTATTTCCATAAATAACCTTAAAATAAAATCTTTTTTTTTACTTGCCAAAACTTGTAAATTTAATATTTATAATCTTCAAGGCATTTTAGTAATTTAAACCCAAAAATAACTTCCATTACCCACTCTCTCCACTCTCTTTCTTTCTATTCTTTTCACTTATTTAAAATAATAACTAATTCTTCAAAATATAACTGCTCTATCTTTTATGGCAAAGTCTTTTTTTTTTTTTTAATGATAAAAGATTTAAAATTTTTTTACTAAACTTTAAATTTTTTTCAATTAAATTTGTACACGCAATACAAGTGCAGTATTCGCTAGTAACGAGGAACGAGGGAATTAATACATCTTATTTTGAACGATAAGGAGAAATGGTGTTAATCTATAAGATCATTGACTTTACTGTATGTTGGATAGAATTCTTGATATCATTTTATATGAATATATCCTTTTTAGGTTTTTCATAGTTGATAAAATCTTTTAACTTTTTGAGATCCCAAAAATTGTTTTATATTTCTTAATTTTTGAAAAATACAAATGGCCAAATATATATACATAGTTATCTTTATTTTTTGAAATAAAAATAAAAATTTGTTGACAGGGTACCCAAAGACATTACACTAAAAATAAAATGAATATTACTAAAAAAATAGAAAGTTCGTCTAACATTATGTTTGGTTTTTTGAAATGAAATTATATTAGAAACAAATAGTAATTCATTGATTTTGTGTGTGTGTGTGTGGTATCTCTTATTTAATTTACTAATATGTTAAAAAAAAAACCAACAAAAGATAAAGACAAAATTTAACAATTTTATATAAGAGAACTTAGTTGGTTATCAAGACTTTTAATAAATTACTTTATTTTTTCAAATGAATATATTTCAAGTGTCAATGTTTATAAATTACTTTATTTTTTTAATGGATATATTTCAAGTGCCAATGTATATAATTAAATAAGAATTTAGAGTTTTTATTTTTATTTTTATTTTTTTATCATTACAACAGGGAATGAGGGAATCAATACATCACATTTGAAAGATCAAAAAATGATACTAATCTACAAGATCATTGACTTTATAATATGTTGGATAGAGTTTTTGATATCATTCTATATAATATCCTTTTAGGTTTTTCATAGTATTTATAAGATCTTTTAACATTTTGATCCCAAAAAATTGTTCTATATTTCTTAATTTTGAAAAATACGAATGGCCAAATATATATACATAGTTATATATTTATTTTATTTATTTCTTAAAATAACAAATAAAGAATTTATTGACATGATACCTAAAGACACTACACTAAAAATAAAATGATGTATACTAAATAAAATAAAAAAGGTTGTCTAATATTTCATTTAGTTTACTGAAATGAAATAAGAATAGTAATTCATTTTTTTTTTTTTGTGTGTGTGTAGTACCTTCTATTTAATTTACTAATATGTTAAAAGGAATCTACTAAAAGATAAAGACAAAATTTAACAATTTTATATAAGAGAACTTAGCAAGTTATCAACACTATTAATATAATTACTTTATTTTTGCAAATGACTATATTTCAAGTGTCAATCTTTATAAATCACTTTATGTTTTTAAAATTAATATGTTTCAATTGTCGATGTTTATAATTAAATAAGAATTTAGAATATGTTTTTTTTGTTTGTCATTATAATGAGGAATGAGGGAATCGGTACATCTCATTTGAAAGATCGGGAGAAATGACACTAATTTATAAGATCATTGACATTACAATATGTTGGATAGAGTTCTTGATATCATTCTATATGAATATATCTTTTTTATGTTTTTGATAGTATTGATAAGATCTTTTAACTTTTGAGATCCCAAAAAATTGTTTTATATTTCTTAATTTTTGACAAATGCAAATGGCCAAATATATATACATAGTTATATATTTATTTTATTTATCTATATTATTAAAGCCAAAACACCTACTTTGGTGTCTTTAGATTTTTAATTTTGTGTATTATTTATATATAATTTAGTTATCATAGTTTTATAACTTTTTTTTCAAAATAAACTACTTTCGCCTAATCTTTTTTCAATAATTTTTTTATTATTTATATATAATTTAATTATCACGGTTTATAACTTCTTTTTCAAAATATAAACTACTCCTCCCAATCCTTTTTCAAACCATAACTACTTTCTTATCTTTTCACTTTTAAAATTTGCATTTTATTGTGAAATAAGAAAATTAATAATATTAAATTTAAAATCTAAAAAAAATTTACCTTGAAACTAATATTTTAAGATAAAAACAATTTAAATTCTTCATGGATATTATTAATTTGACACACAAAGCGTAGGTGCAGCATCCGCTAGTTTATATAAAAGAAAAATGTTTATATATATATTGATACTCAATATGTTTGTTTTTTATATTTTAAACATATTTTTGTGTTTGTTATAGTTAACATTACAACCATCTCATCTAAAAATTTAAATTGATAGATATGGTATGGCTATTATAATTATTATGTAACAACTCCCTCCTCCTACTTGTAAGTTGGGACTTTGACTAAGGCTTTCAAGTGGGCGATTTAATTAAATGGAGTTGTAATGAGTTGCAATATTCGAACTTATAACCTCTCACTTCATACTAAAGTTAGCATCACGAACTTCATTTTAAAAGCTTAAATTTGTAAATATTGTGTGAGCTATTATAGTTATTACGTAACATGCATATCTTATCATCATAAAAAAGTGTATCAATTGAATTGCCAAATTGGAAATCAAAGCAGAAGCAGGTTATTTTGCCATCTTTTAAGCCCATACTCCTTTTTTTTCAATATGTGCCCAAATAGAAGTCATGGGTACCTGGAAGGATTTTCTTTGGTTCTGAATCGAGATGTGAAGCCCAAATCGGCACAAGGTGCTAACTAAGTGTGTCGTGAATTGAGGTTGATATCTACTTGCTTTTTGAACTAATTATATATTGAGTCGTGCTTAGCTTATTTAACTTGATAAGTGGATAAGCTTAATTTAAGCTGGAGTTAGTACTGCTTTTTTTCTTTCCCATATAATCAAGTTTAAATGAAGTTAATTGAGACCTAAGATAAGCCTGTAAACAAGTCTGTTTGAACTTAAAAATTTATGTATATTAAACTTCTAAAGAATTTTTTAATTATTTCGGGCAGTACAGCTTTACTTGAAATAATCCAGTTATGACCTTAGTCACCATTAATACTAAGAACTTCTATTTACATACTTGCTCTCCTCTTTATTTCTTCATGAATGTGGTAACATTTTTTGACTTGACAAGGGGAAATAAAAGTTTTTTGCTCCTTTATTTTACATTAGGACAATGAAAATATGATTTTATAGAATTGCTATTACTTACTGTGAAATAGGAAATAGTTTTTATAAAAATTGAAAAGAATAACAATTTTTTGTTCCTTTTCAGCACATGTTCATATTTATGAAATCTTAGAAGAACTATAACAATAGTTATTATTTCTTTATTTTATATATTTTTAATTAATAATTCTTCTACTATTTATATCATTCTGCAAATTTAATATATAGTATGGGAAACAAAACAAGATAGAGAAAAAGAAAAGTTTTTTTTCCCCCTATCTTGAAAACAAAACACGTAATATGATGGGCAAGACACAAGAGAGAAGAGAAAAGCGAAAAAAAAAATGTCATGCTATAAGTTTTCAAATTTGAAATCAAAACCTATACTATAATCTTTTAAAAATATTACCAAATCTAATAATGTAAAATTTTATGTAATACAGAATATCTCATTACATCTGTTACATAAATACATTTATTTTAACTAAAAAGTAATTTAATTTATGTCAAAAAAAGATTCAAAATTAGCTTGTAGAAACTTGAATTCAATTTACAAACCGTATATGATCATTCATCACAGGAAAAAAGACCCACATGTAATTCGTAATTGACATCACTAAATTTTAACAAATTATCTCAAATAAACTTAAATAAGTCTTGATTTGTAACCATAAAAAAAAAATCATATCATGAGTAATATTTTGTTAATAATTACATTATATACAGAGGTTAAATATAAGTAAACCCTCCTTAAAAATTTACAAACGAGTGGATGCAATTTAGATTAGTATCTAAATAGGAAGTTACTAAACTTTAATAATGAACAAAATAAAATCTTATAAATAATATAAGGAAAATGATAGATTTTGAAAAAAGTGAGCCCCTCAATGAAAACTTAGTATTTGCACTATTAAGAGTGTATTTGGATTTTTTTTCCCAACTAATTTACAATATACTGTTTAAGAAGATGAGAATCAACTAATTTGTTCATGGGAAAATAAGGTTAAATAGTACCATATCTTGCAATTTTACATTTGAAACAAATAATAATCGTTAATGAGTTTGAAAAATGAAAGATGGATATATTTTAACCAATGGTAATTTTTATGGTCTTGTCATATCATTGCCTGGTTTAAGATTTTACTATTAAAATGATTTGTAAGGGTTACTGTTATAGTATTTTTAAGATCGATCATAATTCAATATAATTTGAGTCATTCAATAATCATACAATACAGTTTGGTTAAAAAAAAATGAGACGTACAATTTTTCATTAAGAAACAACATCAATTTGTGATTTAAAATAGAAAATATGTGTGTGATATATATATTCACAAATCATTGGGAGTGATTTATTATTTATTTTTTTCTCTCAATTTTGAAAATTTAGTCGTAATTTACTATTACTTTTAGTTAATAATCAAAATTATGATAAAAAAATAATATCATTTTAATATTAAATTTTTTAAGAATTTAATTAATTATAAATTATTAATATGTAATAAAAGTGAAAAAAATATAGTGATCAAATCATGTCAATTCAGTATAGATTGTTGAATTTTATTTTATCGTATATGTATTTATATTTGCATCTGTAGTTTATCTATATCATATATATAGCATATTTATTTGATTAGTTTATGAATAAAAATATCATTTTTAATTGGTATTTTTTTTGAATAATTACCTATGTAAAAATAACACAACATGATATCAAAATGATAAAATGATGAAAATTGATCTTTCATTTTAATATCATTTGAATCTGTTTGGATATATTAATTTAATATTATTGTAGCATCATTTTTAAATTAAATTAATATTAAATCAATCTACTGGATGAATATAGATATAATACCTATAAATCATAAATGCGATATGGAGAAAAATCGGCCAGAAAAATCAGGCCCAAAACTTTAAGAATACAGATCGGATAAAAAGCTAAAAACAGAAAAAAACCGGCTTCTCTTCTTCTCCATTGGCATTCACTTCACTTCCCTTCCTGTCTCTCTCTCTCTCTCTCTATAAGCAAGCTTGCGTCTTGGCTTATCTTCACAAGCAGGTATGGTTTTTTACTTGTATACTTTCCTTGCCCAGCAACTCATTTTTTTGGTAGTGTAGCTTGTTCTGTTTGATTTTGGATTTCGATCGAATGGGACATCTATTTTTCTCTTGAATTACTGCTAAGGATTGCATTAGTATTAGCATTAGCTACTTCCTTTATATGGGTTTCTCATTTTATGAGAGAATGAAGTAGGAGCCGAGGATACTAGAGAGAGAAAACCCATAAGGAAGAAGGTGAGTCTAATAGTTTGTTAGGGTTCAATGCTATTGCAAAATTCACACCAAAATTTACTGTTACTTAAAAGATTTATCTGCTAAAGATTTCCAAAACATGGCTCTACTCCCTTGTAACCATTAAAACAAAGGGAACTTCTACGGTGCTTTAACTGACCGTGCAGTTGATCTTTTTAATGTCAAAATAAATAGAGTGATTGATATATCAATTATTTTAATGGTTCAATTACAGTTGGTTATGAATTGAAGCACTTACCTTTGGAATCAGCTCAAAATACTAAACCTTGCTAAATTGCCCATCAGTAGTCGACAGTTTTGGGAGCTTTGGCATCTATTTGAGGTAAATATGTATTTAATAGAGAAATAAAGTCATGTTATTGGAAATTTAAGGAGGTTAATCTGCACTTGATCAATGGTTTTGGATGAATTTACAATTTGTTGACAAACATTTTGTAATGTGGAAATTTATCTTCATCAGATACTGTACTGCCTTGGCTAGTTTAATCCTTATAATGGGACTTCTGTGAATCCAAACCAATTTATTATTGTTTCTAGTAGGATTTTAGTGAGAAATAGAATGTAGGTATGAATCTAATGAGAAAGAGAGATTATAAGTTTTAGTTTCTTACAACTCAATTCCTCTTTTTGCTATTTCAAGTGAGAATTATGAGCTCATATTTCTGATCCTTAGACCTAGCTTCTCACTGAGCTTTACTCCGTGTAATCCTATTTCTAGGAACAAATCAAGTACACTTGCTGGTAAATTAAATGGTTAGTGGCTAGTGATGGGAGGTACTTGGAAATAGAAATCCATTTTGCACATGAAGATGTTGATTGGTCATAGTGAGTTCATTTTACTGAATTCGATGAATTAGATTTTATCTGTAAATTCTCATCCAATTAACTACATCCTGTTTTCTTCATTTTATTATATTGTGTATGTACGTGGGTTTCATTTGATTATATGTACTTCCTAGGATATATATTATGTATTGTTAATGTAAAATAAGTTGGTTGCTGTATATACTTGTTCTGCTGCATGAAAGCTGACAAGCTGTTGCTTCTGTACAGGTGAGATGCACACTTTTGGTAACATAGGAGATTGTTGAGATGCTGCACCCTTAAAACCAATAAGCTGATTTTGTCGGATAAAAATATGATGGCATGCTCAAGACTATTGTAAATGCCCTGTTGCTAACTGATAGAGAGTAAAATTTTGAATGATTTTACATTCTAGTTCATAGTATAGCACCTACCTCCACTTTCCTTTCCAAGAATATTAACAGGAGAACTAAATGGCTATCGCCCTACCTTTTGCATCCCATAAAGATTTGTGCTTCAGTGGACTCAAATCCGACTTTCTTCCATTGACTCCTCCTGTAAAGGTATGTACATGCGATGAATTTTTAGAGGCAGCAAGAAGACCAAACGTTATCCTCAGTTTTCCTGTTCAGCTGTAAAGATTGTTCGAAACACTTCCTTAGATAAGCATGTAGAAAGGCAAAAGAAGATCCGCTTTGTTCAAAAATTGAAAACACTACTCCTTTCTAAACCGAAACATTACATACCAATTCAAATTCTCTCCAAATGTCGATCCTATCTCGCCCTTCAAAAGCCTCGCTCTATTATTTCTATGATCCATCGTTACCCTACAATCTTTGAGATCTTCACCATCCCCTACCCTCCCACTCCTCTCAATGCAACAAAAATATATCCACAGCAATGTGTACGTCTAACACCAGCTGCTTCAGCTCTCGCTGCCAAAGAATACAATCTCAAACTGGCCATCTCCAACACTTTGGCTGCCAAACTCCAGAAACTTCTTATGCTCACTTCGTACCATCGCCTTCTCCTATCCAAGTTGGTTCACATTGGTCCAGATATGGGCCTGCCTCCTAATTTTCGTTCACGCCTCTGCAATGATCACCCTGATAAATTCAAAATAGTGGATACATCATATGGCCGTGCTCTTGAGCTTGTCTCCTGGGACCCACAACTGGCAAAGCCATTACCTAGGCCAGAAACTGATTCTCGTAACCTGATAGTTGACAGGCCTTTAAAATTCAAGCATTTGAAGCTATGGAGAGGACTAAATTTGAAAAAGAGTCATAGGGAGTTTCTGATCAAATTCAATGAGCTACCAGCTGTGTGCCCTTATACTGTTAAGGGTGAAGAGCTCGCAAAAGTCTCTCTAGAAGCGGAAAAGAGAGCTTGTGCTGTTGTTAGGGAGATTTTGGGCATGACGGGTGAAAAAAGAACCTTGGTTGATCATTTAACTCATTTTAGGAAGGATTTTCATCTGCCGAACAGGTTGAGGTCAATGCTTGTTAGACATCCAGAATTGTTCTATGTGAGTCTGAAAGGGCAAAGAGATTCAGTGTTTTTGGTTGAGGGATTCGATGAGAAGGGTGCCCTTTTGGAGGAAGATGAATCCTTAAAATTGAAATATCAACTGTTGAAGTTGGTAAATGAAGGAAAGAGGATGAGAAGAGAGAAGAGAAGGCGTCATAGAATTGGCTACATTGATGTTAGCAGCTGTAATAATTCTTCTAATCTCGATGTAGATCATGAATTCTATAGTGAAAATGAGGAAGATTATGATGATGGTTTAGAAAATCTATTCCAGTCTTCTGATTCAGAATTTGAGAGCTTTAGCAGTGATGAAATTAGTGACTGTGAGGACTCAGAGCAAAGCTTAACGGGAGATCTTTGGATCCCTGCTGCTGCTGCTGCTGCTGCTTCTAGTCTTGAAGCTTCAGATGAAAATTTGGAAACATGGTAACATCTTGTAAATTTCTTAGTTGATCATGTAACAATTGAAAATTATGTACATACATTAGCTCTTTCTTGCTCTATTATTCTTTGATAATGTCTATGTTCTTTTCACAAACAAAGTGAAAAGTTTTAACACTTTATAGTGTAAGAAAGATTTTATATCTTAGATTGTACAAGATGTTTTACAATTGGGTTGTACCTTTTTTTTTTTCAATTATATAAAAGCTAATTAAATAAAAAAAAAATTATGACATATAGCACACAAGTATGGATCATGTTATGTGACTGTAGAAGAGAAGTAACATAGATTCCAAAGTGTGACGTTTAAATTTCAGATGTTTGTTAAAAAAGAATTATCGTAAAAAAACTCTGGAATGTTTTATGTAATTAAACACTTAAGCATGTGATCTCTCTTGGTCATTTTATTCCGTAGGAAATTAAATGGAAAAAGTATTACTGAAAAATACAAAAAAAAACACACGTTTGAAAAATTAGGAAATTCTTTTTCTTTCCCCCTAGAAGATTAGGTAATAGAAAATAATATTAATATTAATATTCAGAATACACACGCACATAACATCGACCTTTTTTTTTTTTTTGGTGGGTGGGTTTTGGGGCGCGCAGAAGCCAATTTAGAAAGAGGAAACCCATTAATAGATCTTTATGGAAATTTGAAAGAACTTCATTTTTTTATAATTTTTCATGATACTAAAGTGGATAAAGGTTATCGTACCATATTTAGTTTACAAAATATATTTGAGATAGACAAAACTCTCTTCATAGGATTAGATACAATTTAAAATTTTTGTCCTTTGTATTTTATAATACAAAACTATTGAAACTGATAAAAATAAAATCCTCTAAAAAAATGTTTATCATGTATACCAAATATAGTATAAGAGAATAGCACTATCCAATATTTTTATACTCTACTATCCTGTCTCCTTTGTCTTGTACAGATCTTGCAATCGAACGATACCATGCCACAAGCAATCATACTTAAAAAAAAATAAGGTACTAGTTGTGTGTCTCTAACTTGCACTCTGTGCATTATCTTCATCACCAAAACACAAATCCAAGTCATCATATTTAAATCCATAAACCAACAAAAAAGTCACCATCTAAAATAGTGAAAAAATAATTGAATAGTAATACAAATATACATCTGCATGTCACATGCACATATTCTAATGCAATAAACAATAAATCTAGTTATTTAAATTCACACGCACTACTTCATACTCCTTATTCATCACACTTCAGGATGAAAAGGTTCTTATTTAGTTGTCAAATCTAGTTATTTAATTTATTAAAAACTAGGATTTTTCAAAAAAAAAATTGGTTGGTTTATTCATTTCTCAAATTTCATTAATGCTAAACATGTCTTTAATCTCTCTAAACATCATACATACTACCCATGCCATTTTAATTATGGTCCAAGCTTAAAATCCCTAATTTTAATCCATTAATATTACATTAGAAAAGGCAATTTATTAAAATTTTAGCTCAATTTCAACCCATTTATTCTTGTCAAGTAACTTTATGCCTGTCAATGATGCTTTGTCGATCAGGCTTCATAGTCCAAGAATAGGCTATAGGATGAAATAAAACATTATGATAGGTGTCATTATACTAGAAGCTCGCTGCCACTTTCATTCCTATAGCGTGTGCTCCTTACTACACGATAGAAGTCAAAGGGACGTGCATCCCGTAACACATGCCCAAGAAAGTGAATCAAGTGAAATTGCAGTTGAGGATTCACTAATGTCTAGTCGTCCATAATTTCTTTTTTTTTTTTTTTCCTTCTACTCTTCTTCTTGTCCTTCTTAGATATTTAGTGTAGTTATTTCTCTATTTGAATTTTCAATATTTATTATTTATCTTTCAAAATTGTTATTATTTTTTTCTTATCTCCTTACCTTTTTTTTTCTTTTTCTTTTTTGTCTAGTTTCTTTCCTTTTTGTTAGTTTCCTTCTATGTTATTAGTTGCTAGGATATTTATGAGCCTCTAAATATGCCAATTATGTATTTAAATACGAGGAGGGAATGGATTGATTTTGTGACTCCACCTTTTTATGATTGTAGCGACATGAATTTCTCTTAGTCAATGAGTGTTGGGTGAATTACCTCTTTATTCATATAGTGTTCTTGCCTAGATTGTGATGAACACATTGATTGATTTTTCAAAAATTCTTTCAATAATCATGAGTGATTTGCCTTTTTTAACATTTATTGAATTGTGATTTTATGCATAAACCAATTCGTCTTTAATATTAGTAGGCTCTATTGAATATTAACTTCATCCACATCTTTACTTTTAATGTTCATTTTAATAAATCTACGGGTTAATGTAACATTTGATGCTTGAATTTTTCAAATATATAATTAATTATTTGAATCTTAAAGTTTGATTTAATACCTAAAAAAATTTTCATTCATTTATACTTCAACTAGCAGAGTAAATCCATTTATTGGTTGATACACCCAGTTTTGGAAGTGACATGTGTCACATCTAATAAAAAAAACTAAAAATATAGATAATTATAGGTGGATTAACACGTAGATTAAAGTGTCAGTAGTTAAGTCCCTACTTTATAGTTTAAATACACAATGCATGTGTCAATTTGCCTTCTTAATGTTTAATCTTCTAGCTTTTCATTTCATTTTATTTATTATTGTTGTTATTATTTTTTTTTTCTGGCTATTTGATAGGTTTCACTCCCCCTTTGATAGAGTGCTAGCTCGTCTAATAAGTTAGAGAGGCAGTTAATAAATATAAAAATTTTGATGGAGTAATTAAATTGACTTTTCAAAGTTCAAGTACCAAATGGATCTCCATCATTTGGTTTCAAAGCCTAGGTTTCACACTTTCTATATTTTAATTGAAATCCATGAAGAAATATTAGTGAATAGATGGAAATTAAGTTTTATCCTCAAACCAAGATCAGTTATATCGATTGTCATGTATCTATCATGATCTTCACAAAAAGTTTAATTTCATAGTATGTTGTAGAAAAATTGGACTTAAAGGTCATAGTCATCCATGCCTAAAACAATAATTTGTTTACAATAAGGTATTCAAAATATCAACACACAGCATAGATTGCCTTCACTTTTGTAATGCTCTTAAAAATACAATTTTGTTGAAGTTGTTTTTTTGTATGATTGTCACATAAAGCTAAGAATGTCATGGTATTGATTCAATCTATGCATGATGTCAAGAAGAATTGTATATCTTCACTAAGGGAAAGAAATTCCATTAATTACCCCTAAACCAAGAAGTAGCATAAGAAGAATAAAATGTAAAGATAGGTTATAAAAAAAATAGAGAGAGCATAAATCAATCAATCAATAGTAAAAATCTTAAGTGTAAAGGTATAATTGAGAAAAGACAAACTATGACAATATCGAAAATCCTAAAAAATGAATACATGGAGATTACAGAGAAAATAATGATGAGAAATCCATACTCATAGAAGTTGATAGTAGGTCCAACGTATGTAGCTAGATAACAACGGAAGAAGAGACACAAGCCATAAGCCATTTCAATCGAAGACAATTACAATTCATTACAATCACTTATTCCATTAGCACATGACTTATGGTTAAATTTTAGATTTTAGAACTTGAAAGTTTGGTCTTGGTGGGATTTTAGATTTTAAATTGGCTTTATAAGATTAGTTTTTGATTCAAGAGAAACAAACTAGTTTCGAGAACAAATCTTATTAAGGGGGAATGGAAAACAAGAAACCAAATCGTGTGAAATCACATTAAGGATTCAAATATATCTATTCGTCCAAAAGTTCCTGTTATTTCCTCTTTAGGTATTTAGTCCAATTTTTAAGATTTAATATTTATTTTTATTTTTTTCATTTTTAGTTTTTTTTTTATGGTTTTGCCTAATTTATAAGATATATGTCTCTTCTTCTTCTTCTTCTTGGTATTTCTTTTTATATTACCAATACTAGGATTTTTATCGGTCTATAAATAAGCCACTCCATGTATTTAATTATAGGAGGAATGAATTAATTTAGTGATTTAACATTTAAGTTTTTATAAATTTAGTTGGATGAGTTTCTCATAATTCGCAATTGAATGAATAAACTCTTAATTAATGTTGTGTTCTTATTAATTTACCTCAATTGTGATGAACATATTGATTAGATCTTTTCATTCTTCACCAATTGTGAAGATTTGCAGTTTGTACCTCTATTGAATTGTATTTTATCACAAACTAAAATGCCTTTAATATTTATGGGCTCAACCAAATATTATTTACCCAAAAATTTAAATTTTGTAATAAACCCCATTGGGTAGAACAGATAAGAACGAAATCCTCTCCTCATGGACACAACCCACTTTCATCGACTAACCCCTTAGTTGGGGTAATAAGACAACCTTGCTTTCTCATACCTTGTTTTCTTCTATGATGATGCATTCTCTATTCTTTAAAGCCCTCTATTGAACTTGAACATTAAAGTGTGTATGTAAGACCCGGTACCCTTAGCTCATTTTTGCTACTTATGTCGATCACTCCACTTATGTACCAAATGACCCATTATGCCAACCTAGACTATAAAATAAAACATTAACAATTCTAAAGTTGAACAACTTTCTAAGCTACCCTCTAAAACACCATTCAACCTTCATTAGCTTCCTATACTTAGTAAATAATATCAAAGGTTATCATTTAAGTCCCAAAATCATCACATGAAGTTCCAATTTGTTTGATTACATTCCAAGAATCAATTAACTATATATTCACCATGATTTCCCCAATTCAATCATTTTGGCACTTTAAACCATACATTATCAACTCAAATTCACTATACATTATTTCAAGCCACTATAATTCATCAAATTTTGACAATCCAAGCATTAATTGGTGACAACATATCAGCCCATATATTCCAATTAGCCATGTTACCACTTGCAAGCATTATACACCATCATACCTTACTCTATTGCATCAATACTCAAACTAATCCTTCAAAGACTACTTTTAAACCTCATTAATCAACTAGATTCATCAATACTTATCAACCTAAGCATGATTAAACATGAGATTACTTGCACTAAAAATCACATATTACACTTTGTTTCATTTATAATCACTTTAATCAATTTAAGACCTACTCTAAATAATAGAAGCGAACAAATTTTCATCAAGACACGTCAAAGTCACTATAATTGACCTTATTGAGTTGGTCATTTCATATTCAAATTTTTTTTCAAAATCCATACTTGTCATTCTACCTTATATCAATCCATAATCATGGCTTGTCTATAATCCATATTGATATAAACTTTGCAATTAAAATAATAAAACAAATCAACGTTTCATAATAATTTATTTGTTAAACACCTTTTGAATATTATCAATAGGACAACAACTAAATGGATAATTGATGTCATGATATAGTATAAAATGTAATATCTTGCCACTAAAGTATTATTTAGGGTAAATTGTATCGAAAGGTCATAATATTTGAAGTAATTTCATTTAAGGTCACAATGTTTCAAATGGTTAAAAAGAGGTCACAATATTTAGGAAAATTTATCAATTAAGGTCACTATTGACACGTGTTACAACGTGTTAGATCTTTTGAATTTTAATTAACTTTGTCTCCAGTTAATATGTGTTAATAGTAACCTCAATTAACCCACTTCTTTAAATTTTGTGATCTTAAATAAACTTACCTTCAAACATTGTAACATTTAGTGCAATTTTACCCTATATTTTATAGCATGAGGGTTCATAAAGGCTTCTATGCTATTTGTTTCCATTTGATCAAAAATTCGAGCACAAAATATAATATCAACCATTATTATCTTTATCAATGACCTTGGTGATTCCATATTATGGGTTTTACAATATGGGCTATAACAATATATGATTCTCATAGTAATTAAGAGGTCATGTTCTTTTTATAGGACTATTGAGTACTTCTTCAAGCTACTTAGTACTTATTTCAAGCTTGAGCGAAGACATATCCACTTATCCAGTACAAGGATAACTACTCAAAACCATAATGTCAATGGAGAGATCGGCACCAAATGCTAGTAACACGCCCTGTAAGCCCCGGAAAATTTCAGTAAATAATTCTAAGATGAACTTCTAAAATAAACCCTAAAAATCACTCCAAATTAAAACCGAATTTCGACAAGTCTTAAATCACGAACGAATTCAGAAATTTCCAAATCTTGAGAAAAATAAGAATTCTTAAAAACAAAATAAGAACTCAACATACTTCAATTCCAAAACCACTACATACGACAAATTCCATACGTAACTCCGACTTATAAAATTGGGTAATATAAAGCTCAAAAACAAATTATTAAAAAGTAAATAACGATTGACTTTCGAAAATATAACTCAATTCAAGAATTCCACAAAAATTAAGAGATATTAGATACTTACAAAAATAAAATTTAAAATAAATTTCTCAAACTAAATATGTTGTATAAACATAAAATATCAGTTTTCAAATTAACAAAGATCTAAACCGAAAAATCACCCGGAAATCCTAAGTGGTATAAAATAGTTTAAGTCCAACAATCTAGCGCCCCTAATCATTGAGGCCGAGATGTAGTTTAAATATGTAGAATAGCTCATGGTAATATAAGTTTGTTTAAATATATCAGATTGGTAAATTTTTGATCTATTTCGAACCCGTTCGGATACAGACTTCGAAAAGCTTGTCCCGGGGCTCGAGATATCAAAAATATACCAATAGTACCATTAAACTCGTAATTTCATAAGATTTTCAAATATATCAATTATATAATTTTTCGGGTTATAAAAGTTATAATTATAACCTTTTTATCGTATTTTCATTACTACCGGGAATTAATTAGTCTTTTATACTATTCACTTTTATTTCATTACACGATTTTATTATTCTTATAAAGTCTTATATTTTTAGATAAATATTTTATATATTATAGAAAATTTTGTTTTTCTAAGATTTAGTTAGTCCGGGCTTTTACGGGATCAAATTCTATTTAAGACCCGATACTAAAAATAAAATAAATTAATTTAATAATTGAAAAATATTTTTATTTTCATAAAATAATTTTTTAGAATTTTTCGGGTTATAAAAATATCATTTATAGTCCATATTCGCGTATTTTGATCATACCGGTAACATATTTGTTAAAATACTAAAATAATTCAAATTATTATTTAATTTTAATTATGAAAAATCTGCTACAAATATTTGGAATAAATTTTCTAATTTTATTTTATTAAGAAAGTACTTTTACAACCCATACCTTCAAGTACACCTTACACATATCAGTTCCTTTTCATTTCAATCTTTCTACACATTATCCCACACTTCATGCAGATTTTTCCTTCTTTATGGCTGCCATTGTCCTTCATTTACTCCTATTTTGACTAAAAATAAATGTATTTCAATCCTTCTTCAAAAAGTTACATTACACATTAATTATACAATTCAATTTTGAGTCAAATTTCAACAAAACCCTCTCTCTCCTCTCTCCCAAGATTCACGTGCAGCACACTTCTTTGGCTGCCTTGGTTTTATTTTTTTTTTCTTTTCATTCATTTATTACACTCATTTTCTCTCTCTTTCATTTACTCATTTTTCCTTTTTCATTCCTTAACCTTTTCTCTCTCTTTTTCTCTCTTTTCTTCTTCTTCTTGCTCTTGTTCATACAAGGAACAAGCTGCCCCCATTCTTCCATGAGCCTCCATGCATATTTCTTGAAGATTTTAAGCAAATCTTCATTCAAAGCTTCCATAGGTGATATAGGTAAAGTGTAATGAAGGTTTCATGCATCAAATGACCTTCCATAAGCTTAAAAGCTTAGGATGATGATGCCAAAAAATGAAACACTCCTCTTCTCCATTATTATTATCTTGTATCATAATTATTTTCTTGTTTAAAGTTGTTATATTTTGTAGATCTAACTTTTTGTAGCTTTGATTTTTGTTTATGCCATAGATCTTGCTATTTGAGTTATTATTTTTGTTATTTCTTATGATTTATGTATATGTTCCTCATTCACATGTGTTCATGCACTTATAACTAGTTTAGAAGACTAGATCTAGTGTTTTGAGTTCATAAAATGCATTAGACTTTGTTTTATGTTCATGAGCAACTTGTAATAGCATGATGATGGTAGGAAAGTTGTAGGAAACTCAAGATCTATTTCATTTTCAACAACAATCATTTCTGAAAATTCGGATGAAAAATGAACCATATTTAGAAAAGTTATCTTTCAACTTCAAAATGTGTATTTTTCATTTAAAATGAAGGGCTTAAGGTATGGATAACATAAATGAGTGATTTTGATGAGCAAAGTTTAGATCTATGAGTTTAAAGTTTATTATCATGGGTTTCATTTAGATGTATGTTCATATTAAGTATAGATCATAGTTTTGAACTCAAACAAAATTGTGAAATTCGTATTTTGGCAAGACCCCCATTTAAAAACCACTTTCCAAGTGTCAAAATATAATTTTTACTTGAGACAATGAAGGCTTAATATATGTATATCATCAAGACTTCTTTTTACAAGAATCAAAGGTGATTTTCAAAATAAAAATCTTATTTTCGGATTTTGGCCAAGGCATATTTTAAAAACATATTTTCCAACTCAAAAATGAAGTTTTTATTTAAGAAATGAAAGGCTCTTAGGATAGGATATGTAAGGAATGAATTTTCATAAGTTTAGATAGATTTTATCAAAAGATATGTCCAAAAATAAATTTTGTAAATTCGGATCTCAACAAAGACCAATTTTGAAAACCCATTTTTCAACTTCAAAACAAGACTTTTATTAAAGAAATGGAAGCCCTAAGGGGTAGGTTTGATTAGGAAATGATTTTTGAAAGATTAAATGAGTTTTATAAAAAAAACAAGCTCAAATGAATTTCTCAAAATTCGGATTCGAAAATAGCCACAATTCAAACATCTATTTCCAAATGCCAAAATGATAATTTTGATAGGAAAATGGAAGTCCTAGGGTATATATATCAAAGACCAAGTTTTGATAAGGATAAAAGGAGTTTATCAAAATATAACCTTAGAACAACAAATGGTTTCCAAGAATAGGTTAACCAATGTTTTCATTCTTCAAAATTTTATAAAATTCATACTTAGGTAAACCATTTATTTAAACATCTACTTTCTAACCCCAAAATGAAGGTTTTTATTGAAATAATGAAAGTGATGGTTATATAGATCATCAAGGTTGAGTTTTGATAAAACAAAGTATGATCTTACAAGAAGAAAAACTATTTTTCTTAAGTTAGTATAATTCAAAGTTTTGCAAAGTAAAAGTTTTCAAAAAGGATTCTTGGTACTATATGTATACATATAGGAAGATCATCTCATAATCTTCATGGCAATAGCTTGTAGGTAGTACATATATGCATGATGCATTGTAGAGATAAAGTATGAAAATTGAGTTTATCCAAAACTTGTAAATTCGGATGATTTCAAAGCCATGCCTTAAAAACTCATTTATCAACTCCAAAACTTGTGTTTTATATGAAAAATGAGGAGTTTAGGTCATAGGTATCATCAAGTGATGATTTTGATAAATTAAGATAGGATTTGCTAAGAAAAATATGTGGAACAAGGAGTAGAAATGTAGTAGGAAAAATTTGAGTTGCTAGTCAACTTAGGAAATTCGTAATTTTGGAGTGAGGTCATGAAAACACATACTTTCCAAACTCAAAATGAAAGTTTTATTAAAGAAATGAAGTCCTTAGTGGTAAGGCATGATTGAGCCTAATTTTCTAAGTATCCAATGATTTTTACATAAAGGAATCACCACAAAAACAAGTTTTGCAAAATTCGATTTTGGGATGAGCAATTTTAAAAACATGTTTACAAAGTATAAAATGGGAATTCTTATGTAGAAATGAAGGTCATAAGTAATAGATATAATGAAGACTCAATTTTAATAAGGATAAGTATATTTTCTTGAGAAATAAATCCAAAACAAATGGAGATGACCAAAGTTAGGAAATTAGTTTTCTTGAAAGTAAATAGCCATGGAGTTCTACAAATAAAAAGTTTCTAAAATTCCTTTTAGTAAATATTGACAAAAGCATGCATACATCAAGCTCATCTCATGTCATTCATGTTAGGAAATCATTCATATTTCATGTATACTTGATTCATCAAATAGAAACATTTCAAACATTTACAAAACTATTTTTCGGAATCGGAAACCGTTACTGATCAGATCTGATCCCTCTGTTCCGAGACCTAAATATTTTCAAAACTTGAAAGTAATATTAGAAATAGATAGATCTTTCGAAGTAGATAGAAATCGATATATAATTTGCGAGATTCCGAGTTAAAATGACCAAGTTATGGCCATTTTAAATTGGAATTCCCACTTAGGACGAGAATTGCGAATTTGATAGTTTTAATAAGATAGTTTGGATTAGTTAAGTGATGAAATACTTATTAAAGTATTTCTTCCTTTTTAGGTGATCCCGAATTCGACAATTCCCTACCACCGGATTACTTATACTAAGAGACCGGTGATCCAATGGCCGAGTGAGTATTACTTCCAATTTCATTTATTGTATGTGATTGTAATAATAGTTGCACTAGATATTTGGTGAAGATAAAATGGATATGCATGATGGGGACGAATGGGGACTATGTATTCTTGTTGTTGATATGAGAAATGGAATTTAAGAATATCGAAGCCGAGTGATTAACTATTGCTTGTATAGATGAATTAGAATTGATTGTCTGAGATTATTGATTGATCACTTAAAAGAATTGGTATAATTGATTATTTGGAATTGAAGATGAAATTGACTCATTCATATCACGATGGGGATGGAGCATTAGCATTTGTTGGTTTATCGTTGTATCTTAAACGATTCTTGTTAGTTTATCGTTGTACTTTAAACGATTCTTGTCAGTTTATCATTGTACGTTAAACGATTTTATAGTTCAGTTGACCGTAAGCTTAAACGGCGTCGTACCGCAGGATTTGTTAATCTGCTAACCTGGGATGGAGGGCGCAAGTCCTTCCACATATGATTTCTGGCAGGTCATATGTTTGTTGAATTCACGTGTTTGATGCATATCACTTGTCTGACTAATCACTTGATTGTATGATGTGTTATAAATGTAATCCTAGAAGTTTTCACTCACTAAGCTAGTGTAGCTTATACCCCAATAGATGTTTAAAATGAACAGGTTATCTCAAGAATGCAAAGTGGGGACCGAAATGGTTGGAGTCGAGAATGACTTCGGGATTCCGGAAGGAAATAAGGATACTTGAAGTTATTAGTTAGGTTCTATGATTTGCCTTGTAATAGTTCTATGTAGAGAAGTCCTTGGATGAATGTAATTGAAGTATAATATGTTTTGTATTTGGAGTATAGTAAATTGTATTTCCTTTACATTATTACTCAAGTGTATCAACATAAAATGTATCACTTCGATGTGTCTCCTCCATGTGTTAGACGCCTTGTACATAGTATGGAAGCCTTCGCGTGACTGAGGCGGTCATTCTTAGGCTTTAATATTGTGTATGGCGGACTGCCACGTTTAGGGTACCCTTCGGGGCGTGACACGCCCCATTCACTTCCTAATCCAGTCGTTCCCTTCTTTTCCTTCATTGATTTCTTCCTTACTTCATCAAGAATGAAAAGCATTGATGCACTAGTCATGTTACCATACTCTGCTAGCATGCACCGTGTTGGTTCCAACTTTTCTTGTTTCAACTTAAGCTTTGCTTCAATATCGTCTAAAATCAATCTCCCATCATGATGAACAATACAAAATGAGTAGTTCCAGTCATTAACCCCAAAAGGGATAAAGGCTTCGGACAAACATTTTTCTATATTATTCAATATTTACATGGGACCATCTTTGATATATGCATTTCTAGCCCCATTTTATACAGGGGGCTTTCTATTGCACTACCTATCCTAGGGATGATTGTTTCATATGTAGAAATCCAAGTAACGGCTTCTACTTCACTAATGTATAGGGATTGATATTGATGATCAAATCAGATGCTCCATCACCAATAAAGGCTTGGCCTATAGGAGATTCTATACCAGTTTTACAAGGCCCATGAAAATAGCCAAGACTAATCTCTAAACATACAAGAAGAATTGGTGCTCTGAGGTTGTTTTTAGTAATGTCTTTTGCTATTCGGAGAAGAGTGAAACTAATGTAGCATCCTTGTTCATACATCATGACCCTTTTGATTGTTGGTTCAAGGCCAAGGAGTTCAGTGATGTGAAAATCTACACCTAGCATATCTACATTAGGAATTGAGTCGAATATAAGATGGACAATCTTTGATTTTGGTTGTACCCATTCTTTGATACCTTTTAATGCTACTTCTATACCTAGTTTAGATTCCTCGGAGATTAAAATATATTGGCGAGTATTTAGGGATGGTGCACTATAAATACACAAAGAAGTGCAGATGTCTTTTCTTATCATTGTCTTCTCACCTAGTGAGGTAATCAAAGGTAAGATTTATTGCAATAGATAGTATTAGGTTTTTTTAAACTAAGACAAGAGGTTAGAAAGAAAAAATAAATAAAAGTGGGGTAAAGCAAAAGGCTAAAGTCAGATTTTTTTTTTTTAAGTTAGAAAGGTTTAACAACTTAAATCTTCCCCATTCAAAAGTGTTTCTTCTTCTCCTTAATAAAAAAATCAAAATAAAACTCCAAAAGCTACCATGTAACAACAATGCTATATTCTCAAGTTTTAAACAACTACTAAACATGTCTAGTTAATGTTAAAAAGATGACCTTATTTAAGTAAACCTTCTATTATTTAATTTGCAGAATTGATTTCATGTAAATCAAACATATAAATATATATATGTATATTTTATTGTTGGCCCGTGATGTTAGCAACTATCATTAGATTTTACTCTTTATTTCTTTTAGTGCATTTACATATGAATTATTATTTCATTAGTATTATTAGTAGTACTACTACTAATATTATGACCTTTCATGTTAGTGTATTGATGCCTATAGTAACATAATTACCTTTTGTTAAAAATAATGAAATAGGTAATTATTGCAAAATTAAATAACTACATAACCCATAAAAACTGCCTTCTTTATTTTTATTTTGTTATCTTAAGTTGTGGATATCACGCTTATTTCTTATCATATTATTCATATTTTATCTCTTTAAGTACACACAGTGTGAATGAGTTACCTCACTTGTAAACTTGAGTAAAGCTTAGTCACCTATGTCAAGCTAACCCATGCAAGCATAAGGATATATTAAGAATACTGAGAGTATGTAATTATAATTATCAAATCTCTTAAGGAATATGATAGAGAAATGATATTTTTTTTATAGGTCATTTAAGGGCATCAAGGGTAGATATGTAATTATGGTACATAAAATCATATAATAGTTATTCTTTGCTTCCATAAAGGAATTGCAATTCTCATCATGCGGTAATAAAATTTTCACACAATTATAATTCTATCAACCAAATGTGAAAATAGATTTATAAGAGTGTTCACATCCATAAAACCTTTAAGAGGTCTTGAGGTACTACATTAGGGTATCTTTTTTAAAGAATCTCACCAATTTATTCCTAAGGTTCTTTACACAAGGTCATTTGCATCTTTTTAGGTTTTATGGGTCATGTGATATACTTAACAAAAAGAAAAAAAGTTATAAAAATACGTTAAAAAAAACCTTACTTTTTGGGGTTTTTGACAGATGACTCCAAAAAAAACTAGATCTCCCCCCATCTCGTAAGACCTTAAAAAATGAGATACTTCATATAGGGTTCATGTCAAGGGCCTGGGATAGGGATGTTGTGAGAAATAAATATCCATTTTATTCTCCCATTATAAAGTTTACCAAACATGCCTTAATAATTATCTGTCTAATCATTCAAACAAAATTTAATTTCAATTAACAAATTAAAAATTTGAGCAAAGTTTGGCTACCACAACAAAATTAACCCATCTAAGCATTGTACCATTGAGTATTCAAAACATATAAGTTTGTTACGACCCAAAAAAGTGATTAATAGGTTAATGAGAGTCATTTTATATTGATTAGTTAGATAACATACAAATTAGGGAAGATACTAGTGAGTACTATCAATAGTACGAATGTAATTGGAAAGGAATCCACTCACTCTTCAATAAAAACTTCTAGAATTTTCTATTTATCTTCCTTGATCATTTCCACATCCTTGTTGAAATTGAGGTTTTTTTTTCCTTTTTAATCATCATATTCCTAACCTCATTTTATTGGAGCTATGAGTGTGTCATTGGTGTTCTTATTGTCTTGAAGTGGAGAATCTACAGCTGAAACAAGGTACAAATACAACCAAGATGGAGAAAAAACTAAATAAATTCCAACAACATAATGAAAGGATTAAAGAAACAAAAAGGAAGTTGGACAAAATACAAGAAATAAATAGAAAGTTGGAAAAAGCAACTCACAATATACAACTGCTATAGGGGCCAAATTAAAGGACACACAAATTTCCTACAAATCATTTCAAAGTTCAAGGAATTTAAAAGAACATTCAGAAGAGCAGGGAAGACATGGTAAATTTACCCATATTTTACGTAAGAATTTACCATTGATAACACTAATGACAAGTAAGAGTGAATGTGCTAATGGACATAAAAGGTAGTGATGATGTTGATAATGATAACAGCTAAGAAATAAAGAGCCTTAGGTAATTAATCATATTTTACAATTGGGTAAATGTCACATTTTACTAAACATCACAATTGATGTTGCCCTAACCTATTAAAATTACTGCAATCATATTTTGCAATTGGGTGAGTGTGGCATTTTATACTTGAATTTTACTTAGTTTTACAATTACATACCTAAGGTTAATAGTGTCTAGTAAATACTTGAATTTTATCTATGGTTATCAACAACTAACCAAATTTTACTTCTCTTTTGTAATTAACTATCTAAAGGGAGTTAATTCAAATACTATAAATGATCTCAAAAGTTTGTAGCTAATAAATTAAGGTTTTTAAATTTTAAATATTTCATTGTAACAATATATTAAGTTCAAGTGTCAAATATAACATATACTCTTTGCCATTTTAAGACTTTACCTGTTACCAATATCAAAAAAGAAACATTTATCACATAATAAAATACACCAAATAAGTACTCACATATTCACATATATTATAGGGCATGAGATTTTTCCTAAACACTTGTTTGCTATTTGTTTCAATTTATCATAGATTCAAACTCAAATTAACATAGACCAATAACCATACCAACAATATATTATAGGTTTTACATTAAGAAAATAGTAATTTATAATTCTTAGGGTAGCAAAGAGGTTGAGACTCATTTATTGTTCTCCATTATTTACTTCTTCAAGCTACTTAGTAGTTACTTCACACTTGAGTGATGACACATCCACTCAACCAATACAAGGACAACTACGCAGAACAACAATGTCAATGGTGAGACCAGAACCAAATGCCAGCAACACACCCCATTCACTTCCTAATCCAGTCGTTTTCTTCTTTTCCTTGACTGATTTCCCTCTCACTTCATCAAGAATGAAAAAAACCGATGCACTAGTCATGTTACCATACTCTGCTAGCATATTCCGTGTTGCTTCTAACTTTTCTTGCTTTAGTTGAAGCTTTGCCTCGATATTGTCTAGAATCAATCTCCCACCAGGATGAACAATCCAAAATAAGGAGTTCCAGTCAGTAACTCCAAAAGGGCTAAAAGCCTCGAGTAAGCAATTCTCTACATTGTTTGTTACCACCATGGAGACCATCTTTGACATATGGATTTGTAAACCCATCTCGCGCAAGGGACCTTCTATTACATTCCCTGTTTTAGGGACGATTGTTTCATAAGTAGAAATCAGTTCAAATAATTGCTTCTCCTTTGATGAATCGGGATCGGCACCAATGATCAAAGCAGATGCTCCATCACAATAAAGGATTGACCTACAAGAGATTCTATATCAGTTTCAAAAGGGCCATGGAAGGCACCAAGACTAATTTCCGAAGATAAGAAGAACTCGTGCTCTGAGGTTATTTTCAGCAATGTCTTTTGCTATGCGCAAAAGAGTGCCACTAATGTAGCATCCTTGTTGATACAACATGACCCTTTTGATTGTTGTTTCAAGGCCAAGGAGTTCAATGATGCGAAAATCTGCACCGACATATCTACACCAGAAGTTGAGTGTGAATATGAGACGGGTGATCTTTGATTTTGGCTGTCCACATTCTTTGATAGCTTTTGATGCTTCTGCACCCAATTTAGGTACTTTAGAGATTAAAATATCTTGGGGGTTATTGAGAGATGGTGCACCATAAATACACATTTGAGGGTTCTTCTTTAGGATTTCTTCTGTGATGTGTAGATGTCGTTTCCTTATCATTGTTTTCTCACCTAATCAATTAATAAATCATGGAATTAATACTATGGTGGTGTTAAGCTTTTCCCACAAAATTTCATGAAACAGAACGTGTATATATATATATATGTACATATATATAAATTATGGTGTCTTGCCCGATGTAGACATGGTCAAGGTCCTGGATACAACTGGTTCTATTAAAAAAATATAAAAGATTAAAATTAATATTAAATATATAATTATTAATCATTAAGCACACCATCCTATTCTTCTTACGATCATGACAATATATTGCGCTCATATATGCTATGTTATTACATTATAAAACAACAACAACAACAACAACAACAATAATAATAATAATAATAATAATAAAAGAGAAGTTAACCTAACTTATGAGCTACGCCTCCTGTCCCCTCCCTGCACTATAAGTAAAAGTAAAAGCAAAACCTAACTATGCAAGTGCAATCCCAGGAATGGCCGCCCCTTGCCACCTGCTCCCATCACCTACCTTTCTCATCCATCCCTTTAACATTGGCCTTTTCGGTGCATATTAAAATCCTTTTTGACCTACTGTTAAACTTAGTGATTTTCGGTATTCTCTGTAGAAAGTTGATATCCATCCGTACATCTTCACCATCTCCATTACACAACCATCATTTTTGCTTTAACTTATGGTTTGGCATTTCTATATATTTATTTTTTCTTTCCATTTAGTTTATATTTTTAACCCGGGTATTTTCTTTTCTTTTTTTTCTTTTACTATTATAACAGGAAAAAGGATATTTAAACTCGATACTTCTCACTTAAGAAATTAAGAAGATACCATTACATTACATTGTTATTAATCTATGTATTTTCTTTGGCCAAAGGATAAGTTCTCTATAATCTTAGTAGAACTTTTTCTCTTTCAAAGATTGTTAATACTCATTTTAATCTAGTAAACATGATACTTTGGCTTGGATTCACGCTCCCATCTCTTTAGTTGTTCTCTGTGATGTTATAATTGACTTTCCCATCAATCTAATGGGTACTTGTTTTCTGCGCCACAAATATTAAAAAAAATAGTTGAAAAGAGGTGAATGCATTAATATTACAAATTTCCCTCGAAAGCAATGTTTATATAAGGATAAAACTAGACTAATCTTTGATAAACACATTCCAAAAAAGAGATAATTTTTATTAAATGGGCACTTTCCATCTATTTATTTTATAAAATGAATAAGATTGTAATGTAATTACTATTATTAAAGAATGAAGTAGTAAGATTTTTATTTGTTAGTTTCTATTTAAAAAAAAATGTTTTTAGGAAAATAATTTTAGCGTTAAATTAATATTCATAGGGCTAATTAAAGAATTATTATAATGTTTTATGTAATAGAGATTATTTCATAATATTTTTTTTATAAAGAATAAGATTGCAATAAGAATTGTTATTCCAATAAAGTCGACGGCAGTTCAATACTTTTTTTTTCCCTTTTTTAACTCCAATAAAATAACAAAAATTAAAATATACCGTTCTATTTTTCTATTCCCTTTCAATGTTCCCGACCACATGCAGTGAAAATTACAACTTGTTTTATTCGCTTTCCACTCCTTTCCCTCTACTTTTGCTCGTTTCAACCCATTGCAGTTCTCGTAAAAGTCGTCAAACGCATCGCAAGATGCAGTCACTACTCACTTGGTAGCTTCCCATGTTTGACTTAAATATTAAAAGCATAAAAGATAAATTCATTGCGATGGACATGTTGAAACCGTAACCAAAGTTTAGCCACTTGTTTAAAATAAGGAAAATTTTATAATCCGGTAATGTTATAACGGAACTAATCCTATCATACCATTCAATGGTTCAGATCTATTTTAACTGTGATCGAAATTCATAAATTTTTTATACTAATTTTTTTATAATTAATTTAATTATAGTATTAATCACAATACGATTTTTTAATATTATTATTATTATTATTATTAGCACATATAAGTCCGTCTGGATTGTTAAAAATAAACCCAACATACTGAACTAGAAGTCAGTCTTCATTTGAAAGTTTAGAGCCTAAGCCAGCTCAGAAATGGTATTTAACTAATTTCGCTTGGCAAAAATTAAGCTTATCTAATTAAAATAATATCAATACTCAAATTTGACTTGAAACTCAACTAATATAAAAGCTTGATTAGAGCTCAATAGGATGGCAAATTAGTGAATCTAAATATATTGAAATCTAAGATGACTTGATAAACTATTCAAATAATATGAGTCCTTATCGATTATTATAGAATCAAACTCAACTAAAAGAACAAGTGAAACTTTTTGACTTGAGTCATTCACAATCTTGCTAACTACTTACATGTTCAGTTGAATTTATCTTTCAAATGAAGGGTCAGTTAATGTCTTATAGTTACTTGAACTTTCGTAAAATGTATAATTAACTACTTGTGCTTCTAATTTGATCAATTTAATACTTAATTAAACTTTTTATGGTCGCTTATACTACTTCCTCAACTCTGTTAGGAAGCTAGATATTTTAGCCAATCAACATGTGATACATGTCAATTTTTAATTAGGAAAAAAAACACTTCTATTAATATATGTAGAAATAATAAAAAATAAAAAGTAAAAAAATATAAATTGAAAAGAAAATAGAAGAAAGGAAAGCTATGCTAGTTTTCTTCAATAGGGTATTAGGAAGAGATTAGGGTAGAGTGAGAAAGCTTCCATAGGGTTTTTTGATGGAGTTTTCGAAAGAGACTAGGTTAGAGAGAGACAAAGCTTTCATAGTGTTCTATAATAGAGTTTGTATATATATATATATAGAGAGAGAGAGAATAGTGTTCTTCAATGGATTTTTAAAGAGATATTAAGATAGAGAAGAATTAGTCAAAATCTGTTTTCTTTATTTTCTTTTTTTTTTCTTCTTTCTTTCTTATATATCTTTTTTTTTAATTGTATTGCTTATTATTTCTTCATATTCTAAGAAAATTGTCTTTTTTTTTTCAAGTTGAAATTTGACACATGTATGTCACTTTTTAATGGGCTGAAATATCTAGATGGATATCGTGATACTGGAGTTGACGAAGGTAGTATAAGCAAATACAAAAAAGTTCACTTAAGTATTAAATTGATCAAATTTAAAATACAAGTTAATTATACATTTCGCAAAAGTTCTACCACTTTTTTATCACATAAACCTTCAAATCAATCATGTTGTCGCTATTGGTTATACGGAATTAGAACCAAAGATAATCTATCTATTGATAAACACTGCCGCTTGCCAAGAGTGTTGTTGGAGCTTAAGCTTTCTCCATATTTGCTAGTGACAAAACCATGTGCAAGGATCTCATATACATTTGATAATTATGGAGAACGAATTGAAAATCTATAACATTAGGGACCATATGGAGTTGTTTGAGCAAAAATTCATCTTTCAACGCTATTTGTTATCAATTGCATTATAACCTAGTAATATATTTTGATCTCTCAAGTGAGAGGTCTCAGGTTCAAATTCCCCTCCTTGTTATAATGGAAAAAAATGGTACTATGAAGCAGCTCATGTACAGGCTTCATTTATATTCTTCATCCTAAATAAACTTTTCATGTACGTCAATAGTATCTCTGTTAGATTAGCTAACATTATCATTCGACATGGCATTTGTAACCAATATAATGGAGGTGATGTTGGGATGCACGAAAAATTCATTTAGTACTTAATTGATCAATTTCAAAACTTAGATACTCCATTAACTAATTTCAAAATTCAAGTAATTAATTACATATTTTATCAAAATTAAGTTGAAAATGTGAATTTCCAACAGAAAGAATAGTTTAGGGGATCTTTTTTCATAGAATGAACACACAATATATGAGAACTCACATATTCGCTTGAAGTTCTCTTTCAAATCGACCAAGTTGTCACTGTTAGTCACCCGGAAGTAGAAATCAGGATAGTCAGTCTGATAATAAACGTTGCCAGGATTGGCTGTTCCAATTGCGAGAATTGTTGCTGGGCCTTGAGCTTTCTGCATGCTTGCCATGGTACTAGGTACAAGGATCTATATGACCTTAATCTAGGTGTCAAGTATGTGTGATACTCATGGAAGACAAGTTTGCAATTTATAGGCACATATGGTTGATTTGGGTCCCTGGGACCATAGGAGTTGGTTGAGCAATTAATTTTTCATTTATTTTCTGTACTATCATACAACTCATATGGACAGGTTACAGTTATATACGTTATCCTAATTCCTATGCTAGTGGTGGTATGAATAATGTGTGGTTCATTTTTGGATTAAATTTTTTACAAATCAAATAATTTTTTTTTTATTTAAGAAAATATTAAAAATCATAACTTGAGGGAAAAAAAGAAAGGGAACAAAAGTTAAAATTTTTGGTCTTCTTTGTTTCGCTTTGAACCATTTAATATAGTTATACAAATATAATATGAGGAAAATAAAAACGCACAACTTTCATTTTGATAATTATATAATCATTCAGTTGTTCCATTGGGTTTAATTCTTCTTGAAAACAAAAACAAAAAAAAAAAAAATGCTGCGCATAAAACGAGACTAGATTTTCAATTTTAAGATTTTTTCATGCCAAAATCAAACCGAAGATGTTAAAGTTGAATTAATTCAAATTAATTGGATCCTGTTTTTCGATTCATATGTGCACGTCAACCAGCGATGAGAGATTAACCTCCTGTGGTATATGGTGTCCATATAGACTAAATTGTCTTCATAAAAGTAATGCCATGTTTTATATGCATTTGGAATGGAATGAATAACTTTCAAAAGGATAAATCCATTTTTATGTTTAAAAATGTACATGGAATGAATGTACATATATTGATATTATATAAAAAAAAAAACCTTATCATTAAATATAAATTATAAAATATGTTATGGAATGAAGTGGCAATTCAACACATACCGAAATATGTTATAAAATAAAGCAGTAATTTAACACTTATCAAAATTAAATCTACTTCAAAGGAGGCATTGTCACTTTCAAGGATAAGCAACAATGGGTCTAATTTCTAAAAGCCCTTCCAAAATAAAGGGATAGAACCTAAAATTATGAATCAAATTTGGGTCTATTCTCATGTAATAAGCGTATCCTAAATACTAGATACCAATTATATAGACTCTAGTTTTATTTAGGCAATCAAATGGTAGCTTTAATAAAAAAATAATTAACTTATTATAAGGGAAAACTAAAGATATTAACAATGTATAGAAGGCAAGTAAATATATGAACCAAGCATGAGGAATTAAACATGGCTATCCTCTGAAAATTTTCATATACTCATAAGAAGAGTTTAATTGTACAATTTTTCATAGCATTGGACTAAATAAGAGTTATTGTATCATATTTGATTTATAAAATATATTTAGAACTGGATAAAACCCAGGAAAAAAAAAATTCAAACCTATAACTACTTACTTGAAAGATTATGAAAACCTATAATACTATTGATATATTGTATTATTCAATATTTCTCATTCTATGGAGTTTATGTTTACTGTTTGTAAGGTTACACCACATGGTGGAGAAACTTCTTGACTACGATATATTTTGACATTTTGACGTCATTTTCTTTTGTGTATTTAATATGAAAGAAGATTGCTAGCTACTGCTGGATATATCAATTTTCTCATATCTGTTTTAAATTTGTACATTTGTCCAAACTCTAGATCCGTGAGGCATTATAATATTCCATATCAAGCAAGGGTTTCAGCAACGATTGCTATTAAATTTATTTTGACAAGATATCTTAGTTGGCAATTTTCACTAGTATATTGGCTTGAAGATCCGTGAGGAAAAATAGTACTCCATATCAGGAAAACATAGCAAATTCAGGAATGAGCAATTCGAGGCAAATCAGGGATCGCGGACAACTTTTGGATTGTGAAACCTCATCTCCTTTGTTTGTATTTGTGTAATTACTAATTACTAATATGATTGTTAAATTCACGATTTTATTACGAGTTAATATCTAAAAGAATGCTTTGTGCAACTAATAATACTTTTATTAAGTTTTTTCAAGTATTAAATTAGATATTAAATTGATCAATTTTAAAATTTAAGTATTTAATTATATATTTTGTTAAAGTTCATGTACTTGTGTAATATTATCCCTTTATTATTATAAAAAAATCAGTACAATAGTATAAAATTGGGTTAACTATAATAACATAATCCGTACTTTGATACTTTTACAAATAAATAACTTGAGTTTTATTTTTCACAAATATATTATCTGTATTTTGATACTTTTATAAATAAAATTACCTCAGTTTTATTTTCAATAAATAAATAATCTGTGTTTTAGTAATTTTGTAAATTAGTGACTTGAGTTTTAATTTTTAACAAATACATTACCGATATTTTGTCACTTTGAGTTGAAAATATATATAATTTATTTGTTAAAAATCAAAACTCAAGTCACAAATTTGTAAAATTATTAAAACAAAAGCTATGTATTTGTAAAAAGTAAAATGCAAATTACTTATTTGCCAAAATATCAAAATAAAGATTATATATATGTCAAAATTTAAAACTCCTATTACTTATTTATAAAAATACCAAAATGAAGTCGATGTTTTCATACAAAATCAGTAAAATAGTATGGGTTTGTTTGAATGGTTTGTTTTCCATCTGTATTTGTATCAAAATGATATGTATAAATATATATGATTTGTATTTATATTTAATCTATTTGATTTTTTTCATAAAAACTGCTATTTTTTATCTATATTTATTTTTTAATAAATAATTTATTAGAAAAAAATTTTTAAAAAATATTTGTATATGCCATAAAAAAACAGCCAAACAGTCCCTAAAATTAGGTACAACTCATCCTAATATATAAACAGGCAAGTTGCCGGCGTGCTATCAACCCGAATTTCGACCTTGCGTGGAAGTCGATCATTGTGCTCAGCTTTCATTCAAGACCATGTTCATGATGATTTATTAATAAATAAAGAGGGAAATAAGATAGATGAAGACACTTTGTACGTGTCATGCATGATGTAAAGTTAAAACGACCAATAAACAATGAAGGATATGATTGAATTAAAATATTTAGATGTCAATAACATATTTTAATCAAAATTTAGATATTATTTATAATATGTATTTAAATAAGAATATAATTATATCTTTATGTGACACATCTACTGTGTTATCAATAATCAGATGGCTGCATTACACATCTTAAGCTCACCATGTTATTAAAATAATCATTTAGATATGTATTAGCATATAACGCGTAAAATAATATCCATCTGAAATTGACGATTTCGGAGTTTACATGTTAAAATAATTAAGTTTAAATTATTTAATAAAATAATATTTAATAACGTCATTTTATTAAATTGATCATTTGGGAACTAATTTAAAGTTAGACATACAGTAGTAATTACGTGGGAGAAGCGCTAACAAATAGAATTTTTACCAAATTAATTATCAAAATAGACTTTAAAAGTTGTATCTTAGGAATGCAAAGATGCGGTCTCCCATTCCCAACATGCTAAACACAAGCATGGGAAATTTTAAATTTGAGCTTAACAATTCTCTATACATTAACCTTTTTACAAAATAAGGTATATCTTAACTAACCAAACTGAATCAAATTTCAATCATTTTAATCCATCAAAATATATTTAAGTTATAACAATGTGGGATGAAACACGTGTCTGGTGTATTTAAAAAAAAATACATAAATACAAATTATATCAAATAAATACAAAATTAGTATGATATATCGCATATTAGACCCAAGATACCTGCAATTATATCTGTGTCGCATATGAGTTAGGCGATATAAAGATCTATACAAAAATAAAGATATGGGCATCCGTATATCGCATATAGAGTAGGCGATACAGTTCTCCATATGTATCGCCGTTTGGTTATGTGATTCAAATGTATGTATCGCATAACTAAGTGACCATACACATATAAAACCTATATCGCATCTCCCCTACGCAATACACCAATACTATTTATGTAATTTTTTTCTCTAAGGTCATTTTATGTAATTTTTTTAGGGTATATTAAACATGTAATATCCTCTAACAATATGTGACACTAAATTAGATTGTTTTAGTAATTAAGTTTAATGATGGCTTATTTTAATAATTAAATTATAAAGACCCTATATAGACAAAAAAATCTAAGTATGTGTATGCAACGTGTAAATGAAAATTATAAAGTTTAACTAGATTTTCTAAGTCATATATAAAGATGCAAGTGTTTTGTATAATACAATTAAATTTTGATTTGCTAAGTATGTCGAGAAAAAGCCGCTAGCCAATTTTTCAATTGCTTTGAAGGACAATTTTGAGGCTGTGAGGACGATTGTGTTAGAGGTTGGGAATGCGGTGGATGGAGACAACTAAGTTTCGATTATTTGTGGACTCTCTAGGTGTAATGAGAAAGATATAAAAGCAACGATGGCAAAAAAAAAAAAATATAAAAATAGCTTGTGAGGCGATCAAATATACAAAGGGACCTATGACCAAAACCTATTTTATTATATTTTAATCATTTTTGCATTATATTTATATCATTTTTTCACATATATTTATAAAAAAATAAAAAAAACTAATTGTTTTACTTATAAACTGGGTAAATAGATATAATATATGTTACAAATCCTACGAGAAAACAACCAATTTGGTTTAAGGATTACATTACAATATGATAGATTCATGTACTTTAGTTGTTTGTAACATAATCAGTTAGTAACTACCAGATTTAACATAAGTATAACTAGATTTAACAAAAAATACAACAAACAGTAGCTAAAGGAAATATTGTAGAACATATAAATACATGAATCAAAGTAGAAAAGGGTATCGAACCCCTGCTGAGAAAAATTACCAAGAAGTTGGCTAATACTCGAACATTAGCAGTTCTTCTCCATCTGCAATACAAGAAAACTACATTAGTTGAGTGGAGAGAGTATAGAACACTGGAACCTTAGATTTTTAGAGAGAGAGAGCTTATCTATTCATAGTGAATATGAGTGGAAGACGAAGCTGTAGGACGATATACATGAGGGTTAGGTTAAGAAATATTGTGGGCTTGAGCCGTATTCTGACTGCTAATAATTGGTGCTCTCGTCGATTCATGCCAAGATCAATAACACAAAAATCAGCAATGTAATAGTCAGACATGGACGAATTGCAAGTAGTAGTGGCTTCACTAGTTGATACTATGAGAGTGATGCAAATGCAGATGAGTGATTATGTACAATCTTTGAGCAATTCTTTGCAAGATTCAATTAAAGCATTGAATGAAAAGATTGATGGTTTACCTAAGAATCGGAATTAGAATTTGACTATCGACAATCATAATAGTGGGAATATCAATAATGCACATGTAAGTTCATCATATTCTGGTTCATCATATTCTTTGTTGAAGAATATCAAATTGGAGATTCTGAAGTTTCAAGGGGGAGATCCGATTCAACGGATCTATAAAACAAAAAATCTTTTAATTTTCGTGATATTCCTATAGAGCAAAGACTCGTGATTGCTTCATTTTCCATGGAGCATGAGGTATTGGAGTGGATGCAGTGGATGGAATTAAACAATCTAGCTAGAACATGGCCAAGATTCTTGGAGGAATTGAAAGTACGTTGTGGGCCATCAGAATTTGAAGACCCTTAAGGTAAATTGGCTAAACTCACTCAAACTCATTCAGTAGCAGAATATCAAAGTTCTTTTAAATCACTTTCTAATAGAGTAGTAGGTTTGAGTGAAAGCTTTCTTATTAGTTGCTTCATTTCTGGCCTTAAGCCATTTTTGAAGCGAGATGTTCTATTACATAAACCTCAAACACTTCTCTAAGCTATTTCTATTGCCAAACTTTTTGAAACTAAATACATACTTATAAACCTTTTTCTTCAAATTCCAGACCTACCCTACAGTTTTCGAAACCTAACATTTCAAACACAAACACTTCTTCCACTATTCAATCACAGGATATAACCAATTTACCTCTAAAACACGTTACACCACAAGAAGTACAGACTAGGAAAGAACAAGGATTGTGTTTTAATTGTGATGAAAAATTCTCAAGAAACCACAAATGCAAACCTAAATTTTTGCTACTAACGAGTGAAATTGAGTACGATGAGCAGGAAGATATGCAAGAGGATGCTAATGTTACCGAGGAGACATCTCTTAGTATTAGCTATCATGCGTTGGTAGGGGCACTTACTCCTAAGACATTACGTTTTCGGGGTATGTTAATGGGCAAAATGTTAGTGTATTGATTGATAGTGGGAGCACTTGCGATCTTATTCAAACAAGAACTGTTAAATATTTGAATCTTACTGTTTTTCCAACTCATCAGTTCAATGTGATGATTAGAAATCGAGATAGACTTAATTTTGAGGGTCAGTGTGTCTATATTCCTCTGCAAATTCAAAATAATGAATTTAGAGAATCATTTTATGTTCTTCCAATTCAGGGTGTATAGATGGTTTTGGGGGTTCAATGGTTACAAAGGTTAGGGCCTATAAGCATTGATTACATGAGATTAGCTATGACATTTTAGAAAGGAGGACAACAGGTTGAATTACTGGGTTCATACTTGAATAATAGAGCCTTGATTACTCATAATCAGTTTAGACATCTCTGGGAAACGGATGGCATTATACCATGTTTCCATTTGATGGCTCAGATAGTAGCAACAGTTGATTCCTAAGAATTCACCAACAATGGCCAAATAGATGACCTCTTAGACAAATTTGAGAAAAGTTTTCTGGCTCCATCATCATTGCCACCATTAAGACTAGTGCAGTAGCGTATTCATTTGAAGCAAACTGAACTCGTTGATGTCAAACCTTATAGATATCCTCACTTTTAGAAAAGTGAGATTGAGAAACAAGTAGAGGATATGCTACGGTAAGGGTTGATCCAGCTTAGTGCCAACCCATTTTCTTCTTTAGTATTGTTGGTTAAGAAAAAAGATGAAACATGGCGGTTTTGTATTGACTACCGTGCTTTAAGTCAAGCCACAATGAAGGATGAGTTTCCCATCCCTACAATATATGAGCTTTTGGATGGGTTAAAGCATGCTAAGGTATTTTCTAAGTTAGATTTGAGAGCAGAATACTATCAAATTCAAATGTATCCTAAAGATATTCACAAAACAGCTTTCATAACTCATCAAGGACACTATGAATTCCTTGTAATGCATTTTGGGTTGTGCAATGCTCCAACAACCTTCTAGAGTATTATGAATAAGTTGTTTCAACCATATTTGAGGAAGTTTGTTATCGTATTTTTCGATGACATCTTGGTGTATAGTGTGAGTCTAGAAGAGCATTTACAACATCTAGGCATAGTTTTATAAGCTTTGTTGGACAACAAATTTATGTGAAGAAAAGCAAATGTGCTTTTGCTCAGACTACAATTGAGTATTTGGGCCACATAGTTTCAAATGGAGACGTAGCATCTGATCCATCTAACATTGATTTTGTGAAAACATCAGCCATTGCCAAAAACTTTGAAGCAATTAAGAGCTTTTTTAGGACTTGCTGGGTACTATAGACGATTTGTCAAAAGCTATGCATCTATTGCTCATCCATTAATAGATATGTTGAAGATAGATTGTTTCAAATGGAACGAAAAGGCTCTAGCTGCTTTTGATCAGCTTAAGATGGTTCGATTTAGGCACTAATTTCGGCATTATCGGATTTCTCAAAGCCTTTATTATAGAGATAGATGCATTGGGCTATGGGGTTGGAGCAGTACTTTTACAATCAAATCATCTGGTTGCCTACTTTAGTAAAAAGCTTCCCATACACTTGCAAAAAGCTTCAGTTTATGTAAAAGAACCATTTGCTTTAGTAGAAGCAATTAAGAAATGGCTCAATATTTGTTGGGGAGCCATTTTACTATTAGAACGGATCATAGGAGCTTAAAGGAGATATTATCACAAGTGATCCATACACCCGAACAATAGAAATATTTAGTCTAACTAATGGAGTATGACTACTTTGTTGTTGTATAAGGCTAGGAGCAAAAATCAGTTAGCGGATGCTTTGTCAAGAAGAGAAGGGAAGGATGTATACTATTTGAGCTATACAATTCCTTACTTTCATTTGATAGATGTTCTTAAACAGAAATACCAATCTTTACTAGAATTCAAGTAGATGATTGAAGGAATTCGACAAGGTATTCCTCATAAATGGCCACTTCAATGGAAGAATGATCTTTTATTTTATCAAGACAAATTATTTCTGGTTCCACAGTCATCATTAATTCCTATGATTTTTAAGGAATTTCATGACTCTCCTTTAGCTGGCCATTTCGGATTTCTAAAAACTTATAAAAGGATTGTAGCTGAATTTTTTTGGGAAGGCATGCGACACGAGTTGCATTATATGTTTGCAATTGTGCTATATGCCAGCAAATTAAATATGAAGCAAAGGCACTAGCTAGTCTTTTACATCCACTTCCAATTCCAGAATAGATATGGACTGATATTAGTGTGGATTGCATTACATGTTTGTCGAAATCCAATGGATATACAGTCATATTTGTCATAGTGGATAGACTTACAAAGTATTGCCATTTGGGACCATTAGATTCCAACTTTAATGTAATTAAAGTTGTATCTCTTTTTGTTGACATGGTGATCAAACATCATGGGATTCGATATTCATGAGCAAATATTGGTAGGAATTATTTTCACTAAGTGGAACCACTTTTAAGATGAGTAGTGAATATCATCAGTAGATGGATGGTCAAACGGAAGTGTTGAATTGTACAATTCAAAAGTATTTGAGAGCATTTGTTATAGATTGTCCTACTCGCTGGACTAAGTATCTACCATGGATAGAATTTGCCTATAATACTTCGTTCCATGAGGGTGTAAACTCTGCTCCATTTAAGTTAGTCTATTGGAGATCACCACCCACTATTCATTATTATCAAGGTGTTTCACAGGTGGAAGTAGTTGATATGTTGTTAAGAACTCGTGATTAGTTGTTAAAGACTTTGAAGGATAATTTGTTTAGAGCTCAAAATAGAATGAAACACTTTGCAGATTTGAAGAGATGAGAGGTGGAGTTCTAGAGAGGAGACTTGGTTTTCATAAAGCTACAACCCTATAAGCAGATCTCGGATCCTAAGCAGAAGTTCCATAAACTTTCTCATAAATTTTATGGACCAAATAAGATTTTGGAACAAACTGGGTTGTGTGCTTACAGAATGAAGTTACTAGCAGGAGCAAGGGTACATAATGTTTTCCATGTATCCCAATTGAAGAAAGCAATAGGACAAGATTTTACTCCTTTATCTCTTCCTCCAGAAATTGTAGTCGATAGACCTATTGTTCGACCGTTTCAAATTTTAAGTGATCGGACTATTTCTCAAAACGGTTGTTTTATTAAGCAAGTTCTAGTTTAATGGAAGGAACTTCTACAAGAAGATCTGACTTGGCAAGATTGGGACACTTTTCAACAGATTTACCTAAAGTTTGTTTTTCAATAGAAGGAGCCATATGTTACAAATTGTACAAGAAAATAACCAGTTTGGTTTAAGGATTACATTACAATGTAATAGATTCATGTCCTGTAGTTGTTTGTAATAGAATCGTTAGTAACTACTAGAACTAACAAAAAATACAACAAACAATAGCTGGAGGAAATATTATAGAACATATAAATACATGAATAAAAGCAAAAAAGGGTATCAAACTCCCGCTGAGAAAAATTACCAAGAAGTTGGCTCGAACATTAGCAATTCTTCTCTATTTGCAAAACAAGAACACTACATTAGTTGAGTGAAGAGAGTAGAACATTGAAACTCTAGATTTTTAGAGAGAGAGAGTTTATTTATTCAGAGTGAATATGAGTAGAAGACAAAGCTGTGAGATGGTATACATGAGGATTGGGTTAGGTTAGGAAATATTGTCGGCTAAGGCCATATTTTGATTGCTAATAATATATATAATACAAATAAATTATAAATACATATATGATATAAATACAAAACCGATAAAAATCTGACATTACCAATCCAAGCATATGATGAGAAGTAAATAATTAGCTCTTTATGCGCTGTAGTTACAGTAATGTCATTTTTGCACCTTTGGCGGCTACTGGACACCTTAAGCAGACTATGGCTATTAAAAAATTATTAGGGACAAGTATTAGTCTATAATTAATGAACTCCAAAAAGTTAAACTATTATTATTAAAATTGAGAAGTCGAGCGGACATCATTTTAAAATTAATTAACGATACAAAGAGTGATTATTTGGCTGAATAAGCCGCCGCCGGCAGCAGTCTCGTCTTTGACTCAACTTAAAGCATTTAATTTAGGGATTTGAGATTTTTTTGCTTCCCCCTTCTTTCTCGTCCTCCTCTCTCTCTCTCTAGACCATGGCATGCACGATCACAAACCCTAGGTACACTCCTACTCCATCCCCATTCTCTCTCTCCTCTTCATCCTCCAAAGCTCACCCTGTAAACTTCTCCATCTCCCATTTCCTTCATCACCCAAAACCTTCCACTTTCTCTCTCCAAACCCTCCCTAAATCCTCCTCTGCCATCATCAAATGCTCCTCCATTCCAAATCCTAACCCCACTCGCCGTCCTCAGTACATCCCCAACCACATTCCCGACCCGAAATATGTCCGCATTTTCGACACCACTCTCCGCGACGGCGAGCAGTCCCCTGGAGCCACCATGACATCCAAGGAGAAACTCGACATTGCTCGCCAGCTCGCTAAGCTTGGAGTGGACATAATTGAGGCCGGTTTTCCTGCTGCTTCCAAGGATGATTTCGAGGCTGTTAAGGCGATTGCGTTGGAGGTTGGGAATGCGGTGGATGAAGACGGCTACGTTCCGGTTATCTGTGGACTCTCCAGGTGTAATGAGAAGGATATAAAGGCAGCTTGGGAGGCGGTCGAGTATGCGAAGAGACCGAGGATTCATACTTTTATCGCGACGAGCCCAATACATATGGAACATAAGTTGAAGAAGAGTAAGGAGGAGGTGATTGATGTCGCAAGGAGAATGGTGGCTTATGCTCGAAGTCTTGGGTGCAATGATGTGGAGTTCAGCCCAGAGGATGCGGGAAGGTAAGGAAATCGAATCGAAGCTATGATTATTACCGTTCTCGAAAAATGAAGTTAGTAGCTAGAGATCAATGAGAAATTGATGATGTGTTGTACTGTTCTGGTTTGAATAAAGAAAATGAAGGTACCTTTTTTTTTTCTTTTAAAAAACTGGTAACAAATATTGTTTATATATTTGTGGGTCATGTAGTTTATATATAATTGTTTGATTTTTCACTGTAGAGAGTTCACAGTCATAATTATATCAAAGAGAATGGTGGGTCAGCCGGATTCAATTGTTTTTTGCCTTTGAGTAATCAGTAAGAAGCTAATTGAATTTTAAAAGATGGTCAAAAGTGCTTTGGTCACATCAGAATAACTTCTGAAGAAAAACTTTTGACATGGTGGTTTTTTCGATTTTGACTTCCTCCTTTCAATGCTCTGCTGCCAGTTTAATGAGACATTGAGACTCGGATGAAAGATAGGATTGTGGCATGAATATGGGCATGGAAAAATATGCGTCCTTGAGTCTTATTCTCTATCTGGACATGTATCAAATTCTGCTGGTTGTCCCTTAATCAATGAGCTTTTCTGATATGTGGAGCTTTTGTTGGATTGCTAGCCATAATTGAAAAAAGTACTGGGGTGTTCCTTATATGAAGTATAGCAATAGGTTCAATTGCCCTTAGCTTCTCAAATTTCAAGCAGAGAGTGTTAACATTAAATTGAAGGAGAAGAGGGGATAGAGGGGAATGGGAGGGGGGATAAATCATTTTGCTGTATTTCTTTTGCCTTATTAGTGTTGTATCATTACTTTTTCTATACTGCTAACTCCAGTTTATCTCTTGTTTTGTTAAACTGTATGCTGACTTGTTCCTTAGTCATCGCTTTGAAAGTTATTCCATATTATGTCCACTATTCTTATTGAAAAACTTGCTTATTTGTCCTGATCTTGTGTTTTCTGGGTAAGAATAAACTACATTTGTGCTAGGGTCTTGATCATATTTATCTTTCTTTCTTCCCTTTTTTATTGTTATTTTTTTTTTTTTAAAATTATTTTATTTTTTCATTTTCAAATTGTAAAACAAATATTGTCATTCCCTGGATAAATAAACTTCAATGGTTGCTTTTCTTGTCTCTACTAGATCTGAAAGAGCATTTCTTTATGAGATACTGGGTGAAGTCATTAAAGCAGGTGCAACAACTCTTAACATCCCTGACACTGTAGGCATTACCATGCCAGAGGAATTCGGAAAATTGATTTCTGATATAAAAGCTAACACACCTGGCATAGAAAATGTTATCATTTCAACGCACTGTCAAAATGACCTTGGGCTTGCCACTGCCAATACTATAGCGGTATGCTGGTGTCATTCTTGCTTTACCTGTGAACTTATTACTATCTTGAATGGGCACTCTCATACACATAATCTGAATTCAGGGGGCATATGCAGGAGCAAGGCAAGTTGAGGTCACAATAAATGGCATTGGTGAAAGGGCTGGGAATGCGTCTCTAGAGGAGGTGAGTATTATTGTTTGTAATGCAGCAACAAAATAGATTAGTTGTGATACCCTCCCTTTGTATCCTTGTACAACCGTTTGTTATTTACATTGGATATTATTTTTTGCATGAGTAGGTTGTCATGGCCCTTAAGTGCCGGGGAGAGCGCATACTTGGAGGTCTTCATACTGGAATAAATACACGTCATATTGTTATGACAAGTAAAATGGTAGCAGTCTACTTTATCTATCACAATGCTTGTCATAATCACAATTAATTATTTTCATTCAGCTCATTTAACATATTTAATTTTTGTCCCTTGTGATTTTAACAGGTAGAAGAGTACTCTGGCTTGAATGTGCAACCCCACAAAGCTGTTGTTGGGGCTAATGCTTTTGCTCATGAAAGTGGCATCCACCAGGTGTGTGGTAACAAATTTGCATTTGTGGACTTCTAACTGTTTTAGTTTTAAACTGAATTTGCTCTGCTGAAGGGCTTAATTGTGCCCTTTGTTTGACTAGGCAAAACTGTTCTGTAAAGTTTGTCATCTTGTGGCTTATCTCATTATTAATTTTTTTGTTGGGTAGCTTCATCTGTAATTTTCAGTTGGATCTAAATTCAATTTTGTTTTGCTTGAGGGACTTTAAAAAGTTTGATTGTAGTTCTCTGTCTTTTTCAGTTGGTTATTTGCTTATTGGTGTGGTGCTTGTCTATCTTTTTGTAATGATAAATTCATATACTGCATAGACGTTGCATTGGCATGCACATGCATTTAGGCCCCCCTAAATAAAGAAAAAAAGTCTGCATGGTTCTCAGGCTTTCCATTCTCGTTTCATATTATTTCTAGGTGCTTTGATCTCTTCTACCATTATTTGATTTTGCTCTATATTGTGTCTTATAATGCCTCTCATTATATGTCTACATGTTGAAAGAAATTATGGAGTATCCTTGACATATATATCATATAGAAAATGAATTAATTATAACAAATAAACCAATGAGATGAATAGTTAGTTATATGAGCAGCCATATGTTGGGATATGATCATGTTAATTATTGAAACCGGTTGTCCTGGAGCTTTTGTTGTTCTAAAATAAATCTTGGGGAGTTGATCAATATGCCTAAATTTGAGATGCTCTGCAGTTTGCTTGGGTATTAGTAATTTTGCGCTGCAATTTCTTTACTCGCTTTTAGTTAAGAAAGACACTTCTATAATATGTAAATAAAATTGTTTGCATTAGTAGTTTTGTATTTGAGTTACTTTTTATGCAAGGCATCAGATGATGTGAACTATCCTGGGCGCATAATTTGATATCATAAATGGATATCATCTATAGTTTCTGTGATCAATGATGAATTGTTGCAAACTCTGTAGACAGTCTTCATTTTGATAGTACTATCTTCTGTGTATAACTTCTAAACAAGCAAAATTTTGTCCCCTGTGTTGAATCTTTCTTTATTAATTGGATGCCCATGTAGAATTTATTTCCTTCTCATGCAAGAAATATCAAAATCGTCTCAACTGCTCAATGTCCATTATTATACGGGCTGAGCAGTGGTACCTATTTCATTTGTAGCATCAGCCATTGAGCAATGACGTGGATTATATTATAGACTGCTCTTATACAATATAACCTAGTTTTCGTTCCTCATTTTTGTTCCTCATTTTTGTTTTTTCCCCCGAACCTATTTGATTTATCTTTCCACGAAGGTTTCTCTTGGTATATTTGCCTACTTATTCGCCAAATCCTCTTATGCTCTGTTTCTTGCACTGACCATATAGTTCTGATTGCTGTGTCTATTTTTCTACTTTCTGATTGTAGGATGGAATGCTTAAACACAAGGGTACATATGAGATTATACTTCCCGAAGATATTGGACTTGAGAGGTCCAATGAGGCTGGTATTGTCCTTGGAAAATTAAGGTATGCTACTCGCTACTGTCTTTTTTCTTTTCAATCTTAGTTGGATGAATATTCAAAAAATTTTAGAAGTTTATTGAAATATTTGTTTCGTTGATCGCGTACTATTAACCTTTTTTTCCAAGGAATTGAGGATCCATCCTACCTTTAGTATGTTGACCATTACTACTTTTTTCCTAGGAAAATGGGTTAAGCTTCCACCCATTAATAAATATACGCGCATATTTCAATAAAAACACATTTAAAATTAACAAAAGAGTAATTATATAAAATTGAAAAAGAGAAAATAAAAAAAGAAAAGGATGCATGAAGTAGCAGTATATTGGCAAGTCATGCCTAGGTGTGCACATTGGCCTTTCGTCAGCTAAAAGCTTAGTACGGTGAGTGTGTTAGGGAATAAATTCTCATGTAGACATTACAGAGTTCATTCAAGAATGCTATTGACTTAATGCGCACAAAACACGTCAATTTAGAGAAAGTAGAGAGAGATACTCAAATAATTTTATTCACTGACAGAATAGATGGATTGCAGCCCAAAAGTTCCTTACGTGTACACCAGGCCCTCTTGGTTGAATATCATGTATTTAAGTGAAACCCCACCATCTACCCCACCCCCAGCTGACTCCCTCAACCCCCTAAACACACATGCACATTGAAAAAAGAAAAAAAAAGGAAAGAAATATTGGCATTCTGTTTGACTAGAATGACAAACCAAAAGTTCACTCTTTGCGCTGTTTGTATTCCTTAATTTGTGACTTAGTAATTTGTGACGTAGGGCCACAGGATTATGAGAATCTTTTTCCTTGGTATTTGCATCCAATGTCACTAGTTGTGTATGTAATCTCTCTAAGTTTAGTAATTGTTTGTATCTGCGTAGATATGTAATATTTGAAGGTATGGTTATTATTATTAGGGTTAATTACAAAAATATAACCTGTGTTTTGATCAATTTACAAACACATGATCCGTATTAATTTTTTTGACAAATAGATGATCCAAGTTTTAAAAAAAGCACCAATATTATTTAATAATTTTGGAATGATACATGTCAATATTTTATTAACCATAAATATTAATTTTACATTTTTTTTCATTTTTAAAAAATAGTTTTTAAAAATTTATTTTATTTAGTAATATTTTTTATTAAATTAATTTTTTTAATCCAATAAGACTCTTAACCCTTATTATCATATGTAGTCATTTCATGGGTTAATTTTTAATTTCCGAAACTCTCTGGATGCAGTGGGCGCCATGCATTAAAAATGAAACTGATAGAGGTAAGTGAATATATGTCTAAATTCTTTGGATGGCTTTCTTTTATTCATTTCTTCTTTGGCAAATGGAACATCCCGTGCTTTTCAGCTTGGTTATGAAGTAGACGATCAACAGCTAGGGAACATATTTTGGCGCTTCAAAGCTGTGGCAGAGCAGAAGAAGGTGGGTAAGGATTACAATTATTTTTTCTTTTTGCCCATGGGTAAGGCGTGTGGTCCTTGCCAAGCATATTGTTCCTGGGACTAGAAAATTATCTGCAATTGAACTTACTCTGATTCCAAGACCTCACATGAACAAGTCCAGCAGTGGATCATGAAATTGTTGCGGTGTCTATATGTCCTGTTCCAAGTCAGAAATATAGTGGAACCACCTTTCTTTAAGGTGTCTTTTGGATGTTAAAATTTTCCTATTTTGCATGAGTGATTCGGCAGATTTGGGTTTCTTTATATCCAAGCATGTAAGTAAGATATCTAGGAAGTGGTTCCTATTGCCAATGGCTATACTATGTGGTTCATGTATGAACGAGGTCGAATAGTAGATGCCCCCTCTCTCCCCCCTCTCCCTCTCTTGCACCATATACTACACTAGGGAATTGCATGTAAATCTTACTGGTGAAATAATATTGCACAAGTTCAAGGTAGACATCATGAAAGACTTCTGATGTTGACGATAAATGAATAAAAAAAAAAAAAAGAAGGATTTTTGCTTGATGTCAGCATCTTAGTTTACTCTTGATATGTTTCAATCATTCCCTTGGTGAGAACTTCCTTAGGACCTGTGCAAAACAACTGATATTCTGATAGTGTTTTTTCAGTTCAGGTGTTAGTCTTGGAAAGCCTGTCTTGAATTGTTGAAGTTTGTTTGCTGATGACTCCTGAATCATCAATAAAAATTGGGATTTTGGAAATCTCAAAAGTCTTTGATGATGTTTGCCTTATGTTGTTTTTGATGCATTTGCTTTGGTCAAATGTATCTTTGCTAGATTGAAATCATCAGAAGAAAGTTATCTCACACAGACACAGACACACACACACAGAGACACACAGAGACACACACACACGCACACGCACACGCACACGCACGCGTGCGCACGCACGCACACACACAAAGGAAGAATGCTTTATGAGAATCTGACAATGTGGAGCAGCTTCCCCTGCTCCAAATTTTGGATGGTTGTACATCTTTTTCTTTCTTATTAATGCTACATGTGTTGGACCCCTCCTTCCCTTTTCCTTCCAATCAAACTTTAAAAGAAAAAAATGTAAAGAAAAGAAATGCTGCATGTCAAACTGCATTTTCTGTTTTTCCCCCTCAGGAGGATGATTTAAGTCCAACATTTTCTGGTGCTTCTGTATCAGCGAGTTACTGATGCTGACATAAGGGCATTAGTGTCGGATGAAGTCTTTCAGCCTGCAGTTCTTTGGAGACTTTCTGATTTGCAGGTACATCTAAAATGCTTTAATGGTTCTGGTTGTGAGCTGTCCAACTTTCTATTGACATGTCCTCAATGGAAACAGGTTACTTGTGGAACCCTTGGTCTTTCTACATCAACGGTGAAACTTATTGATGCTGATGGGAATGAGCACATAGCTTGTTCTGTTGGCACTGGACCTGTAGATTCAGCATATAAGGCTGTCGATCTTATTGTGAAGGTTTGTCTTGCTTTATTTCAAGTCCCTTTTTTTTTTTAAATTTTTTTAATGATGCTGGGCTTTACCATTTTAAGTTTGATTATTTAATGTGAAAATCTTTTGCCCTTTTTCCTTTTTACTTTACAATGGAGGGGCACAATTGTAATTGTCACTACAGTCAATACTTGCCCGACACAAGAAATAAAGGTCCAGTATGCGTGTTGCAGTGTATGATGTGAGCTGTGCATTAGGTGTTTTCCTGGTTTGTGTCGCATAAGCTGTGTATTAGGTGTGTTCCTTGTTTGTGTCCTGTGATTAGTGTTGCTGTTATTTGTTTGTATTTCAAATATTTGTGTTTGCCAGCTGTTCCCACATGTTCAAGGCAGTTATTTGTGACAGTTTTGATTGATGTTTTTGTCTAGAAAATAGAATATAGGAAGCAGTTCTCGTCTCAGGTGGTGCTGATGTGTGTATATGGGTATGATATTTGTACTTCAAGAAATTCATGTTTGTCAGTTATGCCCACAGTTGAGGCAGCTATTGTGGCATTTAAGTTGTGTCTAGAAAGAAGAGGGAAACTTGGAAGCAGTTACTGGGTAGTAACTGGTGTGTGTAATGCATATTTAACAAAATATCTGATGAAGAGAATCAAGTTCTATTTTTGAAAAAATCAGAACTCTCAAGAGATCATTGGGTGTTCTCATATGAGCCCAAATTTCAAGTGACAAGATAGGGAAGTAAGGAAGAAAAACCTGCAAAAGTAACTTAAAATTAGGTTTCACACTAAGTATCGCACTATCATTAGGTACATGAACCGTCCATGAGATTCATGATGACTTTTGACTATTTTAGCTGAAAGGGAGTCTTTACTAGGATCCAAATTCAAGACTTTATGATTGACAGCTAACTTTTAAGTAGGCCTATCCTGGCCCTGGGGTTTATTCTTGTCCTTTTGTAATGTCTGGAAGTCAGGCGATTTGTGCAACTAAGATGTTAATTTATTTATTTATTTATGGTTAAATAACTAAGATGTTAATTATTAAACTTACATGTGAAACTGTGGCTATAAGACATAATCATCCTGTAGTAAATGTGATAGATCTAGAATAGGAGTGATTTAAGCTTAAAGAGAAACATTCCCTTTCTAATAAAATGGATATAGCAAACATAAAGGCATGTCAGGCAATTTGTGCAAGTAAGATGTTAATTATTGAACTTGCATGAGAAACTGTGGTTATAAGATGTAATTATCCTGTAGTACATGCAATAAATCTAGAATAGGAGTGATTTAAGCTTGAAGGAGGAACTTTCTCTTTCTAATAAAATGGATACGGCAAACATATAGGCATTGAAATGTTTAATCAACTAAAAGAAGGGGATGATAAAATTCAGTGTTGAAAGTGAATTACTGGAGGTTGCAATTCTGGTTGAGAGAGAAACAGTTCTGGAGCAGAGTTACACATAACATCGTCATTATTTGGTCTGCATTGCAAATGATGACACGTTTCATGAGTTGGCTACTTAGCTGGGGACTCCTTTGCTTTTTTTAATTTTAATTTTTTTTGCCTTCATATATGTATTTGTTCGAAATCCAGCATTTGGAAAACCTTTTGATACTGTATCTTATTGGTTCCTGTCTCAAAACTAGTGTTTAGGTAATTTGTCTTCAGTTTTTTTTTTTTAATTATTATATATTTTATTTTTATTTTGTTTTTTGTTTATTTTTAGCATAATTATGGTGAAGGTAATGAGTGGGGAATGAAAGTTGAGAAGTGAAAGTTTATGTATTTTTAAGAGAAAGCATATGACAAATATATTCTAATCATTGGAAAAGAAATTCAGTTGGTTCTTTTGCTAAACTAAGTAAAGTAAAAGGGTAAACAAGTCTTAACATGGTTTGAAAGTAGTACCAAAACAGCACCAAAAGATGGGGTGAAAAAAAAAAAAGAAAAGAAAAGAATCAAATAGGCCTGTAAGTTGATGGCTGATGACCGTATACTTAAGAATGTTATTTCATTTTTTCTTATGCGATAATATTGTCTCATTTTTTTTTTCTAATTAAAATAGCACTACTTAATTACTGCAAATTAATCTGTAGCCTTATAATAATTGCAAGGCAAAATACATAAATGAGCCCCTCGAACTTTTTCCTTGTGCAGCTAAAGTTCTGAATTATAGTATTGTACTATAAAAGCCCAGATTCTTTTATATTTGTTTACATAAGCCCCTGATTTTTTACAGTAATTAATTGAAGTCTTAGTAGCAGTTCTTCCAATTAATCGATATTTAGGCCTTGGTTTCTTTTAGTAAAGATCCAACTAAGCTTTAATGAAATAGTTTTGTACATATTTTGGACTATTTGTGAAAATTGAAGTGTAACAAGAGTAAATTTTGACAATCAAAAAGTTCTGGTGTCTATTCAAACAAGGGGTTTTATTGCTTAAAACTAACATTCAGGGGCTTAATTACACATTGGAAAAAGCTCAGGGCTTATCAGTTGCAGTTTGTTTAGTAGATATGGAATAGATATAGTTGTGTACTTGAGGGCCGTTGTATTATTTAAAGTATTGGTGGAGCCATGCTCCAATTTTGTTGGCCACAAGTTTGACACTTATCCATGCAGGCACCGGTAACACTTGTTGAGTACTCCTTAAGTGCAGTCACAGAAGGTATTGATGCAATAGCCACCCCGTGTTCTAATTCGTGGTGAGAACAATCGTAAATCTATGCATGCTCTAACTGGAGAGCCTTTCGAGCGAACATTCAGGTACGGAACAAAGCATGCTCTAGCTTGATCAGGCCGTTCGAGTATGGAACAGGCTGGTCATGTTTTCAATTTAAATTTCCTCTTCCTTCCATGATCATGTGCATGATTCGTCATATTCATTTTCATCAGCGGCACTGGGTCAAGCATGGATATTGTTGTCTCTAGTGTCAAGGCCTATATTGGTGCATTAAACAAGATGTTAGGTTACATGGACAAGTCCCCGCAGGAAGTTCCTGCAGAAAGAACTGCAGTGTCTGCTTGAAGAAGGTATGAGATCTGTCATTCTTGGCTCTGAAAGACAGATGGAGCATCCATACTTTTTTCCCCTTGGACATATTATGTTGGTAGATGCTTTTTTTGGGAGTCAAAGATTGAATTCAAGCAATCGGCTTGACTTCTGGAGTTAAGACGCTTGCTGTGATTATATTTTGCAGATAAGACTAGAATGGGCTTTGTTTTTCTTTGTTGCCAAAGTTGCTTAGATTGGTACTTTTCTAATTTTCCCTTTAGCTTCAACTTTAGGAGGGTATTCCATAATTTCCTCTACATGTTTCTTGTTCATAATGTAACATAGTCACAAACACAATGATCTTTGTTTGCTGTGGTTGTATCATGTAATTATTTGCTCTCGTCTGCTGAATTGTTTCGGGTCATTAAACTACTGAATTGCCATAAAAATGGATAAGTACCATATGTTTGATGGCCCTCTTGCTTTCCTTTTGTTTTGGCTCTGAGATCTTGCCGTCTAGTCACTTGGTTAAGCTGTTCTGTTTTCCATTTTGAGTTTGTGGAGAATGAAATTTAGGATAGCAATCTCTTCGATCCTTTATCATCCCTATGAGCTGCTCGTTTGGCGGTCATGTTGATGTTGTGTCCATCTAACGATATTCGCTGTGGTATTCGACCATGCTATCCACCAGTTGTCTATTTTTTGTGATCACTGTCCTTATTTTCGGCATGCTTTTCAAACCTAGAGCATGCTTTTTGAACCTTCCACTCGGAGTATATGTGAGACTCGTCTCATGGAACTATTGGGGATCTATGGATTCCTGCCATGCCAGAATACGGAGGTGCATTTGTGATTAATTGAAGGGTATTATCCACGCATTCTCATTCTCAAGGAATGAAATCGTAGGGCTAACTTTCCTTCGTGCTTTTATTTTTTATAGTTTATTGAACTTTTATAATTAGCTTCATAAGTTTACAATCAATTTCTTTCCTGTTACCATTTTCCTTATTATTTTAGAAATTAAGGATTATATCCAAATAGTTTCGATTTCTGATCTAATTTGGTACCTAGAGGAACTTCAGTGTAAATTATCTTTATTTAAATGAGGAGGCTATTTCTGATGAAAATGTGGGAATGATTTTCCGTTAGTGTAATGCGAGGGTTTGATACATATATATTCATGCCCGTTTAAAGAGTTGATTTTATAATATAATTATTACCAAATAAGGTGAAATGATGGTTTTAAGGAGAAAATAGAGAATGGAATAAAGTAACTTTAGCAAGCCAATTATTTTAGTGATAGATGATATAGTGGAGTTAGGCTGAAGGCCTCTCTTATTGTACATAAGTAGGGTGCAGTAATTTTAATGGGGAGAAAGATGACGCTCAATTATATATGTATAATGGAACTAAGTTAACTAATAATAATTATGTTTATAAATGTTAAAGTGTGCTAGCCAACTCTAGTCAGCCCTATTTATAAACCTGAGGGAAATTGTAAATTACTCTATTGACTTTTTGTTAATCCATGAATTTTTGAAGTGTACTTTCAAGCCTCTAAAGTAAGTTTTAATAATTGCTACAATTATAGACGATTGGCGTTTTTTGTTATACTCTATTGAGTTTTTATCCATGTATGGATTTATATTTTATACTTTCATTTATGTGTGGATTTACTGCTTCTTTTTTTCGTAAACTTTCAAAGTGATTTTTTCCTCCTCTAATGGAGAATATTAATTGTCCTTAATTTGTGCTAAATGTTGAAAGTTTAGGGATCCATAAGTGCATTTTGAAAGTTTAGGTTGGATCAACAATTAGATGAAAAGTCGAGGAGATAATATACAATTTTCCCTAAACCTAATTCTTTCAATACTTACCACTAGTTATTGTCAAATAATTTACTTTATACATAATCAATTAGTATTAGATTTAGGACGTGACTTGTATTTTACAAAATTATCTATCTACAACATACAAATATCGAAATTTCAAAGAAAATGAATTATTGGATCATGAGGCATCTATATTTATATTAAGCATGTTAAGAAATAGAATCTCTAAGAGGAGTAAACTGAATATGTTATTGACTCTGAAATCAAATTGAGAATATTCTTTTCATATATATGAATTTAATACCCCATACATTCAAACGTGGATAATCTCAATGCGTAAGCACAAGCTGGTACCTACCAGTTTTTGTTGCATAAAATAATAACAATGTGACCTGTCACAGTAACAGAAAGTGCTTTAGTCAACATTTTAAATTAACAAAGTTGGTAAGCAAATATGGCAATGCATCCAAAGTTGCTGCTTCACCAATTGTATTTTATTTCTATGTCCTCTTTTCTTTCGAAAGAAGGTTTGCTCATTTGATTTCCATGCTTTTTGACCGGATTCAATGAATTACTTAACGGCAATTGACCACACAGGCGCAGATGTACAGAATTTAATAAATAGCGTGCTGACAGCATTGAAAACCTTAACCTTAAGTAAACGTTAAGATTTTAAAACCTCTTTCAACCTCAGTAATTGATTGCCGTAGATTGTTGAATCGCCCACCGTATGTTTGGTTTACAACTTCTTGTTTATGTGGAGAATTATAGCTTCCAAGTTTGGATCCAATTTTAAGATGTGTTATACCTAGTTCGGAGGATGTGGGAAATTGCCATGTATCTTTACTTGTGAATGAGGACACATGAGGTAACCTAACAAACGATAATGAACATATTTGACGATGACATGTTTGTAGAATCATAAATAAAACGTGTGAATATACAACAACATAAAAACAGTAGAATTGTACTTTGTTCTAATCTAAATTTAATCGCATTACACAATATAAAGTATAAGATAACATTAATGTAGAATTCAATAATTGCGAAATTTAGTTGGTTGAAATATGGTTTGATTAACTGAACTAAGAGACATAATTTTTGAAGGTTTATAAAGTTTAGTTGATTGTTCTATTCAAGTCGATTGGATACATTTAGGGGAATTATGTCTAGGTTTTGATGAATTTGGTTGATCATTCTTTACTTTAGTTAATTGAACCGATCACTTTAACTAATCACTTGAATTAGAGTTTGATTAGCCTCATCTAGGTGTTATATAATCCAATTCAAATTCATTTTGATTCCATGGTCTGTCTTTTGTTTCAGTGGTTGGTTTTCTTTCATATCTATCATTCCTAAGCCTACTTTCAATATGTTTATTCCATTTGAACATTTATTTTGGTTAAGCAAAAAAAAAAAAAACACACACACACACGCATGCGCGCACGCACACACGCACACGCACACGCACACGCACACACACATGCCCATGCATGCGTGGGCGTGCACACACACACATATTAGAGAGGCCATTTGCCTTGGTTCTATATGGCAAACCACTCATTTCTCTTAGATTTGTTTCATTCTTGAGATTTTCTATTCTCCATGATTGGGTGGATTCTAAATGGCTTGCTCTTAAAGAACAAATGGATCACAGATTTTACTAATCTAAAATCAATAATTACAAGCTGAAGAGGAGATTTGAACCTATATCATATCAATAAGAGAATAAAATTCATAGACCTTGACAATCTAAATAATTTATTCAATTTAATTATGGAAACCAAAATGAATGTTTTATGTCGATATGATATACTCCAAAATGCCGATGGCACGATCACAAATGTTTTTCTAGAATTCGAACTGTTTTACGTAAGGATGAAATCGATGGAAGATGCGAGCGATGATTAAAAAAAAAATTATGTATGGGTAGAAATGGAAATAAATCAATAGAAACATTTGTTTCTCTTCACTTTCAGATAAAAGTTGATGGAAATAAGTGAAAATAAAATAAAACTATAAATACTTCCTAAAAGTAAGATTTAAAAAATAAAATAAGAAATTATGCTTGAGAATATAAAATATATGGAAAATGGTAGAAATGGAAATAAATTAATGGAAACATTTGTCTTTTTTTTTTGGCAAAGAAGTCGATGGAAATAAATGAAAATAGAGTAAAATTATAAATACCTCTTAAAAGTAAGATTAAAAATATAAAAATAAGAGATATTTTAATTTATTTACATTCGATTTCCCTCAATTCCTATCTTAATAATATAATTAAGAAGTGGAAACTATCTTTCCTTTCCTTTCCTTCCCCTTTTTCTGTTCCCTTTTCTGCTAATTTTTGCTCATTTCCACTTGCTATGAAATTACCAAATGAAAATGCTATTATAATTCTTACGTGAAATGTAATAAGCAAATCCGCAGAGGTAAGTTTGCACATAAAAGATAATGATAATAGTTGCTTGAATGATTGTGTTGTGCACTGATATTGATGGAATTTTAGACAAATAAGTTCCTACAATTTTAGTAACCAATAGTAAAAATAAAAAGGATAAGGGAAGAGAAAAATACCAAAACATTATTTCTTATGGAATAACTTAGAGAGCTCGAGGTGAAAAACCATAGGAGTGGAGTTATGAGTTTGAGTTTGATGTGTGAATAATATGTTTTTGATTTAGTAATGGACTCTCTCTTAGCAGTAATTATACCATAGTTTTATAAATAGTTTTTCCAGCAATTTGTTTGGAAATATAAAATATATGGTTTAAATTAAAACAACATTTACTCTCCAGTTTTTTTATTGGTCTATCTTCTAGAGATACTTATATTGGATCGGTGTTGATCGATTTCTAGTTTGTCTTAAATCTAATTAGTTACTTTTAATTATATAAATCAATAGTTCAAAGCTTTGATTGATTGTTATTACTATTGACCATCCTTAATTTTTAAACCTAATACTTTTCACTGGGAGATTAGGGATAATGCTACTAGATTAATTAAGGTTATTGGCACTAGCTATGGGTATTTAGTCGATTATGAGACCTTAATTTTATTGGACTATACACCTTGGTATTAAAGTTTGCTCCACATATCAACTTGCTTGAAGTTTCATACCTAAATTTTAGATTTTACTACCTCAAAACATGTTGCATGTCATGACAATGTTATCCTACACCCTCACCCAACTCAATGTACTATCTAAGCAAAATATTGTGGAGGTAGGCTGGTAATCAAGCTGTCTTGTCAAGGTAAGCTTAAATGAGTTGAGCTAAGCTCTAGAAGCTTGGACTAGACTCACCTAAAAGTGATCAAGCTCGGGTATTGAGTTTGTAATTTAGGTTTGAGCTCGACTTGTTTAGTTCAACAAGTTTTATTTCAAACTTGTGTTTGCCTCATCTACAAATCAACCTTCAGTCAACTGAGCTTTTTATTAAGGCTGTCGAGCTTTTTATTAAGCTTTCCAAGCTTTTTATTAAACTTAAACTTTAAATTTGAACTCGATTTGTTTTAAATAGTTTTTTTCTATTTTTTATCTTAAAAATAATATCTAAAAGTCACTATATATATAGAGGCATTTTTTTTATTGTTTTAATTATATATTTATATAAAATATATCATAAAGACAAATTCATAAATTTACTATAGAAGCTTGATCATGAACCTATTAACGAACCCTACTTACGAGCTTATTTATGAATCGACTCGTAAGCTCAAATTGAAGCTCGATCTTGATTTGTTTAATAATTGAGTTCAAGTTGAGTTAAGCCTAATTTGAAGTGAGTCGAACTTGAATGGTTTGTGAATAATTCAGCTTGTTAACTTCTATAGAAGTACTTTTCGTCGGCAAATAACAACATGATAATGATTTTAAAAGGGACCATTATATTCCTAAACATAAAGAGTTAGATTTTTACCAATTTTTCAATAGGTGCTGGGAGATCAATTTGTTATTTGTTAAGGATTTAAGAAAGAAGTGGTGGGAAAGAATAGACGAAAATATAGAACAAAAAAGGAAATTGCAAGAGAAACGGTAGTATTCGGACAATCATTATCATCTTTATCCAGAGAGGCACATGGAAAGCAGAAAGAAAGAGAGAGAGAGAAAAGGGAGAACAACGCAGCCAGCCGACTAGGACAAGGCCGCCAACCCCCACGAGGTTCGTTTTAAAAAAAACGAAAAAAACACACTCACTCTCTCTCTTTCTCTCTCTGTAAAGCCGATAAATCCCCATCCCTGTTTCTTCTTTCTTTCTTTACAACGCGGAATTAACAGAAAAGGAAACCCCTCAAAAACCAAAACCAAAACCAAAACCACATCATCATCAAATTTAACAAACCATTACGCGTTTTTTCTATTTCTGATTCCTCCGTCTTCGAAGGTTGGTTTTCCGATCCATTCTCCCTCTCTCTCTCTTTCTATATATCTTATATATATATATATTATTTGGAGATATGTTTGTGTCGTTTTGCTTTCGTTACCTTTTGATTCGTTTGTTTCTGTTAATTGAATTCTGTAATTTGATAATTGATTTTGTGTGTGAGTTTTTGAGCAATTGATGTTCCATGGATCATCGTGAAAGGTATCGACGTGGCCTGCCGGTGAGGGTTATGTAATTTCATTTTGTAATTTTTTTAATCTTTCTGCTGTGCTCACATTAGGTTTCGTTTCGTTTTTCTTTTAAATTTTTAAATTAGGCTTTTTTTGGTTGATATTTATGTTAAATCAGCCTGAACAGTAAGGAAGCTGAAAAGAGAATTTTTAAAACTTTTTATGTAGTTATCCTTTTCTTTTTTTTTTTTTAATGAAATTGTGTAATTAATATCGGAGAATTCGAAAAGTTTCTAATTAGTGCTTGCGGTGCACTCGTTAAAGGCAAATGATCATAGGATTTTGCCGAGATATGTGCAGATCGATGTGGTCATAGAATAAGTGAATATGTGTCGGTTTTATGTGAATCATCGGTCACGAGAATTTCAGATGAAATGATAGCATGAATTGCGAGCCCATTCTTGTGCAATAGATTCTTATCCTTGGCCTTGTGAATAATGGTAAGATATTTACTCAGTGAAATTTTGCGACGAGGTGGCTTGCTGTGGGATATTTGGAATTTTAATTCTCCGGGTGGATTGAGTGAATTAAGAGAATTGTAGTTTTACTGTGCTTGTTTCCTTGTTGCAATGGTCTTTTTATGTTTAGCGCTGTAATATTCGGTCGTTTGCATATTTTAATATCTTTTGTTTATGTACTATTAATCATTAGAATGAATTAAGCTTTTGATAGTATTAGCGCTCTGTTTGTCAAAATATAATGCCATGGACATGAAATGATTTTCCTTTTTTGTTTTTTTTTTTGTTTTGGCGCGGGTGTGGTTGGGGTTTGAAGTTCTTAGTTGTCCTTTTCCTTTTCCTTTTCTGACCGAATGTTTCTAGAGTCATGTATTGCAGATTTATATCTAACTTGTCTAGACCTATAATAGAAGCACTAGTGGAAATGTGTGCCGCACATTTGATTTTTTGCAGATCGTGGTGCATCAAATGCTGCTGTGATACTTTTATTTATTATTGTTCTGATGTTGGATTTATTTTTCCGAAGGTGCATGCTCCTCCCCCAGGTTACTTTATCCACCAGGAAGATAATTATTGGAAGGACGAGCACTACGTGAGGAAGAGGCACAGGATGCGTCGTTTTCTTTGTTGTTCTTGCCAAGTAGAAGAGTCTTATCCAAATGATGAAGAGCTCTTGAAGAGCCCAAAAAACCATGCGGACAGTATGTTCTCTCAACTCATTATGGTTGGAAAATGTAGTCTTGGAGCAGCATAGAAGTTGTATGTGCATTAAAAATTTAGAAGGCATGGCAACTGTGTTTATGGTTTGAATGGAGAAACTTGTTTTAGCATCCTAGCTTAGCAGCTATATTGTTTAGTAAAATATCTTGTGCTTTTATTGATGTTCAATTTTCATAAATGTACATCTTTATAGTTTATACATGTTGTTTTCTATGTAACTTCAGAAGACATTTTGGATAAACTTCCAGATGAGAATGATAGGTAGCTTAGACTTAAATAGCTTCAGTGTATCAACTTAGTTATCCCTTCTGCATTACAAAAGAAAAGTAGATGTCCCTTCTGACCCTGCCCAGAGAAAATAAAGAAAGCGAATAACCAGTCCATCAGTTTTTGGTGTAAGGATTTCACTATGAGAGGTTCTTGAAATTTTTGGGTTTACCTTAGTTTGTACCCCATTTTAGAATGCATGTGTTGTTTATTACAGCTTCATGGCTGTACTCCCTTTAGTCTCTTATCTAAATTTGCTGCTCATGTAATTGTGATCTCACAGAAATGGTCAGGCAGAGTCCTTTGTAGTTAATTCCTCCTCCTGTTGGAAAAGCCTGTGGGAACATGTCTTAGCTCCATATCCAAATTTGCTGCTCATGAAATCATCCCACAGACATGTTTAGGCAGAATCCCTTGCAATCCATTCCACTTCCTGTTGGAAATGTGTTTGGGATTATATGTTAACTACCTATATGATACAGTTCGAATCAGAATAGTAATTTTTGGACTCCATAAGAGAGAGCCCAAAACTCTCTTGTTTAGCATTTGGTCGGAGAAAGAACCCTACCACTGTGTTTGGCAATAGTAGAAAAGTGGAAAGCTATGGAAAGGAAAAGAGAGGAAAAGAAATAAAAGGGAAGGAAGTTTTTAAACTTGTTTGGATATTAAAAGTAGAAATTGGTGGAAATGGATGGAAATAGAAGAGGAACATGACCAATTTACCCTCAAATCATTTTTCTTTCCATCATTTTTTAGGGCACATTTGTAACTTCTTTCTATTTCACTCTTTTTTTCCCATTTTTCTCCAACTTTGGAGAGAAAATTTTGAGCCTTTTAAGTGGAAACATTTTCATCCATTTCACTCTCTTCATCAACTTTTTACCCTCTTTAAAATAGCCTAACATCCGTTTTTATTTTTTTCTGTGACTTTCTTTCATCTCCCCATAGTTCCGCCCTATCCAAACAGTGTAAATCTCTTAGAAGCTAGATTTCTGAAATTATTCTTAAGAAAATAAGAATGCTCTTTGATTGTGATTCTATCTTAATAGAAGCAAGTTACATTTTATTTGACAGCTATCTCTTAAACTGTTTACACAAATAACTGAATCTAGGGAGCAAATGCAACAAATGACGCTTGAACAACATGACAACACAGAAGCAACACATGATCCCTTGCGTGACCTTCCCTAGGCATACACACAATGCAGACTACTGATGAAACAAAGACAACACACAAAATAACCTAATACAGCACACAATTGCTACGAAGCTGCTGTTTTCTGCTTCCTGTGTATGAAAACATGCTCAAAGGGGAGTAATTTCATGTTTAGCAGTTGAAGAATTAACTGGTGTTTTGATCCTAACACTATTGAAAATTTGCTGCTCATGAGATCCCATGACATGCTTAGGTTGGAAAAGTGGCAGTGTAATATTTTAACTACATACTGTCATGCCAAACTGGGAGTCCCTTAATTCATCCAGTAGACATGCTTAGGTCATAGGGGTTTCAATTATCCATAATTGCTTCAGTGCAGAAGGTAAATGAGGGATAGTCCAAGTGAATGCCTTAAGCACAACTCCTAGGCTCTTAGGCATGGTGAGGTGATGTGTTTGCAGTATTGTATTTGTATAACCTCCAGACAAAGCAATGTTGCCGAGTCTTGTTATGTTGTGTGTATGTTGTGGAGATACTGGCCATTGTGGAGTGTATCCCTAAAATATTTGGGCTTTGGGTTTTAGGTCTGTGATATATAGTTCTGTTATCTCAATATTTGGCTGCTTGTTTTGAAAACAAATATTACAATGGTCATTTTCATATGATATACAACTCTAGGCATCACTTTTGAGAAAATTTAGACTTCTTATTAAAGCTTATTTACCACTCTCTATGGCATTTTCATATGATCATTATTATTGTTTTGTGAATCATAATGATCATTGCTTCAATAAGGCAGATATAGAGCTAATCTTACCTTCAAAGTCTGAAAAGTGAGAGATGGTTGCTAATGGTTATTAAAGCATAGTGAATGCAGACATGTTGAGATCAGCTTTGCTTCAATTAGTTATTTTAGTTTTGCAGAAGCCACTTGGCTAAAGTACTGAGAAAAGGTTCCATTTTATTGATTTTCTTATTAATTCAGGCCTATTGTTTCATCAAATGAACTGCATATATATATATATATATATATATATATATAAGCAAGCAATAAAGTGTGCTGTTCCTTCTTAATGTTGCTAAATTTGTAGAACAAGGAAAGCAAATGAATCGATAAAAAGTAAGATGAGAATTAACTTGCAAAAGTAGAGGACTTGTACAGTGTGTTATTCCAACATTTATTTTCCCTGTATTCTTCTATTCGTCTTTTCAATGTACCACTGGTTTCAATTTCTTTTGTTTTCCTTTGTTTTAGGACATCAAAAAAGTTCAAAGGTGTCAGCTCCTGTTAACTCTGATGCGCCAAAGACGCCGCCACCTATTGAAGTTCCTGCACTATCATTGGATGAACTGAAAGAAAAGACTGATAATTTTGGATCTAAGGCATTGATTGGTGAAGGATCATATGGAAGGGTTTATTATGCTGATTTAAGCAGTGGAAAAGCTGTGGCTGTGAAAAAGCTTGATGTCTCATCGGAGCCGGACGCAGATAATGTGGAGTTTTTGACACAGGTCTGGCCAGCCTAAGCTGCATTATATGGATTTGTTCTATAAGGCTCTTTATTCAGACAATATTGTTAATCTGATTACATATTTAATTTAATTGATGTATTTTCAGGTTTCCATTGTTTCCAGATTAAAACATGAAAATCTAGTTGAGTTGCTTGGATATTGTGTAGAAGGAAATAACCGTGTGCTTGCATACGAGTTTGCAACAATGGGATCCTTGCATGATGTACTACATGGTATGCAATTATATTTCCTAGATTTGCATTACAATTTGGTGCATGTTAGATGTTTTGGTAACTTACAAGGCACCCTTGAAATAGTATTGCGATGATAGATTGATCACATACTCTTGGGTGTTTTATGCTGCATTTTCCATGAAAATACTAAGTATTTAGCTGTCACTGTACACATTATTTGCATGATAGAATATTAGGTGAAAATCTATGCTAAATGGCCTGCGTAATTTTTGAGTTTCACGTGTATAATCATCTGGTCATTAAATATGGTAGGGTGATGCAACTACCAGCTTAGTTAGACAATGGATATTCTAATGCAGAAAGTAAAACACGTGCAATTGACCCTATATATTTTGTTGCAAGAAATAAACATCTCTTTTTCACTGTGTAATAGGCAGGAAGGGGGTTCAGGGTGCACAGCCCGGTCCAGCTCTTGATTGGATGCAGCGGGTCAGAATTGCTGTTGATGCAGCAAGGGGATTGGAGTATTTGCACGAGAAAGTTCAGCCATCTATTATTCACCGAGATATTAGGTCTAGCAATGTGCTGCTGTTTGAAGACTTCAAAGCCAAGATTGCAGATTTTAACCTATCAAATCAATCTCCAGACATGGCAGCTCGTCTTCACTCAACTAGAGTTTTGGGGACCTTTGGCTATCATGCTCCAGAGTAATGCATTCTTGATCCTATAATTCTTTATCTTCCATAATGTTGTTTGTAATTTTTAAGTGATTTAAAGGAATCAAATGATGCTGTTTCTAGGATGTGTTTTTCATTATTCTACCTTATGATTGTTGTTACTCGCTTTTAGTTTTATGCTAAGCTTGATTGCTCCGACCATCATAGATGGTTGCTGATCAACTAAATTTTGATGAGATATTAAGTTGTTATATAGTTCTCCTCTGGGGGCTAAGTCTACATGACAAAGAAACAAATTTGGGTATGTGAATTAGGGCATAGGCTTTAAGCTTGACAGATGTGGTAGTGTTGGCTGAAAAATTTAATCAACTCTAACTGGCCCTGGGTTATCTGAAAACTGTACATCCCTCTTGTGACTTGGTTTATCTGTCGGTTGGTTAGCTGATCCTGGCTATTCAATTCAACAAATGGTATGTTGCAAGGAATTGGGATGGTATGGCAATTCAATTTAATTCCACGCATGAACTGAGTAGTGCGAAGAATTGAACATTCTAGTTGCAACGGTTTGTTCATCCCTGTATGATGGCAATTCCATTCAATTCTAGTTCCATGTCTCTTCTAGCTTCAAAGGAATAGAGCTCTATTCCCGCTCTTACTTGCAAATTAATTCTTTCAAATTTTTAGTACTTTTGTGAATACCATCGAACTAACATTTGACTAATTGTTGATATGCATTTTAAGATTTGTGAGTGAGTAGACTTGCTTTATTAATCATAGAAGTACTATATTGGCCCCCCCAAAAAAAAAAAAAAAATCAGAGAAGTAGTATCTTGAATCTCATAAGCAGATTTTGACCTTTTCAGGTATGCGATGACTGGACAATTGACACAGAAGAGTGATGTGTATAGCTTTGGAGTTGTTCTATTAGAGCTTCTAACAGGGAGAAAACCTGTGGATCATACGATGCCTCGTGGCCAGCAGAGTCTTGTTACATGGGTAAGGATTTTTCTTAGTAGCACTGTATATACTTTTGACATGTCTATCTAAATTGCTCCATCATCAATCATGTCATAGGCTACTCCAAGATTGAGTGAAGACAAAGTCAAACAATGTGTAGATCCAAGATTGAAGGGAGAATATCCACCGAAAGGAGTTGCAAAGGTATTTATATCCTTTCCGATACCAAATGCTGAATAATTTACTATCTTTTGGTTAGTAATGCTTATGTCCTTTATTTTTTTGGCTCGAACCAGTTGGCAGCTGTTGCTGCATTATGTGTGCAATATGAGGCTGAGTTCCGGCCTAATATGAGCATCGTTGTCAAGGCTCTGCAGCCGCTTTTAAAGCCACCAGCCCCAGCTCCAGCTCCAGCTCCAGCTCCAGAGACATGAGAGGAATGGATATAGTTTCCTGACTTGCATCTCCTTGGCGTTGTGCATGATTTGTTTTGTTGATCTGCGGTATATATTTGTTCGTTTTCCATACATGAGGTTTAGGATCCAATTCATATTTGGCATTGTTGGTGCAATGTTTCTTGTTCGTGTGTAAAATGTTGGTGAAAACCCACTACTCATAAACTGGCAACCGGATTTTTCCCCTCCCCTTCACTGATAGGTACACTTAATTGGTGCAGACTCTTATGTGCTGTCTGCTAATTCCCTTATTGTCATCTTGCTGTTTTCTTGTCTGCTACGCATAAAGCTCATTTAGCAGAGATATACTGAAGCCCATCGTGTCAAGATCACTTTGCCCAGTTCATCACTCATGATGCGTGTGACTTTATAACGACTTGGTCTAAATGCATGAAGTATTTTTATTTCAGATTAGGTGGTTTCCAAGGAAATTGTGAATTTGAGAGAGAATTTTTCTTTTAATCCCTACCCCTGAGTGGAATTCTTAATTGCCCGAGCATAAGTAGAAGTTAGAACCCCTATCTGGGACTGAGAGTTGTGAGTAGCATAACGAAAATAATTGAGGAATTTGGCACTTAAAACAATTCTTAAATTGGGTTGGAGGTTGACGCCCAAAGAAAAGTTAGCAAGTATAGAATTTCCATTTTCAAGCTTTATGGAATCTTCGTAAATGGTCACATTGTCATCTAAACTGCTCTAGTCTAATAACATCAACATCCTTTTCCTCAAGATCAAGATCTTGATTATCAAAATTGATGTCCAAAAAATCCCGATCATGACACAAATCTTAAGCCAAAACTTCAGATCTGTTATAAGATGAATTAAAAAATCCTGTGAACGATCGCTTTTAGTCCACAGAGCTATTCCAATGTGCATCCATCGACATAAGATGAACGAATTGGCAATGTCATTGGTGTGAAAGTCAAAAAGTTAAATTGAATTTGAGAAAGCCATCCTTATGGGTTTGACCAAAGCGATACCATTACTGTTTAAGTGAAGTTTATGAATTGTTTTGTGAAAAACATGTGGCATTTCCATTGGAGAAAATGATGGTTTCCAAGAATATTGTGAAAAACATAAATCTTGACGGTATTTTGAATAAATTTTTTGTTCCCAAAACATTTGTAGTTATAGTTTTTTCAAATCCTACTAACAAATCTCTCTCACAAACTATCCAAGTACCTTTTCTTCTTTTTCTTTTTTTTCCCTTCCCCCCAAATTAATTCAAGTACCTTTACTTTGCATAAACCTAACAAGCAACAGCGAAACGAATTAATAATAACTGAACAGAACATGCTCATATTTTTCCTTTTCTTGATATTCTATGTAAATGTGAAATTTGTTACTTAAACTTTATACGAAAATACAATTTAATACCTAGATTTTGAAGTAGTGATACACAATCAAACTCCTTATGGCTATTTTTACTATTTTTTAAAACAAAATTTACTCTATTTGTGGATGCAGAAAATGCATCAAATCATTGAATTTTTATTTATACTCTTAACATCGTCTACTATTTATAGATTGTCTCTTCTACGTTAGGAAACAAAGTGAACAGTGTCACTAAGGTAATAAAAATAGCCATAAGAATTTTGATTAGCTATTAAATTGATTACTTCAAAGTTTGAATATTAAGTTAAATTTTTACGAAACGTTTAGATACTAAAATTCAACACTTTTCCTTCCAATTATAACATTCTATATCCTCTAGATGCATGATATTCTTCAAAGTTAAGATGTTTAGTATCAGAGTTCCATTAAGCATAAAATCTAGCAACCAATTAGGGATGCAACCAAAGAAGGTTTGGAACGGGTCATGCAAAACCCGAACCTAACTTGATTAGATATAAGATGTCCCAAAACCCAACCCGATAATGATGAACCCAATTCCGATCCAACCCGATCAAATAATACAAGTGTTGCTTTTTTTTTTTTAATTTTTTAAAGTTTACATTGAAAATAAATTTATCAACTTTTTTCTTTAGATAATATTCCTTATAATTGTATGATTTTTAATTTTATAGATTACATTTCCTAGCTACCACCATTTTGAAAACAATTACAACAAGATAAAGATATAAGAATTCATCCATATTGTAGGTTTCCATATCAAGGTATGAAATAATTGAAATTAAATATATATATATATTATAGTAACATTCTGACAGCTTTTTAATCATCGAACTTTAAAACACACAAAAACTAAGTGCATGGATTTTAAAGATAAGTTTCAGTAGTAGATATAATACTCAAAATACTCAACAACTTTATCCCATCAATTTAAAAAATAATTAAAGTTGATCCATGGATAAGCATAATGGCACAGGTGAACTTTTTTTAAAATTTTAGGGAGTATTGTATGTGTGTTATATAAATTTATGTATAGAATGTGGCTGGGATTGAGGAAGGATCGTGTTTGTATATGTGTATTACTGTTATGTTTTGAATTTTTTTTTAATTTTATCGGGTCGGGTTTTATCAGGTTTATATACTTGACCCGGACCCTATAGGGTTAAAACCTCTAGGGTTTTTAGCAGGTCGGGCGGGTCGGATACCCTATAACGATCCGCCCGGTTACATCCCTACGACCAATATCATCCCATTCGTACTGTAAACCATTATTGAAACCTGAATAATAGATGAATAATTAAAGCCATAAAACTTTGGAGTAGTGAACAAGGAATTACTTGTTGCTTGCTCATTTCTCCTTTTCCATTGATGTTTTAGTTTTGTATTCAAAGGTGGGTTAATGTCACAAGTGGTACTTGAACAGTTGAACTTTGATAAAATATGCAATTAGATACCTGAATTTCAAATTGATCAATTTAGTATCTCAAAGAATTTTTTGTACATGCTAATAGTACCTCTATCAAGTTCATTCAGGTAATAAATTGATAAATTTCAAAATTTTTCAAGTACTAACTTGATCAGTTTTACAGTTCAAGTACTGAATTAATAAATTTTAAAGTTTATATACCTAATTGTATATGTTGTCAAAGTTCAGGTATTATTCATGGTATTAACCCTTAAAAGTTCGTCATATGTTCTTTCAAGAAGGGGATGGTTTTCAAACTCTATTTACACGAGATAATGATATCATATCATTATGCTTTGGATGATTTATGAAATGATCCAAATTTAAATTCCATTTAAATTTCCATGTATATGTTTATTTATCTTAATTATTGAATTAAATGAGCATGATGATTTATGATAGTTGTGTTTGGTAATAGTCTAAATGCGTTTAAGTTAGTGTAAATTGAACATTTCATGTGTTATTTTGCATATGTAATGAAATTAATATCCTTGTTATATATATATTAATGTGTGTGTAGGATAATTAGTAATTGTGTCTTTTATACATTAATATGTTAAGTTAAGTTTAGATCTATAAAATCAACTTTGGTTTTGATTAAGTTTAGTTGATAGAAATTTCCCTTAGTTAAGTTAATAACTATGCCTAAATGAACCCCAAATGAGAACTCAAATGCAAACTAAAGTTATATATGCCTTAAAAGTCAATTTTGAGATAAGTTTAAGACTCAAATTAGTTTAATTAGACCTCCTTTTGGGCAGCCCTTTCTTTTATACGAATTTTCCTTTTTCTTTCTTTCTTTTCTCTTCTTCCTTCACTTCAAGTTCCAAGCTAAACCCAAGACAACATCAAGCTTTGAGAATCAAAATTCTCTCCAAGACAAGGCATATACATGTGAGTTGATTTAAGTATAACTTTTGTTTTGTTTTCATTTCTTGTACTGGCTATGTGAAATCTTGGATATGATGAGTTTAATGCTATCTAAATGGCTTGTTCATGCTTTGAAATTAGCTTGGATTGTGTTTTGTTAGTATGTGAGTTTGTTTATGTGTTGTGGTAGTAATATAGAGTGTTGGGAAGAAATAAAAATAGTTTGAGTAGTTAAGTTGAGGATGAGTGGGAATGGGATTTGAAGTGATTAAATGTGTTAATTTAATGTTTTGAGTTGCTAGGAGTGAGTAGTGTAAATAGAAGTGAGTATATGAAGTTAAAAATGAAGTTGAAGAAGATTTAAAAGTGCTATAGGTTAGAAAATTTCAAAGTGGAAAACAGGGGAAATGTGTTCTGTCGAATAGGTCTGTTTTGAACGTACGCCGGCATTTGGAAATTCAACGCCGTCGGCGTAGAGGCAGCGTTGGAACCAAACAGAAGTAAATCTTTTAACGCCGCTTTTGAATACCGCCAGCTTTTACAAGAAATTTTGCCAGAGTTTATTCTTCAAAACGTACGCCGACAATTTGAGAGTTTAAGCCGTCGGCGTATGGGGCGGTGTTGAAGTGGAACAGAACCAAATATTTAAACGCCGAAGTGAAACGCCACCGGCGTAAACTACCTATGCTGCTGGCGTTCAATCAAATTTTGCAAGCATTGGAAGGCAGCGTATCCCTTAGTTTTTCAAATTTAAACTTCTTCAATCATTAATCTTTACTTCATATATGATTCCCTATTGAATATATGAGCTAGATAAACATGTTTTATGCATGAATTTAATATTAAAACTCTATGCAAAGCTTAATGAATTTCCTTATACTTGATCTAGGATTGCGATATGTATATATACTTGTGAATGTAAAATCTATATTTATTTATTGACTATTTTGATATTCCTATTTCAGTTAAGGGTTCTTTGGTTAGTTCATCACCGAGAGACTATAGTGATATACGATCGGGTTCAGGTACGCAATAGCTTGTTTGATGTTTGCTAGGATTAGGCATTCCTAATTTGACTTAAATTGATTCGGCTTAATATTTGAATGAATTGGATGTCTATTACGCTGTTTAATCCGGTTCGAGGAGTAGCAAACCTGTCATGATGCAATGACATGTTAGTTAGGCGCTTAACCAAGTCATGATGCAATGACTTTACCATGATGCAATGGTACGCTATGATACAATAGCAATTCTTTTTGGTTAAGTGGGTAGCCGATAGGGGAATAGTATCTGAGTAACGTTTGCTTAAACTTAGGGGGAAATACCATGATTTAGTTCAAAGTTTATGGGAATTTGTGAACTAAGCTCATGTTAGGGACTCGGTTTAAGTAGAGTCGGGCAACGGCTTTTGAACCCTAAATGAAGCTATTATCTTTATGAAATAGATATAGGAGATATAAGTATTCGGACTGCTTCTATCAACCCCCTGAGCAGCTGCTGTTACTCAGGATCCCTGAATGCCCAAAGCGTGATTCCGGGGTTTGAATACTCCCCTGTTGTTTTGTGAAAGAAAATTTAATAAAGATAATCACTTATCTACTGATGCATTTCATTGGATTTACATTGACTTGATAACTTGTTTTTGCATTTGTTATTGTGTACTAGGCCTTTGGCTCACTTTTGCTGCTTTGCAGGTGCTGGAGACGAGTGTTACGATGATTTGGGGTACGGGTCCGACTTTGAGAGATTCATGGATGAGTGGGACGAATAGGACTCGAACACCCTGGACTTTTGGAAGAATTTTTGCTAAAGGAAAAGTTATGTATAGAAGGCTTGATAGATAAGCCTAACTTGTAAAGACCTTAAGATTCCCTAGGTTTCTTTTGCTTTAAGAAAACTTGTAATTTTGTAGTGTCTTGTATTGACACTAAACAGTGTATATATGATGTAAATATATGTATAGATTGCTTTTGTTAGCAATCTTGTTTTATTAAAAGTTCTTTATAAAGTTTTAGTAGTTTTGATCAAACAATTTTCATAAACTGTTAGTTTTAGGACAACCTTACATATAATGTGAAAATGTTATATGTGGTTGGGGACTCGGTACTCAAAATCTCGGGATTTAGAGGGTCGGGTCTTTACAATTTACATCTCAAGGTTGAACATATTTAATAATCTATGTGGTTTAGAGTCCTTTTAGTTCAGGCACAATAATACAACTATCAAGAGTATGCTTGGCTATTGAGCATCTAAAAACCACACCAACTCTTATATTTTTCTTTGGGATAAGATCACGAATGGTACCGAACTTTGATAAAATATAAAATTAAATACTTGAACTTAAAAATTAATAAATTTAGTACATGAATTTTGAAATTGTTTACTTGAAAAACTTTGAAATTAATCAATTTAGTACCTAAAAGAAGTTGATATAGTGATTGCTGGTATATACAAAAATTTCTTTTAGATACTAAATTTACCAATTTCAAAGTTTAGGTACTAAATTGATCAATTTAAAAATTAAGATATATAATTACATATTTTATCAAAGTTTAGGTATCATTCACCACATTAAGCCCTTTTCCCTCCACAGCCAAACAAGTATTACCAAAATATCATTCTTGGTTTGTTTGTTCGCTATTATTATGGTACCGATTTGAAGTCAATGATTTGATTAGAATTGAAGGACCGTATAGATAGAGTAGAAAAAGTAGAAAAAATAAAAGAAAAACACATATTAAATAAAGAACCCATTCAGATCAAACACAAATATAATATATAGATATTTATAGAGTCGAGGAAAATATGTCAGAGAAGTTTATCGAATACGTAATAACTGGAGACTTGGGAGTGTAATGGTCATTATCTAAGTGGGTGGGTATTACAATGTGTTGCCAAGTTTTTATGAATTTCCACATGTATGCAAGTAATGCAACTCCTGTAATAACTGCTTAATCTTAACATGTGAGGCGAAAAGGGGGAAAAAAATAATCTATGTTAACGTGGAAGTACATCAATCGAGTAACAATTTTAGGAAAATTCTATGCCACGTGTTAATTTTAATGGGATCAATCTCATTACTGTCCAACTGCTTATATCATATCCAATCATGATTGAATCATTAAAATAGTTAATATTTTATTTATTATATTTATTTTAACAATTAGATGGTTGATTGAATGATTTCATCGATGGAATCATAGAAGGTGCCCAATTTTAATATTGAATTCCACGTTACTCGTTTTTATAAAAACCCTTTTCGTTTTAATATGAGTCCCCAATAATGATGAGTTACTATTTTTAGATTTTATTTTAGCTAGTAAGGCATTCACTCAATTTGACGGCATGTAATTGGATGATAGAAAAACCTTTATCCCTTGGGCATAATCAAAGAAGAGGAATTTTCATTTTTTTCAAAGGTAAATATCGTAAATGGTATTTGAATTTTGATAAAATATGTAAAGTATCTAAGTTTAGAATTATTCAATTTAGTACATAAACTTTAAAATTTATCAATTTAATACATATAAGAACTTTTCATGTATACTTACAATATCATCATCATATTGGTTAAAAACACCATGTCAGATGATGGTGTTAGCTAATTTGACGAAGTTACTATTAACATACATGAAATTTTTTTTTTCAGTTACTAAATTGATCAATTTCAAAGTTTATATATGTAATTACATATTTTTTTAAAGTTCATGTACCATTTGATAAATGTATAATTTTCCACATTTATCTATTCTTAAAAGAACCCATTTGTGTGCGTTATTTTAAGCGGTAATTTTGAAATTCATTTGAAAAATGCTTGATTGCCCACTTTAGGATCAAATTGCATACATAGTGAAAAAGGACCAAAAGGTGGTCCTTCTTGTTCTAGTTTACATTGAGGAAAAGGAATTGATAGCAGTTAAATCTTGGAAATAGACACACATCAACTTAGAGACTCGATTTCACAATTAGAAGAATGAGGCATATTGTGCTTTTTTGAATGCTTTTCAAGCTTTAGCATATGGAATTAATTGGAAGAAAGTTTAATTTCAGAACTTAGAAAAGAACTAAGTGGTCAGATGGTAAACAATGAAAGCTCCTTTCACTACTGCCATTTTTTAGCTAAAATTGAATTTACCTCGTGCAACAACATATCAACAGCTGAATCGAGAGACACTATTTTGTAAAATGATCATATCTTTTTCATATAAGCTCCATTTGAGATAATTCTAAATGCTTTAGAAAGCTAAGAGAGAGATCCACAACTTTTATGTTTTGAACTTTTTGAAATTTGGATGGATAAAGGTCAAAATCGGTCTTAAATTTACCGCATGTGCAGGTGCAACATTCTGATTTGTATCTTGATAGACTTCTGTAAATTGTGCACATCTCTCTCCTCTAAGCTCCTTTTTGCTTAATTCAAAATTCTATGAAGAGATAAGAGAGAGATCTATAACTTTCATGTTTGTGTTTTGCAAAATTATGAAAGCATCAAATTCAAAAAATCATCTTGAAGTTACTACATGTGGAATATAGCACCCAGATTTGCAACTCAATAAAGTTTTGTAAATTGCATATATTTCTCTCATCCAAGATCCATTTGACATGATAAAAGATCCCATGAAAAGATGAGAGAGAGCTCTACAACTTTTACATTTTGTGTTTTTAGAAATTCTAAATGCACAAGAGTCAAAATTTGTTGTGAAATTTATGCATAAAACTGGAAATTATAGTAGGTCGGGCTAATCTGCCAAGTGTGGAACAACAACTATCAATCGGAGCACTCTAACTTTAGAACCAAGCTTGGACAAAGCTTAAACGGTCTCTACTCAGCAACAACATGATAGCAGCAGAACGAAGCAGCTTGGAGTACCCACAGTGCATCCTAGGAGCACTCAGCTAAGCTAGAGCACCTACTAGCACAAAACAAAAATATTTGAGCCTATGGCATGGGGTTCCACACAAAGCAACTAAAGATCACTCATGATTGAAAAATTATTTCCAAGAAACCAACATGGCAGAACTATAACTGTTGGTGATTATGCCCTTGGCCAATTACTGGATACTGTCATTCATAAACATTTCTATTATATTGTTTGCATGTTTACTTTATAATAGGATCTGTGAATAATTTAATTATTCTAAATATCCCTAGATGCTCATTATTGTGGGAACAATAATGAATTAAATCTAGTATGAGGTTTGATTGATAATCATGGGATGTTTATTTGTATGGAGATACAAATCAAACTCATAGGTACATGTTGGAGAACTATGTACTGGACTGACCCACTTTGAGATCACTACATGAATTAGTGTCATAAGTGATTCTCAAAATAAAATGTCATCGTATCCTTAGACTTGAAATCACCATGGATTCCAACATGAGGAATATTAAGTTTCAACTCAATCAAACGTTGTCTTTAACCGGATAATTATAAAGGTTAAGATTGGGCATAATGTAAATCATGTAGAGGAAGTTGAGTGATTAAGGTGGGATTTGTCCCTCTCGTTGTGAGAGAGATATCTCTGGTCCCCTCAATAAGTGAGATTGAGAAATGCATGGCCGTGCTCAAACAAATTGATAGTGTGATCAATTTCATTTGTTTTTATCAGTTCACTTAGATATCGAGAAACGATAAGATTGAACGATATAAGGATGACACTATCCATGCCTTATGTTCACTCTAGATATCATGTGACAAAAGGATAATGACATAAGTTATGGATTAGGTAAAAATCGGATCAGTGATCTTCACTTAATTTGAGTAAACATAATGTCTTGCTAGAGGCCACTTATGTTTTGTTGACTAAAATTGTTGTAGGTCAACTGCCAACATTAAGTGAACCTATAGGGTCACACACAAATGAACAAGTCAAAAGGATCATGGACTAAATTTAATGTCTTGTAGGAATAATAATTTATTATTATTGAGAGTAAAAATAAATTATTACAAAATAAATTATTACGTTGTTATGTGCAAGAATTATATTTTAAGAAATATTATCCCTAATTAGATTAAGGGGTACTAATACCATTACTCATGTGAGAATGACATTAGTATAAAAGGCATATAAAGAGATCTCTCTGGTCAACGACTTGTCTGTCGACATTAGACCGGCAGAGAAAATCTGCAAACCCTAAAACGAGAGAAACACGAAGAGTCGTGTATGAAAATCCCAATATTATCTAGAAGTGTTCTAGATCACGCTAGTACGTGTAGGATTCTTTTTGAAGGAGTATTCGTTCATGTGGATACCGTAGAGGGTATTGCGAATTTGTGATACCTACAGATCCGATCTACAAATTGATTTCAAGTTTCAAGCTTTTAAAGGTATGAAATCAAACTATTTGTTGTGTTTTAATCTAATCAATACACATGGATACTGGGTTAGTGTTTTCTTTTTGAATTCCGCTGCGAAAGATTTGATCTTTATAATTTTAAAACCCTATGGAAACCCAACAATAACAAGGTAGAAATGCAACAGCTAAATTGGAAGAAAATCCAAGCATCCAACATTGACCAGAATTGAACATGATCAAGCTATACATGCTTAATTTTGAGTTTGAAAGTTTCATATGTTCTCCTTCTTTTACCACTAAGTTTGTTGGATGTTTTTGTCTTTATGTGTGAGAAAAACTAAAATTTGCTGCAGTATGAACAAGTGTATGTTGTAGAATTTGAGCTTCAGACATTCCAAGAACTAAGCTAGTAGAATTCCCGATCCAAGCATTTTGCAACAGCCGAGAACCTAAAGTGCAGTAGCTAAACACTTGGCAATAACAGGCCAATCTAACACCGATTTGCATGCACCAAGATGACACCAAGAGCTCCAATGACTCAGTGACAGAGCATCACATATAAGCACTCAGCCATGACTCCAAGGAGTGCTCAAGACCTTTACTTGGAGTGACTATCGACAGTGCACGAAGCTTCCACTGGCAGTAGCTAAACATCATATTAAGCTCCACAAAAGCACAAAGATGAAACAACACCAGTTGCAAAGGTATTTTTCATTCTGCTCAAGAGTAGATCCTTACTGCCAAACCAAGCTTACCCCAATGCACCATAGCAGTAGCACAGATCGTCTACAACCTTGCTCTTGGCACTCGTAATTCAAGTTGAATATGAGTCCTACTTGAGTGCATAGAAGCAAACTATAGCATCTCTTGATTGCATGGCTAAGTACTCACTGTAGTAGACAACAAGAATAGAATAGAGGCTTTGTCAAGTGTACACAAGAAACAGCCAAATTGTCAAGAGCAGTAAGGCAACAATAATTTTGTGAGAATGTGACGAGTCTTAGAAGTTGAACAATAGTAACATGCTTGTATATATGACACGTTTGACCTAAAAAGAGAAGAAAGCTGAAGGAATAATCAAACTCAGCCCACTCAAAGATATTGTTACGGGAAGTTCTAAGACTTAGACATGTGGATAGTAGGAGTCAAGTGGCCCATGCCTTATTTCACTGATGTAGAAAACACATATAGGTCAATAGGTGTCATTAACTGTAAAGACCCGACTTCACCACAATAGTTAAAATAGGTGAATACGGATCCTCAACCACATATAATCTGCAGTATTATATGTAATGTTGTTTTCCAAGAAGTGTTTGAATATTTTTTTGTCTAAATCTTCTAAATAACAAACTTAAAAATTACTGACTTTAATAATCTTTTTAATAAAACATACCATCATTATCATCACATTTCATAAAAGATATAAACTTTAAACGTACATAGTTAAGTATAGGCATTACAAACATAGGCTAATAACAAGCCTATATAAAAGACATAAAAGATAGGCAAACTATAGTATTTACTACATATAATCAAACTACATTAAGCTAATCTATTACAAAAAGAGGGTCCATCAAGGTCCATGGCCAACTTCTAATCCTCTAAGTCATCTGGGAAGTCCTCAAAGTCCGTACCATATCCCATTCTCGTATAAAACTCATCCGAGTCATCATCACCTGAAATTAATACAATATGAGCCAAAAGCCAGTACGCAAATAACTAAAACACAAGCTTAATGGCATACAAACCTAGACTACATGCAAATGCCACAATCATTAAGTTATTAGATAATCTTTAATTAATCAAACAACATGAGAGTATTCAAACTCCGAATAATAGGGGTATCTGGGGAACCTAAGTAACGATCTTGATGCTTAGGAGGTTGATATAAATAGCTCGGATACTTATATCTCCTAAATAAATCTATCCAATAACAATTAAGTAGCTTCCTCTAGGGTTTTTAGCCATTTCACAACTTTACTAACTTAATCCAATAATATCACCTAATTAAAATGTTCCCATAAATAATTGAATTAAATCATATTACATCTTCTTAAGAATAAGCAAATGCTATACTAATACCAAATACCCTATCAACTACCCGCTAAACCACTTACAAAAGTCATTGCATCATGACATAGGTGGTCTAAGCGCCAAAGCTACCATGCCCCCAATCTGAGCAGGATGCCGCTCCCCAAACCAGATTTAACGGCATAAAAGATAATCATACAAACAATCCTTAAGTTTTTCTTAAATTAGGGTAAATTTAAGATATGTTTATCCTGTGCAAGGAATCAAGCATGTTGCTGCGTACCTGAATCAAATCGGGAATTAATAGGGGTAGCCAAGTGGGAATCTAACATTGTTCCAAGAAGAATCATCTCAAATCAATATTTAATTTTTATTCATACACAAAATAAATGAATTTAAGCAAAACACTCAAAGAAATTCAAATAAATTCAATACAAGGTTATAACATAGTATTTATACATCATACAACATTATGCATGCTTAATAAATACTCAAAAGATTATATATTCAGCTTTGGAAAGTTCTTGAGAGAGTTTTTGAAAATGGAAACTGCAGGGGACACGCCGGCCTTCAATGCCGGCAGCGTTGAGGTGGTGTAGTTTGCACTAAGAACTCTACGCCTGATATCTCTAGCAGCGTTCAACCTAACGCCGTCAGTGTTGTGGTTTACACCAGTTTAGACTGCAACTCTATTTTTCCAAAATTTTCGAGAGTTCCACGAGGATGATTCACGCCTATGGATACCCTCAACACTGGCAGTGTTGCCGTGTACGCCGACAGTGTTGACCTATACGCCGGTGGCGTTGAGATGACGTATACTACAGCACAGATTTTTCGAAAAAATTGTAGACCTCCCCTGCTTAAAGCACAACTTTTACTTACGATTTCATTTTCAAACTTTCTCTCAACACATTCCCAATACCAAACTTTCATCTATATGTATTCTAACTTCTTTTAACACACAAAATCTACACTTTAACTTCGTCAAATGCTCATATTTACCATTTCAAACACAAATCATCATTCAACCCTTCTTAAGTCAATCTACTCATCTCTAATTCATCATAACCCTACTCATTTCTAACTTCATGCACTCCAATACTACTTGTTACCTATTTAGTACTTACCAACAACTCCTATATTATCAAAATATGCACTCAATACACCAATAACACTTGTATATCATCAATACTCATTTTAACATGTATATTCATAATAACATGAAATTCACATGTCTAGAGAAATTTAAATAAGAAAATAAGTTTTCAAACAAGTATAAACTTACCTTAAGAAGCTTTAGTTGGTTGGAAAATACTAGATTACAAGTCTTGTTCTTGCTAGGGTGATGGGGTGCAATACATGGGGAGACAAGGGAGCAAAGTTTAAAAGAAATAAAGAGGAAATTCGTATGAAATTTTGGTCTGTTTTGGAAAGTGTCTTTTTGATAAAAAATAATGTTTATACTTATCCAAAATTTGACTTTAGGGGCTGCCTAAGTATGGACTTTAATTGGCATGAGTTTGGGCTTGATTTTTGGCCTAAAATTAATGCTTTTGGGGCTTGTTTATATCCTAATTAACTTGTCTTAAACAAATTTTCACATACTTCATAACACTTACATCAATATAAGCACCATATAAATATCAATGACACTTATACTAATATTTAAATTCACTAATACAAACACATATACTAGCATAAATCATATTCATCATGCTTCATGATCATGCATAAATTTATTAACATATTTATGAAATATGATTTGGGAAATTTATGGCTATTTCATTAACTTTGGAAGGGCCTAATTTTAGATATTCCTCAATTAAGCTTATAGCAAGGGATAAAACAGAATGCTAAGGAGCCATATGTTGGATGCAGAAAATGTAAGCCAACTCATTGAAATAGTGAAGAGGAGAGTGAAGCATATATGGGGAAAAAGACATACCTTAGATGATAGAGGAGAGATCACATGAAACGACCCAGCCCTTGAGGTGCTCAAGGGCATGGTTGTTTCGCTACACACATCGCCTCCAAGCAATATATGCAAGGTGTTCCGTTATTGAGTGGGTTTCTATTTGAGTTTTAACTTGAGAAATAGTTATTAATTTTTATAAAAGAAGTTTGGTGGAGTGCTGTTTGTTTTTCCATGGTTCGAGTTTATTAAAACCTGTGAATGTTTAAGCCATTGGAGAAAAGTTCCTCAAATATCAATTTACAAATATCACCCTTAGGGCCCATCAAATAGGTATGACTTAACCACAAAATTTTTGGACTTAAAGGTCCATGTCAAATCGAACAAAAGCCCTTGATTATTACTTGATTATATTTACCCAAATTGTAAACACATGATTGCAATAAAACTTTTACATGAAAAAGGTTCAAAAAACCCATGCCTCGTACTTTGCCATTTAACCAAATTATCTCGTGTAGCATTCATCCCCATTATACCACTAATGAAACCTATAATATTAAAGAATGAGCTGTGAAGCCTAGTACACAGTAATACAAGCATACACTACATGCCATGCACACTTAAGCTAATGCAACAAGCATGATTTAAGTTTAATTAAATTTAAGTCATCAACAAAGTATTCCCAGCATCCTAAAAGTACAAACATGCACAAGAGTACACATGACTCCCGCCAAACAAAAGCGGTGGAGTTCCCTCAAGAGATCACTCACCAAAGAGGAAGGTTCGATAAGTCCCTAGTACTTACCGAAAAGAAAAGAAAGAAATAGTCTTATACGGTTCAATTCCTTACAGATAGCCATCAATGAGGACGGTCCATTGCAATCGCCGCATAAGTCCGTTGCAACTTCTCTCCAGCTCCTAATTGACCGTCGAATTTCAGAATTTCCCTTATCAACTACCCACTTGTCCTTACCACGCACTCTGTCGGGGCCCAAGTGCCTACTATATCCACATCATCCGTAGTTGCGATCAGACTCACAACCCAGTCCAGGGGTGCTACTCCTGGAGTAAGTGGCCAAGCAGCAATCAAGATTCATTTTAAGCAAGTTTAAGTTTTAGTCTGGTTATTACAACTAACCTAGCAAGCAACATACAATTATTGCATACCTGTAGGTCAACTTAAGCTTGTTATCCATTTCCAAATCAAGGTCCAATAACTGTTCATAATTGAGATTAAAATGAGTTTATGACTAACCATCCCATTTATCTTGTTTGTTATAACCAAGTTGTATAAAATTGATCATTCAGTTCAATTACTAAGTCAAGTTGACTAAAATTAATCAATCTAATTCACTTTAGCTCAAAAAGATTCATTTTATACTTAACTATATACACTTAACTAGTAAAACAAGTTTTTAACTTTGTTTGTTTACATAACAGCTTGAAACAAATGAAATTTGGGCCTTAATACTTTTAAAATTTTCAAAAATTAAATCATGAAAGTTTTAGATCTATTTTTAAGCTTTTTGTAGACTCTTGAATCACCTCAATCCAAGTTCGGACGAAAAAGATATGACCAAATTATGAAATAGTGTCGCGAGTAGAGAGTAACATGAGGGAAGCACGACGGATGTACACCACCGTGTTTCTCAGCGATTTTTTCATTGTGGAACACATTGAGAAGCACAGTGGGAAACATGCCCTCTTGTTTCCATCGTGTTTTTCTACGTTTTACGAATTTCCTTTACGTTTTGGTCCGTGAAAACATGATGTCGTGTTTCTCTCGTGCTGTCATATTTTTCACTATTTCTTCGTGTTTTAGAGGTTAGTTAGAAACACCGTGTTTCCATCGTGCTCTTCTGGGTTTACGTTTTTACGTTTTAAACTTCATTTTTTTCATCAAAAGGAGTTTTTAAGCCAATCCTATGGTGATATAATGGTATTAGATGTTCGTATATATGCCTAAACTCAACTATATTCATGTTCCATGTGCTAAAACATAATAAATTTAAGATCAAAGCTCAAATCATCTTTGTGGAAAACAGCTACTAAGATTATCGTGGTTTCATTGAAATTTTCCAAACGTTTCTTGTGAAATTCTTTACTTAACCTACTCCAACATCCATAGCACTACTTTCTACTCATTCCATAATCTTATCCATAATTTTCAGCACATAGCAACATTTATTTCTCTTCATAGTTAGTCTATAGCAGATTTCAAATTGAAAACATATTCATTTTCCTCTTTATTACTTCTAGTCATGTCTCATTTTATCATTATCACAAGTTTACCTCAATAAAGGTCGAGTTGTGGGTTTTTACCTTGTTGTAGCAGCTGTAGGATAATTCTTCAAATCCAAAACACTTGCAAAACTGATTTTCTTGCTTCTTTTACTTCTTACCAACATCCTTGTATGAGAATCTAATCTAAAACACCTTAAACATTGCTTTTTGACACTTAAAATCAGCACACTCACCTTGTTTCAGCTGGAAAAGACGATTTTAGACTCCAAAATCACTATAACACCCAATTTCTCGCAACCCATGTCATGAACCAATATATCCAAGTTAGTTTTCGTGTTTGAAACACTAAAATACTCACATTTTGATGTCTTAAAATTTCATACTTACCTTGACATGAATTTTGTTGGGATGGTAAGTCTCCTTCCTCTTCTATTACTACTTCGTCCTCTCCATTTTCCTCATGTAAAGATACTATATAAGCTAATTAGTGCTACACTTTTGCTAATCCCGTTCATTTAACACTACTAAGGAGTTAGGGTTTTAGAGAATTTTACCTTAGGTTTTGGGAGGGCTTCATGAAAGGGGAGGAAGCAAAAAAAAGAAAATGATTATTTATGTGGGAAAGGAAAGGGAATATTTAGGGTTTTAGACAAGGGAAAATATCTCCTTTTTAGGGTTTTTTACCACATGGTACGATTTGGTGTGTTTAAATCTTATATATGCAAGACTCTTAACATGTTTTATACAGTTTGGCGCTTTTAATTAAGCTATTGGGCTAATAATGATTTAATATATCATCCAAGTCTAATTTATTTAAAATTTTGAATTTTTAATACTCGTAAGTTCCCGAATAGGGGTAAAATCAAAATTTTGCAAAACCAAAGCTTCTAATCATATTGTTTCAATTTTTTTAGCAAAACTTTTCATTTAAAGGACTATTATGAAATTATAATTTAATTTATATCGATATTTGAATTGTTTTTGGATTTTCAAAATTTTGGTTTTCGATTTAGGACTAATTTGGGAATTTTTAAAAATTTAGTTGTTTAAATTTATACATAAATCCAATTGGATTCCATTGACTTTATTTAATTTTGATTTCTGATGATTGGTGTTTGGATCATTTCACCACACATGACAGAAGAGAACAAAATACTTGTAAATAGAATGGTGGCTCTTTTTCTTCTTTTCTTAGCTTTTCCTAAGGATTTCCACATTGTGAACAGATTAGATACATCATTTGTACGTTGATTACGAACATAAGATCTCCATGACAAGGTGATTATGTTCTTTTTCTTCAATTTCATGATGTGTATGATGTTTTAATACTTTTTTGTTTGTAGTTAATGAAGTTTTGAGTTGGTGTTTTTGAGTAATTATTTAAAGTTCATTGCCATTAATTAATTTTGTGCTTGTATTGAATTTGCTAATGTTAATTCACCAAGTATGTGTTTTGGATTATTCATGGAATGCATGTTAGATTAGATTTGTATTTGAGAAAATTTTCTTTAATTAATTCTGTGAGTTTCTACTTTGGATTAAGAGTCACATAGAGATATAAGTTTTGATACAATTAGGGTTTAGGGAATTAAATAGGATTAGTCGGTCAATCAATTTTCTAGAAACAGGAAAATTATTCGCCTTGAGAAAAGAGATTTTTTCCTGGTACTTTGTTGTTTCAAAGATCTAAACCCATTATCAATTTGGAAATTGTAAGTGTGATTTTGATTAGTAGCATTTACATCAATTAAAATATTAACATTTGCCAAGTAAATTTTAGGTGTTGGAAATCCTAAAATTTTGTAAAGTAGTTTAATTTCCCTTTTCTTTGTAAAATTTAAAATTCGAATTATCAATCTGCCTATCTATGTATAAGACTAATATAGCTAAGTGCTAGCTTTCATTCTTTCTGGACACAACATGGTATTCACTGATATTTTACGACTGTATATGTACTCGATATACTAAAGGGTAAATTTTTGTACTTTTAAAAAGAGTTTGAAAACAAGAATATCATTGTTCACAACATTAACTCTTTTCTTATTGTAAAAGTAAGATTTCAATAGGGACAATAAAATGCATTAATGATTCAAGTCGTTGAGGAAATCCTTATGGAATAATATCAATTGGTTTGCTTAATTTTTGTGTGGAATAGATGTGGAATGCAAATATTATGTTGAAAAATTTATTTTTGTCTCATTGATTATTAGAGTATCATAATTAATTTTAAGTATATTGGTTCATTTTATTATTAATTTATGTTTTGGTTTGTGAATCCTAAAAAATTAGCATTAACCACATAAATTCAACTTTATACTAACATCTCACAAAACTTACCTCATTTATGAAAACTTACTACTCATTTACCTCTTAAATGATTAAGGCCGTGACGGAAGTTGTAATAAGATTTTCAATTTTTATTCTCTAATTTAAATGATAAAATTTTAGGGAAAAAATTAATTCCTGCATTGAATTGTGATTCAAAGTGTTGATAGGCCTTATTTAATCATGATCCAATAGACCCAACACTAACCAAGTGGACTAACCATAGAGTCCATGAAATCCATCAAATGCTCTAGACTGCCTTTGCCTGTGGGCCTCATTCCCATTAGCCTATAAGTCAATCTTCTACTAGTGTATATCAAAACCCAAATCAAGATGCTCCTCCTCCTAACTTATCTTCCTACGAGTACATCCTTTGGTTCTCCATATCTCTTTAAAGGTATTTACACCGCCTTGACTTGCCACATCTCCAAGTAGGCACTCAAGGCCTCTCTAGAGGTGCTTCAATGAAATAACTCTCCACATGTATGGGCACTCTTCTAAGATGGTTGCGGCTACCACCTCAGGTCCCGGGTTAGCTACCACTAGGGGATCCCTACTCTTTATTCCTTTCTCTTTTGGGAATGCAGCACATGCATATAGAAAATATACCATGGGCTTCTATTATAGAATGACAATTGCCCATAAATAAGACTCGATGCCACATGGCAGAAGATCAAATATTTTTAATATATAGCCACACACATACCATTGGAGTGACATAACTCACTTTCTTTCTCTTTCTATTTTCTTGGTGTGCTTTCTCTCAAGAGCCATAACTAACTTAAGCATCAGGGTGACTGGCCCTACCATCCTTGACACACTACTTATTGTTGTTTTTTTTTTCCTTTTTTTTTTTTTGTTGCAAGCCCTTGAACTCTTTATTGACAATTTTCCACTTGCAACAATAGGCTAGTCAATGTTTTTTGTAATATATATTTATGTGGAATCACTATTATGATAAACTAAATGTCACAATAGCTTCTCATAGTGAATAATGCTATAATAGAATTGCTATTGTAGCAGATAAACGAGCAGTTAGTGTTATTTATTAGCTGTCATTGTGGGTATGGATGCATTGATTGCTATGCCTGTGCGAAAGCTAAATATAATAATATATAATTACATATATGTTGCAAAACAATTACCATATCAAGTTGTATATGAGTCCATCCATGCACTGACTCTCCTTATCGAACAACCATCATTGAGAGAAAGAGTGTATGTCACACCCCGAGGGTACCTTAGTAGTAGTAAAGAAGCTACACTTGAATACTATCGCTAGATTACCTTTAGAGAGTAACAAGTTTTCAAACAATAGGATCTTTTAGTTGCTTTAATAAGAAATGGCAAATACATGTAAGTCATAAATTAGTAAATAACTATCGTCTCAATGTTGGAATATAATATTACAAACCATAATGTCTTTCTAAAAGTCTCTAAACACATAACTAATAATTTAAATACTAACTAGCTTAGACTAAAAAATAAAATAAATAACTTATCCCATAATCTTCCATGAACTTTCAGTCTTGAAGTTCTTACTGGAGCTAAACTCCTGGAAGTGACCAGCCATGGCCCAAGTATAAACTTGAAAGGACTGTTGGAGTATGAGCGAAACCACAGGCTTAGTGAATAACTAGAACTTACCATATATGAAACAAGTTACTAACAATCATATGAAATGCATCAATAAATCATATGCAAAAATACCAGCCTGGATAACCCAAAATCCAAAGCAGGATGTAGATTTACAGCCTCGCATCGGGGTTGAAGGAATACAATACTATGGCCTACCTACTCAGGAGAGACTAAGTATACATGAAAGCAATAATACTCACTTTAATTATCACTTTGAATTTATTATGTCTTTAACACTCATTTCTTGTTTTAGCTTTAGAAACTCCACTAAGTGTTAGTCATTTCAAGCAATACCATAAGCGGCGTCCTTTATTTACCATTTCGTTCTTATGGCATCAACAGAACAAAGGTAAGCTTACGAAGAACTAATAGCTTTCTTGCTTAGATAAACCAAGCATTACTAGAGATCCGAAACATTAACACGTAGTAGACTACCACTTACTCAAATGCTGCTTATGCAAATCATGCAATGCATGTTCATTTCATTTATGGTACTAGTAGTTTTTAATTAGGTTTAAGACAATCAATCATTACACAAACAAGCAACATGTTATACAAGCAATATGTGTTATTATCATTAGAGTAACTTAGCAATCAACAATTCATTCAATAAATAATTCCTATAAATCCATACAGTATATTTAGGTTATTTTATTTCATTAAAGATTAGCTAAGCTACAAGCACACGTAATGTAATAAGACTAAGTTACTCACTGCTTGTACTGACTAGTCGTAATAGTCAACTAGGAAATCTTCTATAGTTTCAATATTACCTATTGAGATGAATAAAATCATCAATAAAACATAAATTATAGAACTAAACTTCTATGAGTGTCTAAGTGTCCTATATTGATATTAGTCCTTTAATGATCCTATGATAATGAATTATTATTTAATATTTATTTCCATTTTGCTTTTCTGATTTTGTTAGATATTTATATATATTTTTATCGGATATTCGAAAAATTGGTATTTAGTAGGCTTATATTTTTATAATTATTATTATTGCTATTTTTATATTATTCCTTATTGACCCATTATAGTAAATCGTTTTTCTTTACTATTGTTTAGTATCGTCGTGTTTCTTTTTATATACTTCATATAATTTTCTTGTTATGTATAGGTATCACATTATTAAAAAATTTAGCTTATTTAAATTTCCATTCTTATGTATAAAATAAATATTTTACAATTATTGCACTTTATCTTCATTTATAAAATATACTAATATTGACAATAACGATAATAATATTAGTAATAATAATAATGATAATTATAAAGTAATATGTTAGCAATACTAATATTATTTTTCATAATAACTATATTAAAATAGTAGTAATCTTAATAACGACAACTAATAATAATAATAGTGTTAATATCATTATAGTAATATTTATAATAATATTATTGATTATAATCATAATAATAATCATTAGTGATAATAATAATAACAATAATAATTGGTATTAATAATAATTATTATTATAATAATAGTATCATTAATAATATTACTAAAACTAACATTAGTAATGATAATAATAACATTAATAATAGCAACATTAATAATAATCTGATGAACAATAATAACAATATCACTAATAATAATAATAATATCATTAGTGATAATAATAATAATAATAATAATAATAATAATAATAATAATAATAATAATAATAATGTTGATATATTAACAACAACAACAACAACAACAACAACACTAATAATAATAATTTCGGAATTTAAATCAGATTTTTATAATTTAAATTAAATTTATTTTTTTATATAGGCTCGAGAGGACACGGCTTGGTACACGACCGTGTATTAGGCGTGTTCTTCCAGAAATAAGGAGCTCGTGGAAATTTTTGCTGAGAGGTATACTGGGAGATCCACGGTCGTGTTCACCTCATGCTCATTTGGAGCCAACCTATTACACACGTTGATCCATTTTTCTTTGATTTTTCATGTCCAAGTTGTATTTAAAGTGTTTATATATGTTATATATACACATATATTATCTCATAACACTCCAACATGTTCATGATCCTTGTTTTACGAATTCAAATGGTGCAACTAGGGTTTTTAAGAGCTTACCTTATTGGAGTTTAATATGTATGTTTTGGAACTTGTTCTTGTGCATGTGTTGATTTGTTGACTTTTTGATAAACAATTGGACTAGTTTTCCCTACATTTCGGCTAGCCAAAATCAATGCATTATTAGCCACATATTTGGCGCAATTTGCATCGTATTTTGCATATATATATTATTAATATTAGTTAGTTAGTAATTATCTAGATTTTAGGATAGTTTATTAAGTTAAACAAGTACAAATATGACAATTATTCAACAGTTTTATCTCCAAAAGTTTATATAGAGTTCTATAAATTTTCTAAATTGTTATTGAGTTCAATTTTAGGTTCAAAGTTTACACGATTAATTATTGTTAGGTTTTATCTCACTCGATTATGGTTTTTTAAGCTTAATAGGTCAATTTTCGTTTTAAGCTCTAATTTCTTAACAATACTTTAATTAAAACAATGGTATGATCCAAATATTTATTTGGATTCTAGGTTATTAGTTATACATTTGTTTATGTTTTTATTGTGTATTTTTATAACCTTAATTGTTTATCTTTAGGTTGTCGTTTTCTAACTATAAGCGTAATTGGTTGTTTATTCTTTATCGCACTTAATATCTTAGCCAAGTTATTCTTATATCTTGAGTTTTCGATACCAATTATGAAATCTTATTAGTATTATTTAATACTATCTAGAAATCTTTGTTTTAGGGTTGAAAACTATATAGAGGCTTGGTGTGCGTTATTCTCGACCGAGTTTTAATAATTCAATTCCTATAATCTCTTCCTATAAGTTGGTCAACGCTAGGCAGGTGCACCTATCGCATATAGTATAAGAATGAAATATAGGGTTGTATTCCTTGGGGATCTTGGCAAAAACTATTACTCACCTTTTTCCTATTATCTAGCCTATGCAATTGAGTGAGATTACGATTATAATATTAATTAAATTACTACTTCCTATAAATTATCACTAATGATCACTAACATCGGTTTACTCAACTAAATGCAAAACAATTAACAATACATTAGACTTGCTTCACCAATGAATTAACAAGTAATACAACTTTATTATTGTTGTTGTGTCCTTCCTAACTACGTGATTCCATTGATTGGATCAATATCTCTCTCGAGTCTATTGATCCCTAACCTCAGCCTTGTCTACTGGAATCTCTTCTTAGTTAATGACCGACTAATTGCATTAAACATATGATCCCAAGGTAATTTTACAATTACATGTAGAAAATTTTACAACCCTAGCTCTAGGCGTCATGCGCAACCTTTCTCTATAGCTTAGATCTATTCCACATGTAGATTTCTCAATTGCGTTCCATGGAAATCTAATCTAATCCTAAGAAGTGCACTACTTAGAATTAGAATACATTAATGCACTATAAAGATTAGTAAAGTCTACAACATTGGCATTCATTCCAAGTATGTACATGCTAATACACAACTACACAAGTCTTAAACAACTACTCATGCATGATATAACAAGTAAACAAAACAATACATAAAATAAAATAAAATAGAAACATAAGAGAAAACTCCCCTTTCACGATGCAATACTTGAACACTTCAACAACGTGATTACAACACTCCGTCCCCTCTTCCTTCTCTCTTAAGAACCTCCAAGGAGTACGTTACAATATAACACAATGCAGACAAGAAGTATGAAAAGGTACAAAGTTACAAAAGAAAACTTTGATTCACATGGTTTTAATGTGTACAAAATGATACGGCTCCCCTATGTGATGTTTGGATCTTGTATTTATAGTTCCCAAGTGACTAGACATGAATGGCATCGTTTCCTCCACTCAATTGGTCTTTACATCTCTTCAAAAAATGGTTATTTCATGTCTGGCGCGCAAACAGGAGAGATCACCACCTCCGTCACGACCGTTTCTTGGACGGTGATAGGCTAAAAAATCTAATCAGTAGAGATCACCACGTACGTTACTGTCGATGATGGCGATCACCATCTGTGTAACGGCGTGATGAGGGGGTGATGAGCCTAACAAGTAAATCCGCGAAGATCACCACCTACATAACGGGCGTGATGGAGGCGGTGATGGAGATCACCACTCGTGTCACGAGCATGATAAGGTGGTGATGAGTTATTTGTAACCCCAAATGATCTATCTTCACAAAAGTGTTGAGAATTGGCCCTTAACCACCTGAAATGAACATTTTTAAGCATTAAGTACCACATTCCTTAACCTTAAGCATATTTAAAGCAAAATTAAAAATAATTTTGTCCCAATTTCATAGAGTAAATGATCTCTCTCAAGGCTCATTACTACTCGTAGTTCTATTCTAGAGTCTTTGTTGAGTTCAATAGTAACCATCTATTTTCTATATTTATATTTCTATCTATTTTTACTGGTATGAAAATTCTTAGGATTTACAGTGTAAGTGTTGATAGGCCATTTTGTATAGGAGATCCCTAGGCTTAGACTTAATTTGTTTAAGTCTTGGACTAGATTGTTAGCCTAATTGCAATTAATGGGTCTAGATAAGTTAAAGAATGAGATTGAGCTATTCTAATGGAAAATAGATTGATCACTCTTTATAATGCTAGACTCAAACTCCTAGGATAATTCCTTAAATATCTAACCTGCTTCTCTACTACATCAGCAATCAATAGACGTATCAAGTGTCCCCAACACACCTTAATGATCCTAAAAGTTGCTATAGTGGGAAGATATGATTACTTAGTATATTGGGATGCACATTTTGTTTATGATGATCCACTTTCCAAAGCTAATATGACCTCTTCCATTCTTATAAATAAGCCTTTGGAGCCAATAGTAAATCATGCACACCATATATCCATACTATCATTTTAGCAAATTCGTTTTCTAAAACATCAAGTTAAGCATTGAAGTGACTCTTGAATAATGTCTAGCTCTTCTACTCATAAACTATCTATCTTGTAGGTCTATTGCATCAATCAAGCTTTGCAAGCTCAATATCTTATTCACGAAATTCATGATGATGATGATTTTGTTAGCTCTCTTGATATACAAAATTCATATAATGATAAAAGTGGTATCATAGAGATATAATAAAATAATTTGTTTATACAATTAAATATCAAGACCCACTATATCTGGAATAATTTAAAAATATATTTAGTTAATACATAAATTATGAATATTTTTTTAATTTTTTTAACTAATATACATGTACACCTAAAATAAAAATCTCATCTTTTAACTAGTTTAGCTAGTGGCCCACACAACCTCCCCAAAAAAAAAAAAAAAAAAAAAAAGAAAAAAGTTTAGCTGGATAGATGAAATGCGGAAATATAAGTCGTTTCAAATTCTTAATCTAAACCGCTTTTTTAATCAGCTAAAACCCTTATAACGAACCAAACCCTCCGCAAAACCAGAAAAAAACTGTCTCCCACACGCACACACACTGGAATTCAAGAAAATGAGCACTGAAGCGGATTCCAGTAATCTCAAAGAAAAAGAAATCCCAGAAAACTATTCAGAAATGGAGAAAACTATGTTCCCTTACGAGGAACAACAGGTGAACTTTTCTTCACCTCTTCTTCAGCAAGAACCAAGCTTTAATGCCCCTCGTACTGGAAACACCGAAGAACGACCCTCGGATTCTTGGGTTGAAGTTGAAAAGTCGGAAATTCAAGAAAAGCAGCTTTCTTTTGACAGCTCGGCGGATGTACCTCCTGATTTTGCGCGCTTTCCAGAGTGTAAAGAGCATGATCGTGAAGTATTTGATAGATCTTTAACTGGGTCGATCAAGATTGAATCAACTGAGGATCATAATCTGAGGAATTCTGATTCTAGGGTTTATGGTAAAGCAGAATTTGGTAATGGTCAGGTGGGTGGTGATGCGGTTTCAGAGATTCCTCTAAATGATAAGAAAGAAATGGGGAAAAATGTTTTACAATCAATTGGAGATTGTAAAAGGTGGGATTTTGATTCTAGGGTTTATCAAAATGAAGAATCTGGTAATTGTAAGGTGGGGTGTGATTCAGTTCTGGAAATTCGCGTAAATGAAAAGAAAGTAATGGAGGACAATCTTTTAGATACTAAGAAGCAGCAGTTGTTGAATGATCTTCAAAGTGGGTCCTTGTTTGGGCATACCAATAATAAAAGTAGTGGTAATAATCATGGACATGGAGCTGTTTCTTTGGTCCCAGAAAAGGGTTTTGGGAAGAAGCCGAAGAAGAATGGTAATGGTGGGAATGTACATGGCTCTCACGGGTGTCCTTTTAAAATTGAAGTGATAGATGACACTGCTGTTATCAATCCCATGCTGGTCCCGGGTATCGGATATTTGAATGGGAGGAAGAATGTGAAAGAATCAGGGGATGGAAAGAAACAGAAACAGAAACGGGGTCGAAATAAGAAGGGTAGAGGTGGAACCAAGGGTGTTGAGGAATTGATGCAGTTGAGTGGGTTTTCGGGTCCGGGAATGAGGACTGAAGGGGATGGAACCAAGAGGGTATATTCAAGGGAGGAGTTGGAGACCTTGAGGTATGTTAATGTCCCGGCACAGCGGAGATTTTGGGGCAGGATTTACAGTCAGCTTGGCCCTGTAGTAGCTCAAGAATTTTCATATCTTGCGGAGAATAAGCATCACAAGCAGACCGCTTTTTCGGGGTTCAGTCCTCGCCAGCAACAATATGGAAGGGTTGTTGGTCAGATGCCTGGCATTTTTGGTGTGTACCTGTTACAACAATTATTTTCTGTAGTATATTTCTTGATTTGTTTGGTTTAGTGACTGAAAAAAGAATGTTTCTTTGACTTGAAGTCTGTTTCTTAGTTTGATCTTGAGAGAAATGATTATGTAATTGGCTTGTGTACTTGTATTGTGCAGTATGCATGTTCTGATTTTTGTTTATTAATATGAATGAGACAGATAACTTTGTTTTTCTCGTCTTGAAGTTTCTAACATGCCCTCATATCCCACTAAAAGGAAATCAACAAGTGAACTTCTGCATGTATTTTGTCGATTATATCTTCTTTATGTTGTTGTTTTTTCTTTTTTTTTTTTTTTAATGGATATAACATTGGCTAATATGTGAAGTCAATAAGAATCTCTGTGGACACCTAGTCTTTATCTTTTCTTTTTTCTGTTTGCTAATAGACTGGCACTTCAACCTTCTCCCTCTAGGCAGACAAAGCATGCTAATAGACTTGGTCTAGCAGATGGTGGTCTTGGCAGGATTCTTCTTTTTTCGTTTGTTATTATTATGATTCTTTTCTCTTATTGTTATTCCATTGTATGTTGGTCTTGCGGTTGAATCTTTAACTCTCTTCTCCTTTTCTCCCTATGTCAGTTTTCTCAAATTGATTCATATATGCTTCCCCCCTTTCCTTTTCTTTTTATTTTATTTTTGGAAGGGGGTAGAGGTTTGTGGGTTGGGGTTTTTACCCTGTGTATATGTGGAAAATTATGTCATATTGATTAAAAAAACTCGGAATTCTTTTTCATGGATTTCAAATAGATTTTGTAGATTTTCCTCGAGATGATTGTGTCAATTTGATTTTGCGAATTTCTAATGTGCACAGGTGGAGTTGCTGGAACTGGAAGAGGAGATCCCTTGAATTTCTATGTCAATACGGATATGTTAAGGACCCTATATGCAAGAAATTGGTCACATGTGTCTCCATATCCTATGTAGTGAGGCCTGGTGTTGTCAGGCCTGTATAGTAGTAGTTAGATGTGCTTTTGCATATTCACAGGCTATCTTTTGCTGTCTCTTTGACTGTTTAGAGAGCTTTCATCCACCTTTTTTAGTGCTGGTGGGAAATATTCTTTGTAAAGAAACTAACAATGTGAATCTCTTAAAATTCACAAGTATACTGATGAATGATTGATTGTATACATTGTTGCCTTGCATTTCTTCTAGTTGCTTTGATGCTAAACATCCAATAATCTTTGTTCTATATCCCTGTTGATGAATTTTTTTTTTGCTTTTCATATCATTGAGAAAGCTTGGATTTTATGATAATTTCCAGGGGAAGTGAGTAATGAAGAAGTGGCTTTTGAACATGAAATGATGCCGGATAATAATGATAACAAATATCATAATCCTTTGGATCCTGATTATAGCCAGGATGTTTGTCGTGGAGATAATAGGGCTATCTCAGAAGAAGAATGCCTGGAAGATAGTGATGGTAGTGATGAATATTTTGCTAGTATTCAAAAACCCGCCTTTTTAGTTGAGGGAGAACCTAATTTTGATGCTGGGCCTCCAGAAGATGGACTAGAGTATCTAAGGCGAGTCAGGTATTTCTGTCTTCTACCATTATATCTCTTATTTTCATTATCATTTGCATTACCAGTCTTTACTTAGAAACTGCTTTAGAGAGGATGTTATCTACTATAAAATTGCTAAAGCAATTTTTATCGAAAAACTAATAATTTTGAAGGCTCCTTCTGAAATCTTCTTCCTATGAAATCAATTCACAACTATGCTTAAACTAACAGAAAAAAGCAGACTTTACTTAGAAACTGCTTTAGATATGTTATCTACTATGAAATTGCTAAAGCAATTTTCGTTGGAACAACTAATAATTTTAAAACCTCCTTCTGAAATCTTCTTCCTATGAAATTCATTCACAGCTATGCTTAAACTAACAGAAAAAAGAAGCATCTAAACTCTTGAAAGAACTAAACATATTACATTGTCGCTTTCAGTGGACTAGTGAGTTGCACCAAACACTTGAAAGAAAAATTCATTGCTTTTAAGGGATCTATTAAATCATTTAAACAACTTGATTAAGTTGGGAATATATCTGTTTTCAAAAAGATTCTAATATCCTAACTCGTTTTTAGATGGGAAGCTGCACATATTCCGAATGTGAAGGTAGCTAAAGTCGACAGGGGCAGATCCAATAAAGAGCAGACTGCTTATATGCCACAAATTCCTGATATTGCCAAGTGCCCACAGCACTTGATACCACTGAAAGAATGGGAAAGTGCTTTTATTGCTGATTTCTCAGAGATACGAGAGGTATGGTCCTTCAACCTGGTATTTGTCCTCAAAACTTCATAAGCTAGCTTTGTGTATGACTGTGAGAACAGAGCCATTTTTTTTTTGAGGAGACTGATTGATTGTAAGGTTTGAGAAGTTGTAATGTGATAATTTTTTCTGCTATCTATTTAAGCATTTCAGGCTGTGAAAAGGGGGACGATAATTAGAAAAAAAAAAAAAAAAAAACACCAGAACTATCCTTTCTATATTTTGCGGTTCATTTCTGCTTGCTTTTCTCATCTGATTGGTAGGTGAGAAAAGCAAATCATTGATATGAATTGTCAAATAGTAACTTGTGCATACTGTGCGTGGATAATTGTTAAAATTAGGTGTCCAGGATTAAGGTTGGTAAATGTGAAGATGATCAGAATGCTATCTTGTTCTTCCTCCTATGGTGTATCTGTTTTGATTTCGCCCTCATATTGTAACACAGGCTATATCAAGCTCAGATGCTATCAGTGTGGAAATTTCTGGAAAATTGCAGCAACTGTGCAATGTGGCAGAGGAAAACAATGCCAAGAAGGTTCCTGAAGTTGTCACTCTTCTGAATTTTGATAACTGTGAGGATGAAGAAAATTGTTATGAGCCTCATAAATCCGCCAGCCTAGCTAGTTCTATGGACCCATCACTGATCCCTAGTATGCAAGATAATGAAATTGCATCACCTTATTGTTCTAGTCCTAAAGCTTCAGGCAGCAAAACTGCAAGTGACGATCCTAGATTATCAGTGATTCTAGGAATGGATTCAGTGGCACGAGTTTCTATGCTAAAAAAGCGCATAGCGTCCTTAGAGAACGTGAGTTCCCTGTCCAGGACTGATTGTTTGTGGCTTTTCGCACTATGTGCTGCAGTCGATGCTCCATTACATGCTGACACTTCTGCTGCTCTTCGGGGTTTGCTTCGAAAATGTGCCAGTTTAAGAGCTGGAAAGGCTGAACTGGACGATGAAGTTATTATGCTAAATATTCTGGCCACCATATCAGGCAGGTACTTTGGCCAGTCTGATACCTGAAAGGTTGTTTCCTCTCAATCTTATTGTATTTTGTATAAACCAAGTCTGCGTATTACTTGCATGACTTTCTTTTCCATGTTCTTGTAAGTTCTCATATATTATTCTGAAGTTAATGCGTGTTGAATTCAGGATGGTCAATGCAAAATAGAGACAAATGAAGGTTTCAACCATGTCTTGAACTAAACTAATTTTGAAACTGTCCTAACGAAAATAAGTATGCTTAGAGGAACATAGTTTAAACGAAATGAACTTAATGGACTGACAATGTTTTGCGGTATTTAACTATATAAATAGATATTTTCTTCTCAAGTATTGGAAGTTAGCGTCCTTAACTTTTTCTTTTTCGTGCTCTTATTATGAGATCTGGTTGTTTTGATACTATGATATAACGATAATGAAAATTTTATTTATTTATTAACGTTTACCTTGTCTTTTTTAGCTCCTATGTTTGTGTACTTTATACGATTCATCTAAATTTTTAGGATCCTTGTGCGCCAATTTGACTGTCGATAATGTTAGAGATCAAAGGAAGTTGGATAGAACCGGTAGTTCTAGCTAGACATGTCACAGTACTTGACTCGTGATCCGTCGGGACTACCACTGGTGGGATAGAATCATTGGTCTGGCCAGATTGTATGGGTTATGACCTGTTAGATGACTTGACATGTTGTTTGGTTAAAAATATAAATTTTTAACTAAAGAGATGTCTTATTTTTTAATAATGTGAGAGCTGTTTTTATTTTGTGGGAGTTATTTATGTCTTAATTGTATTGTATTCTTACATTGTTAATTTTCCTAATTGGGCTAGTTCAATAGGCCACAAACTGCATGGGTGGTTTGGAATTAGTCCGATGATGGGTTTGGGTAGGTTCAAACCCATGGCATGTCCAGAGCCAACTTTAGGCAAGAGTGCTTGTTGTATAATCTATTAAACTGACCAGGTACATTTAAGTGGCACACTTGACTCTAATTCTTCTAAAGAATTATTACAATATAACTTACACAAAATTAATATTAATATGCTACAACAAAATCCATTATGAAGATGTGAATTACCCCATTACAAAGAAATCGTATTACATAATGTAATTTAATCACTGTAAAGATTAAAAAACTTACAGTTTGAATGTGGCTGCTTACCCTCTTATAAAGAAATCACATTTTGACATGCGATTGTTGTTACACATATTTGCTATTTAAAAGAATTTGGTGATGCAAGAATGTGACTTTTAAATTGTGTTGTAACACGCGATTTCCCTTTTGAATGAAATGTTGCACATGGCCCCTAAATTGCATTTAAAAATGTGATTTTTACTTTGAGCCACTTTAAAATACAAGGCTTCTTTTCTTCTTACCGTTCATCCGCGAACATACTCTTTGAAAACACCATACTAAACTCTCAAAAAATCCTTGTCTAAGTCTTGAGTACTTCTTCTTCAATCCTATTCTCATTGTTACAAGGTAAGTAATATTGCACTCTCTCGCTTCACTAGTTAATTTCTCTACTTTCATTTTGCTTTATGTTCTTGGTTAATTTAATTTTGGCCATGTATTGACATTATGAATTGATTGCAAACCATAAAGGCTTGTTTACGAAAAAATTGTTTTAATTGATGCAATGGTACATAAGACTCATCGAATTAGGCTTTCATTTCTCTTATGAATGATTGGGATAAAAAGATGAACATGGATAGCAATTGTTAGATGAATGTCTCTTAAAAAAATTTAGATGTTTGATGATATGGTTTCATGTATTCTTTATTGAGTAGTGAGTTCGTTTTGATTTTGATCTATTTTTAGTATGTTGCATTTTGATCTAGTTTTGGTTTAATGAATCTTATCAAATTTCCATGGTTTAAGTAGTAAAATTTAGAGGTAAAATTGTACTTTCTTTTGATTTGGAAGGAATTACTTCTTGTTAGTGTTTGCTTTATATTTCACTATTTTAGGAACTTTAATTTGTGTTGTAAAGTATAGTTTTTAATTGTTGAGTTTAAAGAGTATCTCATAGCTTAACTCTCTATACCATGTAATTATTTACAGACAAGAACTTGAGACGAATAATAGTTCTAAGGAAACAGAGAAAAATATTTGTCTTGATAAGTAACAACCACTAACTTGTAGGGCATGATAAGGATAATTTTTGCTAACTACTTTTGATTAAGCATTGTACGTTGTTATTTGTAATCTCATAGTTGTTGATATATATATATTTTCTAGTTTACAACTGATATCCTATTGTGTATATATATTAAAACATCTCAATGAAATATGTGACTTTGGGTCAGTCATATCCTCATGGGTACCCTTGCAATATTGATGCGCCATGTAATAAAATGGAGTCATAAACATTTGTATTAAACCATTTGAGGCTTTCAAAGAGGTACATGAACATCGTACTAGTAGAATACTTTATGATAGACAGTTATGACAAGGTTGTGAGGTTGCTTAGAATAAAAAATATTGTATACATACAAGTCACATACAAGAATACCTTACATACAACTTATATTAAGTTCTTAATTAAAATCAAAGCTATACCAATATTGTTCTTGGATTGTTCCTTTTACATAATACTAAATTCCTTCTCCGGTACAGATCCTGGTTCCCTTACTAACTTATCTCACTAGCCACTTTTGGGCATAGATCTACTAATGATCTTTAAAACCATATAAATCTATAGGAGTGTGAGCAAACCACTGCTCAATGAATCACCAGATCTTAACATAACACAGACAATGTCAAGCAAGTTTAATCAACAAACATATGTAATGCAATAATCAACCATATGTGACAAACACAGTTTGGATAACTAAAATCTAAATCGAAGGAGATTTATGCCCTCTCATGGGAGTTGAAGGACTAGCTCTAGTAATTCACGTCGAGGAGAAACCTAGAACTAAGGAAGGAGAAATTGTTTACAAACTTATTATATATATACATACATATATATATATATAAGTATTATAATCTCAACTTAATCTTAGAACTACGAAAACTCCACTAAGTATTAGCCACCTCATATCAATGCTATAGGCAATGTCCTTCGGTGCTTGCTTAGTTTTATGAGACCAAAAGATTAGTGGTAACCTTCTATGAACTAGAATTATTGAATAAAACTCAGCATTACTATAGGGTCGAGGTGCTAATACGTGATGTGAATACCATGCAAATGCAATTTATCTAGTCGTATAATGCAAGTCGGTTTCATTTAATGGTCAATTAAGATTTATATCATATCACTTAGTGATCATACTATTCTCAAACAATCATCAATACGCATTGCACAATCAATACTAAGTAATTGGTTATCACTTCTAATATTAAAATTTGTCAGTCATCCAATCACCATGCAGCTTGTATTGTTTCCATCCCCATAAATAGCCAATTATCATTGTAATTAAATCATGTGCTAGTAATCTACATACACAAATAGTGTGAAAAGATCGGAGTTACTCACCTACACAACTTGCTTAGCTATTGTAGTAATCAATTAGAAAGTTTGAATCTTGATTTATAGTCCCTATAAAATTATAAACATATATTGCTAAATATATATCTAAGCAATATTTCCTATAAGTGCTTACGTGTTCTAAATTCGTGTCATACTTTCCTTATTTTGTTGGTCTTTAAGGAATTATAAGGCTACAAATACGGGTGTTCCATTAATAGGTTAGTGGACAACGGTTAAGGAATTATTTTGTTGGTCTTTGATTTTTCTCTTTTTTTTTTCTTAGCTCTTATAATATATATAATAATTTAAAGAAAAAAATCTATGATAAAGCTAAAAAATAAGGTTAATTGAAACTATCAATTTGATTTATTGAAACTATTATGTTGAATGATTAAAAATTGAAAGTCGAAAGAAATTAACCGAAAAAAATGGTTAATCGTTAAGGCAACTAACCGTTTATAATGGACTGGTTAAGGATCGAGATATTAAAAAACCAATCATTACGATTAGGTTCAACAAATAGGGCTATAGTCCGATTAATTGACCTGTGAACACCTTTACTTATATCCCTATAGGAACATCTAAAGTAATAGCTTCATTTAGAGTTCACAGCCATTACACATCTTTATTTATCTTAATTCATAATATTATTTAGTTCAACCGGTTCCATAAACATGAACTAAACCATATTACTTATCACTAAGTGTAAGTAAGTTTTATTTTGATATCGTTTCCCCTATCAGCCATCTGCTAAGCCATTAATGATTATTTTTAACAAAGATAAAGGGTGTCTTAAGCGCCTAACTACCGTAGTATTGCCTAGCAAAATTGTTACTCCTTAGATTGGATTAAACGACTATGCACAATTCTCCATCAATTATTAAGCTATCTTTAATTATTAGTTTATTTAGAATGCATATCCTAGCACATAAAATAGAAGATACTGTGTACTTAAATAGATATTTGAAATTTGTTATGAGCTAAATAGTCTAATTGAAAGTACACAACAATTGTTCAAAGAAAACATTTCTTATAAGAATGGAATCCACAATTAAATGTTAAACTCACATTCAATCTTTCAACTTAAATTAAAGTCTTATACAAGAACTTGAATTATTATGTAGGTACACACACACACACACACACACACACACACATTCATTTTTATTTAGAAACAATAGATTTGTCACGATTGGGATTAAATTTGTGATACACATCATGGGCACAATCACCCTCGCAATCAAAGCATCTTAACTTTTGAAAAAGATAGAGAGAAGATCACGCCCAGTATCACGATTGTGATTTGAATCATGGCTTGGATTGCGAGCATGGTTTAGGTTGAGAATTTTATGCCAAGAGGATCATGGGAATTATTACGCCTGTGGTCTTGCCAAAATAAATCTCCCGAGAAGATAGCACCCTATGTCATGCCCATGACACTTAGGGTATTAATTATGATGTTCCTTGTTTTCGAATTTTCGAAATTTTATATAACCTAACTAGTTAATATGATCTCTTTATCAGCAAAATCATCCCATCTTCAACATATAATCTTAATATCAAATTTTAATAAGTCCCTACACATACTCCACATCCATGTACACATCTTTCACTTTATCAAACAACAGAAGATTATAATATATATGTTTAAGTATTGAATAATCAACTTTGCTACTAATCCTCTACTTATTTAGCACTAATAACATTCATAGCCATACATATATAAACTAACTAAACTCACCTATTTCACAAAAAGATCAAGATAATCTTCACTACACCTCTCTTTAAGATGTAGAAGCTTCTTAGAGCTTAATCTTAGTTAGTCTTCAGTTTTAAAAATCTAACTCACCAAAGAATTCATTGAAATAGAAATTGGCTTTGTCGAAGAAATGAATGAGTTGATAAATAGAGAAAGTAGGTATTGTCGACCTAAATAGAACTTGATTTGAAAATTGGGGAATTTGAGAGAATTTTGGTGAATTTTGAAGAAGAAAATGAAGTTTTCTCTAACTACAATGGTGCTAGATTTATGGTCTATTTAGGGGGTTAGTTTTGTCATTTTAACTTGCATGATTATACATAAAATCACTTTAACTTTAGCACAACGTGATATTTATCTAATCCTTAGGAAATTATTGGATGTCTGCAAAATATGGAGGAATATAACAAAAATGATAAAATAACCTTCCTCTCATCAATGTGCTCTTCCTATTGATAGATTAACAACTGCATTGGTTTCCCTAAATTTTGCTTCCAACCTAAGCTATTGTTGCATTCTTATGCTTTTCCTATAAAGATCGAGGACATTTAAATATCTATATTTATAGAATCATCAAGAAGTAATTTAACAATGAAGTTCAAATTTTGAATTTATTTCTATTTCACCATATTAGCAAAAAAAAAAAAAAAAAAAAATGTATGCAATGAGTTCACCTTAAAAGAAAGCCCATAACATAGTTGCACCTACATCAAACTTTGTAAACCTTAAAAGTCTGATCTTTGGTTTGGTGAGTTGACTTGATTTCTAGAAGATGAATTTCATTTAGTAGAAATTAATTATATCGATTACAATCATCAATACAAGAAAAATGACAAATGAAGAGTTCAAAGTATAATTACCTAACCATATAAACCACACATCTCTTCTATAGTCCAATTATCCCACAAAAAGGATAAAAATTTTCCTAAGAGAATAAAACTCAACCAATTGGTGAATAGACTAAATCCCATAAAAGGAATAACAAATTCCCATATAAAGGATGAAAACAAAATAAAAAACATAAAAAGTTAAACAAAAAAAATCTACATATTCATAACTCTATCGAGAAAATGATATTTACTTGATCTGCACGTTCTTGAAGCTAGAATTATAGATGATGATGGAAAATAGAATACAACCTGGATTTGGTGTTAAAGGTGGTAGATCTACAACTCTTTAGATCGGTAGCAATGTCTCTCATCATCAATTGAGTGGTAAAAATATAAGCATGATGCTTTCTACCCTAACCTTTCTTTATCTTCCCATAATAATAGTTGATGATTCTACCTAGTAGGCTCTTAAGTGAAGAGGGGCATTTGATCACATTCTATTGAGTTGACTTGATTGAAATTCTAATTTTAAGTTCTAAACAAGAGTCGACATGTGCCAAACCTTAGCTAATAATACCAATGCCTAATTGAGAAATCAATAATATATTTTAGGTCTAAAACAACGACTCAAAAATTATAATAGTTGATCAACCTTGCAAAATAATTCATAAATTTTGTTACAACTAAAACGAAGTATAAAAAATTATGTGATATGCATGAAAAATTTAAATCATGTAAGATTATAGTACACAAACTTTAGACAACAGTCGCCTCCGTAATGATAAAAATTTTAAATTAATAATAAAGTAATTAAGGAAAATAAACCAAACAATAATATCTCATAAGGAATTTTATAAGTGGAAGCTAAGTTCTTCAAAAGAAAATATAGCATCAACAAAATAAACCTAAGCTAACTACTTTGTAACTAATTGGTTGAGAAAAGACTAAATTCATCCTAGAATAATAGGTCACAACATAAACCCTTTAATCAAGATATCATGATTTAATCTTTTCTCCAATAAAGGAATGCAAGGATAACAAAAGATTAACCAATAGTACATTTTACCTAAGAGTTATAAACTAGATAAGACAAAGACGTTATCACATGTTCAATGGATGTAGCATATATTCCATGAACAACACTTCTTCTTCTTCTTCTTTTTCCTTTTTTTTTTTTAACTTAAAAAGCTTGAACATATTTCCTTCCTTCTTCTCTTCTTTCCATCTTAGGTATTATAAGACAAAACAATAAAACTTTTCAAAGTTTTTTCACTGCCAAATTCACCTTCCTTTCTTTTCTTCCTAGCTAACTTTATTAGCTTTTTCCCTTCCTAATTGTGCCCATCACGCTAGCCTTAAATGGAAAAAGAAGGGTAGCAAGGAGATATTGTTCCAGCTAGATATAAATACACATTAAGGTAAGTTTTGTCTTAACTATAGTTTGGGAAAAGGATAATATAATTAATGGCCTACCTAATAGAATATGGAAATTATATTGACATGTTCCTTTTCCTAGGTCCAGCCAAAACTTGTCTCCATCTACTAGCTGTCCACATAATCTTTAGGGAAAGAAAGAAGACAACATGATGGTGTGTACAAAAGGAATATCCTCACAATAGGTAAGCAATTGTCTTATCCTTCACCCATCAAAAGCATATAAAACATTGTTCTAGTATCAAGACTTCCGTGTAAGAAAAACTAATAAGGAAAAAGAAACAGAAAAAGAATTTACATATGTTAATGAACCCATAAGCTTGATTTGGTGATTAAACATTTGATAGTAAAGGTAGGATGAACCTTATTTAGAATGAAATAGGCTAAATCTTTTTGATGTCATATAGAAGTGCAATATCTAAACATATGCATATTTTAGACAAGAATAGAAGAATAAAGTATTTGTGAGACATTTCTTCAATTAACCATGTTGCTAATAAAGTAAAGAAGAAAAATAGTCTATGTTTTTGTGGATTTATTAGCTTAAAATTTGTAGATAGCCTTTAAGTTTAAGAGCAAGTATAAATTAGGTAAACATGAACATTAATTTGTTTTATGGTATTTGAAAAATATAATAACATAAATAATAACTAGATATTTAAAAAGGATTGGGTTAGAAGAAAATGGAAGTAAATTGGAGTTTCAAAACAATTAAAATATGCAAAATTCATAATCAAATCTAGTATTTTTCAGTACTCTACAACCTTCATTTGATAAAAACAATATTACTAATAGAAAATACACTAAAAATAGCGTGAAATTGATTATTTACTTGAAAAAAAAAAAACAGAATAGTATTGATCAAGATAATGCAAAAAATTACAAAAATAATCAAGATCTATAGTAGAATACATAACAATAGTGGCTATCCGAGTTGATTTCATAATCTATAGAGTTCCATTGGTAAAAGTAATAGCACTATTGGAAATTAGTCAAAAATGTTAGTGAAAATGACTATTTACTAACAAAAAAAGCGGAATAGAAATGATCAAAATAATTGAAAAATAAGAAAAAATTAGAGTTACAGTAGAACATATACCACCCATGATTGTCCTAACTAGTTTTGTAAGTTACAGACTTCCTTTGATAAACCAAACAAAACTATTGTAAAGTTCTCGAAAAATCTAGTGAAAGTAACTCTTGATTTGTTAAAAATGGATAAGGAACAATCACGAAATTGTGAAAATAAGAATGATAGAAATTCTCAACACAACATGTAGGATTCAAAGATGATCTTACCTAATTTTGACATTGTGCGAGCTTCCTTTGGTAAAATTAATTTCACCAATGGAAAGACTGGAAAACCATGTAAGATCAACTACTAGCACGTCAATTTGCACGTCAATTAAAAAAAATTATAACAAATTTGATATATGTGATTAATACCAAAACTACATAAAACTTAAATTATTGTAGTATAGCTTTCAAAATTAATAACTATAGTTGTTTCTTATACATTTCTTAAAACTTATTTTTGAATTTAGGGGAGTGAGCTAGACAACCACTACTTTGAGGGTTATTTCAACTTTTAGCCATGATAGAGTGAGTTATTTTGATGACTATTGTATTGTTTGTGGTTATAGCCTTAGAGTGCTAAAAATTATACGATATATGAATGTAATATGCCTAAATGGGTTTTGGATTGTTTGCATGCATATGATTGATATAATGCTTGATTGACAATAAATGTTAATAAAAAGTGATAACTAGAATGTTTTTATAGATGGATAGTATGTTATGTTCAACTGTCGTGAAATTACTTGGTCACCTAAAATGAATTAATGATTTCTTGGATTAGATAATTAATCTGATCATGCATACTATGCATTTGCATATCGAATAACTAGTGCTGCGTGTGGAATCTAGGTGAGCTATTAGTACGCTGGTGTGTATGGGCTTTATATTATGGGGACAGAACAAATTTGTTCCTAGGACAGATAGCTCCTCTTATAGAGTTGTGCTAGGGACCTTACTATGGGCATACTCTTAAAGTAGAAATCTCAAGCTTTCTTATATATATATATATATATATATAAAGCATAGGATATTTAAAATAGTCCTTGATTACACCATTCAAGCATAGATTGTTTGCGATTGCCTTTAGGGCCATTGCATGGATTCCTTAACCTTAAGTTACAGAGGATGTAAGTTCGTACCACATACAATTTATTTAGATGTTTGTATACGTTTGTTTTATGTGGTTGTTCACATTGCATATTTGTTTGTTTTAATTTGACTAATAACCTACTTGGTAGTGTAACAAGTGCATTAACTTCACATTGCTAGACATAGTTGACTCCCCTATAGTATACTTTTGTAGGTAATTCAAAACTGAGAATGAGATAGGATTTGAGTGCAAAGTATATCTAATTTCAATTCCATAAAATTGGTAAAAAAAGTAGAATTGTGTTTGGCTAAAACTAATTTGAGAGATGAAACCTAAAATTAGGATTTTCTTTTTTAATTAAACCTTGTTAATAGTTCTCTTAGATCCATGTTACCTTGTCTTATCTTTAAGTAGGTTATCTGATTGTTTATGTTGATTGTGGATTGTAGAATAACAATGTTCACATTATTTTATATTAATTAAATATAAATAATATACCAAGAGGATGATTAATTGGAGTTTTGCAAATTCTGACTTTTAAGACGATCCTCATATTACAGGTAAACACGTGGTATAACAATTTAGGCTATTCTACTAGGCCCCTATTAGGGTCGTTACAACTTCCCCACTTTTCTAGTGTAACCAACTATCCACCCTTCATTTTCATTACTTATAATACCTCAAACACTTGCTATTGATACTAAAGCAACTGCATTAGTCTCCTTAGCTAGTTTAGCGTCAATCCTAAATTGTTGTAGCATTCTTATCCATTATCAACAAATGTTGAAGGGCATTTAGATATTCATATTTTACATTTGAATCATCAAAAAGTAATTTAATAGTAGGTTAATGTCACAAATGATACCTAAACTTTATCAAAATATGTAATTAGATATTTAAACTTTGAAATTGATCACTTTAATACCTGAACTTTAAAAATGAACAATTCAGTACCCAAAAGAACTTTTTATGCATATAGATAGTACCTCCATCAAGTTCGTTGAGGTACTAAATTGATCAATTTCAAATATCTTTAAGTACTAAATTGAATTAATTTCATAGTTGAAATACTAAATTGATAAGTTTCAAAGTTTATGTATCTAATTGTATATTTTGTCATAATGTATATACCATTCATGACATTATTCCTTTTAACAACCAATTATAGAGTCTAAGTTTATTTCTATTTTGATTATATTGGCAAAAAAGTATTATGTAATGAGTGGCCCCCTTAAAATAAAGTCCATAACTTGGTAGCAACCACATCAAACTTCCTTACTTTTCTAGTGTAACTAACCATCCTCCATTCATTTTCATTCCTTACCATGCCTCTAATACTTGTCATTCCTACCAAAAGATCAATAATTTCATTGGTCTTCCTGGATTTAACTTCTACCCTGAATTGTTGTATCATTCTTAACCTTTACATACAAGTGTTAAGGGCATTTGGATATTCATATTTCACATTAGAATCATTAATAAGTAGGGAATTATAGAGTATAAGTTTATTTCTATTTGCATTATATTAGTAAAATAAAAAAAAAGAAAAGAAAAGTATGTAATGAGTTGCCTCACACTATAAGCATCTTACCAATGATAAACCAATATTACTGTAAAACTAAAATTTTGTCTATGCAATACAAGACTATATCATTGCTTTGAAAGCAATACATGGAAAAGTTTTGAACTCTTTTACAATAATTTAAATATATCAGTGATCAGCGGTACTTCCTCTTCCCTTCCACACATGTTTTATTATCCCTGGAGGGTCAATATCCATCATGTAATTTCTCCAATCTAAACTCTCGATGTCGATGTCAAAGCTTCTCCTTTCTTCATTGGACATATCTTTCATTAATTTACGCACATTATTGTCATCATAGCTGCAATATTCAAATCCAAAATATTATTGTTGGAAAAAAAATATATAAATCAACTTGCATTGTAATCAAATTAAAAGAGGTAATTTCCATAAATTTTATGAAAGAATATTCATGGAAATAGAAAAACTGATGAATAGTGGAAGCACGTGGAAGGATCATATAACAGACCATTAATTACATGAAGTGAATAAAGGATAAATCCCATGGTTTTGTCAAATGGCTTCCTCTCCCTTTCTATAAAGTGGTAATAAATCTCAATCCTACAGTTTGTTTTATGGTACTTTCACTTTGTTTGATTAAATTAAATGTATTGTCACAATAGAACTTCACTTGTCTTTTTGGACTTGCCCATGTCTAAGACCGGAAGCCTTGAATCAAGCTAAGACTTTCAATGCTTAGTATTTATTATTTGTTTATCTCTCTATTTTTCCTCTTTCTTATTATGTAATTTTATCATGTCACTTAACTATAAACCCATATTCATGCATGATCATATTGATTGTTGTTTTAATAAGAATAAAAATGTTCTTTCTTAAGTAACATAAAATAAGCTCAACTTACTTCAAAAATGTAGTTTTATCACTTAGGAAAAGTTTCATTAAAGTTTAGAAATTTTATATCAACAAAATGCTTTTCAAAGAATTTAGACAAAGGTCACCATAGATTTTAGTATTGTTAACATATAAGGACTTTTCAAAAGTTAACCAAGAAATTCTTTACTTATATGTTTACTACCATTAAAACCTTAATGCTAATAATACATTGTTATTAGAAATTTTCTTAAAAACTTGTTTATAAAATCTTCACTAATATTTTAATAAATACAAAGACCAAAACAAGCTTTTCAAAACAAGTTAAAAATTAACTCACCGAGTAAAGTCTACTTAAAGAATAAAATTTATAGATAACTTGGAAAGACTAAAGTTTTTGAAACTAAATTATCTTTTAAGAGATAAGAAAAATAAGTTATATCACATATTTAATGACTAAAAAATCTTTAGTTTTATTTCCAAACAACTTAAAATAATTTTGTCAACCTTACTTTTTCAACTAGTAACACAAGTTGTTTCATGTAAAATCATTAATTAAGACAACATCATTAGAATCATGTGTATAATATGAGTTGCATATATATTAAAAATTTTTTTAACTATATAAATATTCATATTTTTGCTATGAGATTTTTTTGGTTGATAAAGAGTTGGGAAAAATCATGTTTCAAGGGCTGGGGCTTTCATGTGAATTCTATACCATGTCTTCTCTGAACCTAAATGACCTTTTATGATAAAAATAACTTAGAAATAGTTAGATATTTTCGAGTAGGTAGAAAATGATATATAATATGCGAAATTCTAAGTTAAAATGAGCAAGTGATAACCATTTTAAGTTGAAATTTCTCTTCATGCGAATTTTGACGAACTTAATAGAATTTGCAAGTTTAAGTAGAACTTCCAAAAAATACTCATTTTGGGTACTTCTCTTGTTTAGGCAATGAAGAGCCCGATTTTTCTTATCCGGAAGACTATTTCGATTAGGAGCTTTCTACTGTCATGACTGAGTGAGTTTAATTTCTTACATTTTCATACTTATGTTTTTGCTTGTAGATTAGCGGCACTAAAACTAGGCAAAGATAAAATATGAAAGAGCATGTGCTATATATATATAGGCGGGAGTTGTTAAATAAATAATGTTCAATTTAGCATAGAAATGATATGTCTGCAATCCCTATGATCACTATTAAAACATCTAATACTATGCCATGATTACTTTAGCAAAATGACTCATGCATGACACGCAGTGAGTCACATTGCATTCATTACTATACCCTTAGTGGGATGAGGGCATAGTAGTGAGGTCCGTATAACCTGAAAATCTACTTTGTGGTGAAGGTTGCTCGATTTAAAATGGTGAGTAAACACCCGAAATAACTATATTTTAACAGCTAGTAGTAGCTTGTATAAAAGCTACAAAAACTTCATTTGCAAAATTATGGCCTTACGTCTTGGAACACCTAACCTCGAATGGAGAGGTAAATCCATTCAACATATGATTCCTAAAAAATTTTATGTATTATTTGCTCACTTGTTTGTTGCATTTCATATGTTTGTCTAAATAACCTGTTTGGATATTGTTTGTTCGAGTACTTTATTTGTGGAATTAATTCTCACTAAGCAAGGAAGCTTACCCCCTTATAGATATTTATTGCAGCACCCCTACTTTTGGTTGACGCCCAGAGGATATTTCTCTCAGGTATTACCTTTTGGACTCAGGAGTTTTTGGATGAAGTCAAAGACTAGTTGTAGACTTAGACTTCTAAGTAAATCTCTAATGTAATTGTTATAGATAGACTATGATATACTTTATCTTTTGATAGGGAAATGCCCCTTTTATATCTTGTAAGACCCTTATATTTTATTTAAGGTATTTATGTTATGATTTCCATTCTTAACTGCTATTATAAATGTCTTCTTAAATAACTTGTTTCAAAGTTGGTCCTCTATGATTGTAAAGGTACGTCTTACACCAAATATTGAAGGTTTTAGGATGATTAAGGATGTCATAAGCTTTAATAATGAGTGTGGTGGACTGTCACGTTTAGGGTACCCTTTGGGGCATGACAGGTTTAGCATTAGACCTACCCACCGGGATGGTTTAGAACCCCTAGGGAGACTCGTCGGGTTGGCTGGTCCTACGCAGGTCCATTTGAACCGGTGGGTCCAAAAGGGTCTATCGGATTAAAAAGAGAAAATAGCACTGACACATTTGAAAGACAAAACAAACAAAGAAGTCAAAAAAGTAAACAAAAACAAAGGCCCATAATTAAAGCCTATCCCTATCCTTCCCTATATGCCTAACCTATAAGTACGTGATATGCATCATGCAAGACTATGCCATTTCAATGTTAGATTAAATTCTGTCTTTTGGTGAGTGCCAAGCGAATGTCAATCTTACTGTGTAAGTTTAATCAGTTTGCAAATATTCTCATCTTTATTAGTCTTTTTTTTTTTTTTTAAATATCAGATGGGCAATGTATACGATGATTATAGCTAGATTCACGGATGCATTTTACCAACCCACAATTTAATGTTCTAGAATACAAAAGACTAAAATTTCTAATTTGCAAAATTTGAACATTCATCTTACGTGGTTCATCAACTTCACTCAAACAGGTTAAGTCAAGGTTCCAATCTGACTCAGAATCATATAAATAAAAGTTAATAACTCAAATAGAAAAGTTAGACAAACATTAGAATGAATGAAACTTTTATACTGCATGTTAGGATTTGATAGGCTCCATAATTTTCATATTCTATATCCATATAGAATACTAGATGTGATAAATGATCTAAAATGGTTGGAATGGAATTTTAATGTAATGAAGGGAATGAAATCAAGCTTTATGCAATCATCAAATGCAATTAATCATATTGTATTTGCATATAAAAGTAAGGAAATTCTATGGTTGCATCATTAATTTTGACGGGACCATTTCTGTTGCTATCCAATAGCTCACACTATATCTAACCGTGATCAAACAACTAAAATAGTTAATATTTCAATTACTATATTTATTTAAATGATTAGGTAGTTGATTAGATGATCCCGTTGATGGGACCATAGAAGGTCCTTAAAAGTAATAAAGAGATAAGATCCTGGTTTAGTGACTACAGGATGTGAGAAAGAACGTATCACCACACACATAATCGTTTTGCTCCAAATTTGATTCAAATCACTTTGTTTCTTCTTCTTTTGGTTCTAAGAGCTCAAAAACAATATTTGAGTAATCAAAGCACATATTTCATAGGAATTTATCAGATTAAGCTTAAATTCCTATGAATGGAATAGATTAAAAAGAATTATAAAAAATGACTTAATAATTGATTGTTGCTTGTCATTTAATATGGTATGAGGAGCAATAGCCTTATGTGGTAGTGTTAGCACGGTAATTAGGCACTTAAGCCACCCTTGGTGCTCGACAACTAGTTGATAGGGCGAACAATATCGAGGGTAACGTTTATTTATATTAAAGAAAGTTGTATAAGTTGTCTAATAATTGACTTTGTTACACTACTTATTCATAATGAACTAATATGGATAAACATGAGTAATGGCTGTGAATCCTAAATAAAATTATTTACTTAGTTGTTCTTATAGGAGATATAGGTATTAAGGCTGTTTATATCAATTTCCTGAGTAGTTACTAAGTTATGATCCCCATATTCTTATTAAAATGTTGCTGGAGTATGATTTCTCTACTATTATTTTCCTACATCTAAATTAAAGATCTAAATTGCTAGTTGTAACATTTGCATTAGAATAACTATGTGTGATTATATCTTGCATGCTTATGTTGCTATGTATTAGAGCTTTAGCTCATTTCCTTCTATTTCTAGTGATTGGTTCAGCTGAGGATCCATATGATTATCTTGGCTTTAATTTTTTATATTGATGAGCTCCTCGACAAGTGGAGTGATTAGATTTACTTGGCTAATTTCAATCTTGACTTTGTTGAGGGTTTTCTTTTACCTTTTGAGGGTCATGAATTCATTCAATTTTTGTTATAAGGTTTGGCAAGGTTGTTGACCGAAGTATGGGTTGTATTTGTTTGAGTTGAGTTAGACTCTTTGACTATTTATCTTTTAGACTTTGTATATTGGTTTGTTGTATCTCTTTAGGAGATGCATGTACTTTATGACTTTATAGTGATATTGGTCTAGTCTACTCATTGAAGTAGTATTTTGGAAATCCTTCACACGTATTATATTCTGCTATGATATGAATTGTTTTACAAAAGTAATTAAACAATTTTAAAATTTTAAAATGATTAGAATCATTTTTGGTAAATAATTTGTAGTTAGTAGTCTTTGTATATAACGCTTAAGTGTTTTATATGAGTAAACTAGTTACGCTTTAATTCTATTTGGGCCGTTACATGTAGTTGCATTGTTTGATGCTAAATAGAAAGAGGACAATAAATAATCAAAAAGGATTGACCGACCTTATAGGCATCCAATTCTTTTTATTTATTTATTTAAATTCTGTAGTGCCATAAGCTCACACGTAGGCGAATGAGATGGTTTGTATAGGTATACAACGTGTATATATATGCTTGGAAAATTATTATTATTATTATTATTATTATTTTTTTTACTTTAACATATATTTTTACACACTGATAATCTTCTTTTCGTCTTGAGCTTGGATTTCCATTTTCATGTTGGTGTTTATATCATATTATGATACTATTTATCATATTTTTAATTTTCTTCACATTATTTTTTTTTTGTTGTATTTGTGGTTTAAATAAGTTTTCGTGTCTCTCTATTCATATTTTATTGGCCACGTTCGTGAATTGCAGTTAGTATTGCGAGTATTGTCACGATTACAATTATTATTATTTGATAATTTTAACTGTTTTTAAAATTTTCGAAGCTTTTCACAAAGGCATAATTAGAATTACTATTAACAGCATAGTTTGATTGTGTTTACAAGAAAACTTTATAGAATAGGCTATTGAGGGAAGATAAAGGGAATTTTATTGGATTGTTGTGTTGGTATCCTTTTGGTATTGTTTTTATAGTGATCAAATATTGAACCGATACACATATGATACCGATGAAAAACTAACAGTTTTACTCATAAACTGAATAAATCAAACCAGTACTGAACGAATATTGAATCGATACAGATAAAAATCCGATAATCCAAACAAGCAAGCAAGGATTATGTTATCACTTATAAAGTAGTTATTGCTAAAAATAGGTACATTAATAATATTTAATATCACATTGCATTTAATCTTCGAATATGATAAATTGTATTAATATTAGTAACCATTGGTAAAGGTCAATTTATATTTATGGTAATATGATTAATGTATTAGATTATTTAAAACTTAGTAGATGACGCTCCCACATTGTGTGAAAAAAAAAAAAAAAGCAAGAACGGGGTTTGTTACAAAGGGTGAAGAAAAATAGAAATGAGTAAACATATAACTGCCCTATTTATTATATCATTGCCTTGAAGACAATGTAAGAAAGAGTTTTGAACTCGGTTTACAATGATATAAATGTATCAATGACTGGCGGTGCTTCCTCTTTCCTTCCAAACATGCTTTCTTATCCCCGGAAGGTGAACATTCAACATGTAATTCCTCCAATCTAAACTCTGGATGTTGATGTCAAAATTTCTTCTCTCTTCATTGGACATATCCTTCATTAATTTACGCATATTACTATTATCGTAGCTGCAATATTCATTTCAGAGATTATTGTTGGAAATAATATTAATCAACTCGTTGTAATAATCAAAATATATAGTTGTTGTAAATTCTATAACTTAATACTTATGGAAATAGAAAAACTGAATAGCGGAAGGACTCTTCGTAGACCAGTAATTACATGACATGAATTCATAGTTAATTAAACTTTTATGTCGACCCAAATTAATTTTAAAATTATTGGATATAAGAAAAATTCTAAGGATTAGTGGGATGCCTTCCGCCTCCTAAAAGCATAAATATTTTTAGCAACAACATCCATTTATTGATTATATATTTGTTATCACTAATGGAAATAAAAATGATAAATTTTCAAATTAATTATTTACCCAAATAATTAATATGTAGAACTTATTGTGGGTAGAGAGATTCCATTCATTATAGAAGAACTATATTTGTATGCTAGCCCATTATCTTCAATTATTTTTAATTATAATGACACACTGGACTTGACAAAATAATAATACACTATTACAGTATGAGGTGCAAATTTCAACTTGTTACGTTTCTAATAAACACATTACTAATTACATAAGCCAATAGACAAAAAAAAAAAAAAAGAAAAAGGAAAAAAAGAAAAAGAATATTCGAAACACTAGATGCTGAAACTTGTAAACTTGTTTATCTATGGGTTGGATCAGCTTAGTTTGTCGTTTTTAAGTTGTTTTAGCATTTTATTTTTGTGGTTTTCAAATAGACCCTTTGTTAAAAATAGATATAGATGAAAAACATATGTTTTTACTTATAAATGTATCAAGCAAGCCAGATACAAATAAGTTACATATACATATGAAATACAGAAGAAAATCAAACAACCGAAACATAATACACACATAACATCAATCAAAACATAATTGACCATCTAATCCTATTCTCATAAAAGATACACATCTAAATTAGTAATTAAAAGATAATGAAATTATTTTAATATATACAATAATTTTAAAAATATATGTTTAAGCTTTTTTAATATAAAAGCAATTGATCAGTTCAGCATTGTGAACTCAATAGCGAATCGTATACCCATGACCACCATTGGAAAAAAAAAAAATTCATGATTACAGTCCTATGTGGTTCATGATTTGGTCTTTTTTTTTTTTTTTTCACAGCTTTTATACATAACAAACAATGTGTTTGCATAAGTGATGAGTAAATACAAAATTACCAAAATTATTTTTTTGGTGTGGTATCAATTTTTTTGGTTTTAACAACAAATGCCCTCCAAGCACTTATTAATAACACCTTTAAGTTAAATTTCCCTTGATTTGTTTTGTGAAACTTTAAAAAAGAGAGAGAGAGAGAGAGAACTCATTTTCATGTGATTTTTGTTGAAATGTAGGAAAGAAAAATAATTAAATCTGCATCATGCTATGTTTTTTGCAAGATAATTTTTATTTTATTTTTTTCTTCTTGAAGTGATACTTTACCTTTTTTTCTTTTTTTCTTTTTATATATGATAATTACCTATGTCTCCAATTACCCTAAGTAATGGGTATTAAACTTAAATAATGCAAAGAGAGGATGGGAAAGATTCTTACCGTCCTTCACCAAACGTGTATGGCTCGTATAATTTTGCCAAGTGTAAAGCATAGCCCACCATTGCCTCACATTTCCTCTCTAGTTTCTTTAAAACCTTCTGGGGATAACCATTTTCCATTTTCTTTAGCCCAAGCTTGTGTGCGAATTCTATTGACAAGAACGATGATAATTCATCCATTGAGTTAAACGCCTTCATTTCTTCGATTTGTTCAACGTTTCCATGGGCATCGATGATCGAGTGTGAAGAGAAGTGCTCATAAATATACATCTTCATGTCATAGAGTGAGAGTGGATTCACCGAAGAGGAACAAACTTGGTATACGATCAATCCTGGTTTACTAATAATTCCATGTTTAGCAATAGCTGCAATTACTGTATTTGCGACCATGCCTACAGGAATCTGCATATTATATATATATATATATATATCAATCTTGATGAACCTTTATTCTTTAAGTAATGAATATAAGTAATCTAAACTAAAACAATTTGAAAGCCATCTTATCATTTATACTAATAATAACATGATAGGATAATTACCATATCTAGTATTACTTCGGGATCATAATAGAAACCAGGAAGGTGACCTTTTCCATATGTTAAGAAAATAGGGTCGGCCATTCTGAGAAAGGAAATATAAATTGAAACAAATAGAAAATCAGTAAGTTGTAGGAAAAACCAACAAAAGAAGGGATAAACATTTACCTGTATCCTTCTATCCATCCAGGATAAGGGTCCTTAAAGGAGCTTTCAATAATACTAGGACGAATGATAACCACAGGAATGTCATCTCTAGAACTATTGATTACCATCTCTCCCATTGCCTTGGTTAGTTCATATGCGTTTCTCCATCCATACAATCTTGCTCTGTTATATTTAGAAAAATTTATGTCATTAAACGTTAGATTAAGAACTTTTGCTTTTTGATAACAAGTATGATTAGATCAGGTTACGGTCTTCACTTGATTCACTAAGATGATCACTATATATTCTTAAGCCGATTATGGTGATAAATTAAAAAGGTATATTACATCGGATGGTATTAACGTTTCGGAATAAGTTCATTTAAGGTATTAACGTTATTTATGATTAAAAAAATAAATCAAAGTTTCGTAAAATAAATAAAATGATGTATGAGCTTTTTATAAATTTTATTTATGAAATCAACGTTTCGATTGTTTTTTTATTAATTTTCCTTAATTTTCTTAATAGATATCTTATTTGACTCACTTTGTGAAACTTTAATTTCTCTTTTTAATCATTTAAAAAATTAATAACTTAAATGAACTGACATCAAAATGTTAATGTCTTCTAATTAAATTTTATCTAAAAATAATTGAATGAACGAATTTTACACTTTTATAAAAAGAAAAAATTAATTTCACATAATTGTACTTTTACATTTTGGTAGTCACGTGTATCTCAACTAATAGTTGCAGAAGAGGGCAAAACATTGATATACAATGTTTCGGTGAGAAAAATAAAATTATGTAAATTAGTTAAAAAAAAAAAGTAGAAATATGAGTATGCAAATTAAAATGTGCCATATTCTTTGTTTTTCAGTAAGAAGCGGTAAGCTTCAGTAGACCCGAAACTAAATCATAAATCATTTGGACATCTTCTCCAATTTGAATTGTAAAATAAACTAAAATATTAAAAAAATCTAAAAATCCATATATATATATATATATATTTGCAATTCATTCTAGTTTAGTTCGAATCAATGAACTGCCACTAGCATAGGACAATACAACGTTATCCCAATATGATAATTAAGGATAGTTAACATATCCTAATGAATTTGGAGAGATAAATTTGTGTATGGATGAAAGTTTAGAAGGTAAATTCGTACATAAGTGAAAGTTTAAGAGGATATTTTGCATCTGTCCTTATTTTGTTTCAATGAAAAATATTATAAGTCCTAAACTATACCATTTTTTTTAAAGTTTAAAGAGTTAAAAGACTTATTTTAAAAGTTCAAGTAATGAATCTGCACCTAGATAAAAATTTATGACATAATTTGCAATTTCCTCTTCCTTTTATTCAGAAGCTTTATTTTAAAGAAGGCAGTGGAACTAGAATACTCAAAGATAATTGCAAATTGATGTTACGAGTTTAAAAAAAAAAAAAAAGAGAGAAAGAAAAATCCTCTCCTATTGTAATTGCTTCAATAGTTTGAAGGCAAGGAAGATTAGTTTTTTTTTTTTTCCCCCTTTTACTGACCAAGCAAAAATTTATCCAGTCCCATTTTTGCCAGGTCTAGCGTGCTTTATGATTTTCAAGTTTCGTAAATGCAAGAGTTTGTAATTTTTAGGATTAATGTGTTTAATTCGACTCAAACCCGACAATTTTTTAGACCGGTTGAGTTTAAGCCATCAAAACTCAGGTTGGCTTGGTTTGTTAGCAATCGTGATCAAAGACAATAACTTGAATGTGAAAAGCAATCACGAACCTTTCACGACCAAGTTTTTTCATCTCTTGAGTTGCATTTTTATCGAACAAATGGGTGGAATACTCAGCCAATTTAATTTCAGCTTCAGCATCCAATCGTGGATACGAAGAAAATGGAAATTTGGAGGAAATTCTCTCCATCGCTATGCTCTCTCCTTCATGGAAAGGATTCTCTAAAACCAAACCTTTTCTTTCCCCATTCACATAGACTGCCACGAAATCAACAAAATTGATCAAATTAAGGCTCTCTTTGGTTCTTCTTATTCCGGTCATTTTGATATTTTTTTTCTATCATTTTTAAATAGGTTAATTGTTTAAAAATATATATAGATAAAAAATAGATGTTTTTATTTATAAACAGATTAAACAAACTAGCTATAAATTAGATACAGATAAGATATAAATACAGATTAGATATAGATGAATATGAGACTATCCAATCTGAGCCCAAACATTCTTGACTAGTGATATTCTATATATCACTTATTTCTTGTGTTATATACATACATACATATATATATATATATATATATAATCAATCAGAATAATTATTAGCATGCTTAATTTTTCACTTACTCGTCGATACATGGACTAGGAGGCAAAGCTTTTCACACCTCTTTGCAAAGCTTATTAGCATAGAAGGTCCACGCGTGTTTGCGTTAATTAATGCATCATACCTGAAAAGTATACTCCTTGTGTCATAATCCACAGAAGTTGTATTTTTTTTAATCAATATATTTACTTTAAAACTTGAGTAATTTACTAAATTTTTGGATAATTGGCTGTGAACCTGTCATCAAACGTTGTATTGGCTGCCGAGTTTATTATAACGTCAACTTCCCGAGAAAGTATCTTCGTTATACTTACATCTACGCCAAGATTCGAACATGATAGGTCGCCAATAATAGGCACCAATTTGCTTGAGAAAAATTTGGAGTTTGTCTCTTTATGCTTTTCTCTTAAACGTGCGAATAGTTCTGAATCTATAATCTGAACAAGCTTGTAAATATTTAGAATATTGCCATGATCTTGCCTTTCAAACCAAACCCTTCCCCCTTCCCACAAAAAAATAAAAAAAAAAAAAAAGGAAAAAAAAAGATGTTATTGACAAATGTTAAATACAAATAGAAAGGATCTTCTCAATTTCCCTTTCTAAAATATTGTCATGTATTATGATGGTTTCAGTCATAAAAAAAATAAAATGATGGCATAAGATTTTAAGAACAATGTTGTCTAGGCTTGGTGGTTGGCTTGGACATGCTAAAAAGTCTAAGATCAATGAGTAAAACTGGGTTGAACTAGCCCGTTCTCAAGAAGGATCAAACTCAACATCAAGTTTGATAATATTGTCTAAGAATTTGTATAAACTCAAACCTTTGATTTGTAAATGAAGAAAAATTAAGGAAATAAAAAGGAAAAGAAAATTGGAGTATATTATGGCCGAAAGATAAACCTCGGAGTTTAGCCTAGCCATTGCTGCATCCTTGTTTGCTGTCCTGATTAGCACATTTATCTTCCCAATATCAGGAATTGCTGTTAGTAGTTTCTCAATTACAGCTGCAAAAGTTCATTACAATAGAAAATTTTAATTATCTTGATCATTTCTTTGAAACTAATTGAGTTAATTTAGGGAGAAAAGAATATAAAAAGTATATGTACTTTTAATTTTTAATAATTTAGTATCTAAACTTTTATTTGTTCGTTGCAATGTTTGTATTTTTAGTTTTACTGCAATTTAGTAAAAATCTGGAGGTTGAATTGCTTATCAAATTAAAAGTATAGACATTAAATTATAACCAAATTGTTAACATTACAAAATATAAAAATTTGATCTTAAATTATTAAAATTTGAAAATAAGGCCATGCCGCCAATTTTTGTGAGGAAGACTGCATTTCAATGTGTAAAGTTATCGATCAAGCATTGGCAATCTTAAATGATAATTACAAATGTATTACTAGGAGAAACTTGAGAATTGATCGTAATGCGGTAAAACCCAACCTTTATCTTAATACTTTTAAAGAAGACCTAATACTATATGTTTAAGTATAGGGTTAATTACAAAAAACTAATCTGTGTTACAACATTTTTGCAATTAAGTAACCTGTGTTATGTTTTTTGACAAACAAATTATCCGTGTTACTCTCAATTATGTCCCCTCTAAAAATAGCTGTTAAGTATCACAAGCCCATCATGTGTTTCATTAAAAAAGGATCAAATCGAGTATTGTATCTTATTTTATCCCTTTTCTTTAAAAAAAAAAAAAAGAATAAAACTAGGCAACCAGAGAACAAATTTGGCACTTCACAAAAACAAGAACCATCATCTTTAACATCAACCTCATGCTCTATGTGTGTGTGTGTATACACGTTCTTGACTTGAACAAGACTAGACAACTCCATAAACCCATAGCAGACCTCTATTGTAGAACCATCATGCTCATCTTCAAATTCCAACTAAACCAGATCCGAGCATCACCGAACCCAAGTTTCACATCACCGTCTTCACTAACTTGCATCAACCATAGGATTCATCGAAACTCCCACCACAAACTAAACCATGGTAGAGTTCATAAGCTACCATAGACCTGATTTGCTAACCCAAATTGTCAGCAAGCATCCTCACCATCTCCTTCCAGCCCAATTACCGAACACCTCCAACATTTCTTAAAGAACCAAACCCACACTAGAGCTCACATGCGTGACTTGGAGAGGAGAACACAAACTCATGTGCTGGTTGAAGAATTGTGAATCAACCCACGCGAAATGTTGGAGTGAGTAACCCGAATTCGACCCAAACTTAACATTTAATTTGCAGTTAGCTTAAGGAATTTTTTTTTCTATTTTTTGTTTTTTCTTTATGGGATAGTGTTAATTGATTTTGGTTTGTATAAGAACATATATGAGCTCGTGTAATAGTTTTTTTTAACAGAATATAACGGAGCATTTCTCAAATCAATTGTTTGTCCAAAAAATATCACATGTTAATTATTTGTAAAAACGGTAAAATACGAGTCAATTTTAAGTAATTATCCCTTGAGTATATGTATATGTAAACTTGTACACATATAAATCAATATTGTCAAAACTTAAAAGTTAAGAAGATGAGGATTTTTTTTTTTGTATTTATTTCTATAATTTTTTTGGGTATGTATTATAAATTTAGGAAGGAAATATGGGACTTGATTCATCGCTCTAGGAGATTAGTGTTCTTACCATTTAGTAGCAAATGGTTTTCAGAGGAGATGTGTTTATCCTAAATTAATGGCCGGTTCACTTCACTGAATGGAATTTCAATTCAAAGGGAATTTCAATTTAAAAGGAATATAATAGGTTGTGATAGCTATTGTAATGTTCATTTGGTGTAAAAAGTGAAACAAGTAATTATTAGAGTAAAAGGTAAAATATCTATGATGCCTCTATATTTATTATAAAAAGGATTATTGTATAGATATTATTTTCAAGACAAAGTTATTTATAACAATGTTGAAAAATAGACTATTGAATGGTAATTTATGGGGTGGAAACATGAATTGCTATTCCTCATTTTAAATAATAGCAATTTATTATGAATTGTCATTCATTTCAAGTGAACACCATGATATCAGTTTTATATCGAACGAGGAAGGAATGAATAGCTACTCATATCAAGTGAACGGACTGTAAGTTTATTATGATCTGTTCGGATTATTTGATTTTTATTTATATTGTATCTATATCATATGTGCATTTATAACTTTTCTGTATCATATATGTTTGATCTATTTATAAATAAAACTATCGATTTTTTATTAGTATCATTTTTTGATAAATACATGTTTAAAAATGATAAAAATATATGGAGAAAATGACCATCTCGTACCTTTGCCCAAGAAACTTGTGCTACCAGTCACAAGAATATTCTTCCCTCGAAGAAATTTAATGATGCCAATACCATTGCTGGACTCTGCGAACGTTGAATGTCCGGCATCAATAACGGACCTTTCTTTCAATGCATCACCATCTGTACTAATAATACTCGACCGGCCGAGAGAGGCACAGATAAACCGTCCTCTCGTCGTCCGCCTTGGCTGTTTTTTGCACCACAAAGGACCTTGGTACTTCTGTTTCTTGACGTAAACCTGCTCACATTGGCATTACCTTTGTTAGAGTTATTGAATGTATGAAACTGGTCCCTCGACGCATGTGAGATAGAGACATCATGATTTTCTTGAAGTTCCTAGCTTTGCACGAGAGTAGTGTAGCATCTGTGAAGCCTATATATATATATACACACACACACACTAATTTGCATGAACAGTAGACCTTCAATCCACTCTTTCTTTCTTTCTTTTTTTTTTTTTTTAAACTAATTTATAAACATATTACCCGTGTTATTTTTAAAGATTTGGCCTGAATTTTTTTAAAATATGTTGATATTATAAGGGGGACACGTGTTGATTACATACTGGTTTAGCCTAATTAATATAATAATAAATACTATTTGAAAATTTAAATGAAATAAATTATTAACAAATAAATTTAAAAATTGTAAAAAACAAAAAAGATAGAAATTAGAGAAAATTAAGAATTCAACTATTCAATAGAGAGAGAGAGAGGAAATATTCTTGTTATCTGATGCAAATTACACTGCAGCATAGTTTAGATTCATTTTAATTAGTTAATTTTGTCAAAAACATCAAAAAGATAAAAATCAAAACAGAGATAAGAGATTTGGATATACACGAATTGGATTTAATGTAACCCAATGTTATGAAGAGGACATTGTCCTAATATGAGCATGTGTTTTTAACAAAAAGGAAATGTAGAACGAAGGACCGTCGGTTTTATATAAAATTTGTCTCAATGTGAAGATTGAAACCCTTAACTTCTCTCTGCAATTTAACGCCCTCCAGTAAGAATCAACACGCAAAATTAGTTCTAATTAATTCTATATGTTGAGATTATACAATAAATTCAAAACTTTAATTTGGATTTGATCAATATCGATCTTAATCAAAGGATCTAGTTGTCTGTGTTTGAGTTTTGAAGACCCCCATGGCTATGCACTCTCGAATAGAACCCAGGATGATCTGCACCATAATCATCAATAGAACCAGTGTGCAAACCAAATCCATCAACAACCACCTTGCGAATTGAATTGGTGCTTAACACCAGTCGCTGAATATTTGATAATGCTTCTTACTTGACAACCACCAGAGTCTTGCTTTCTTTCTTTTTTTTTTTTATAAATAATTTTTTTTCAAATATTTGTTAATATTTTATCTTGATATGAATCTAGTTAATAATATTTGTATGCTACCACTCTGCTTTTTTTTTCCTCGGTACATGCAGCAGTGCATTATCTATTAGTTCTAAATTAATAGGCAGTTGGCATGTGTCTCTTTTATAATATTAATTAATATCATGACTTTTTTAGAAAATATTGGTAAACTCTTTATTAAAAAAGAAATGAACATGGTTTTCCGTCAATAGATCACACAAGGAAGAATGGTAGCTAAGATATTTTTAGTATCATTTAAGTCTCCTTTGTCTTACACGATCTATGGCTGGGGAAAAATAGATCATTAAGATTTAATATCAAAATTGCTACCTAAATTTTAGCAAAAAGTTCAATCAAGTACCTAAATTTGATTTTGAATAATTTGATACTTGAACTTTCACAAAAATCTTCAATTAGGTACCGAAAAGGTTCAATTAGGTACCTAAAAGATAGAAAAAATGTATGAAAAAACTTGCTTTAAGTATCAAATTATTCAAAATTCAAACGTTAAATAAGGAAAATATACGAGAAAACTTATTTAAGTACCATTTTTGGTATTATCCCATTCATTAACTACCCCATGACGGCCATTAAGTCTTTCGGCAACAATGCCAATTAGTAGGCATTTTACTTCCTGTAGATGTACAAATTTGATTACAAAGGCCTTGAGCCTAATTCTTATTTGGATTTAACTCTTCGGGCTAATGTGACAGGGCTTAAAGAGTTAGGCCCAATTTAATTGGGATGATCATGGGAGTTTTGGCATGGAAGGCTTGGAGTAGGGCCCGTTGGAATTGGCCGGCCCAATTCCAACCTTTCTCAAATTGGCTCACACACATTGCTATGAAGGCCTTAATGGGCCTGGGTCCATAAGGGAGCCCACAACCATATCCATAATGAGAGGGACTCATCCTAGCCGTTGGTCGTCTGTCGCATCCGACGGACGACATCGACAGCTGGATTCTCTATAAATACCTTAGTCCTTACCTCATTTGGACAAGGTGAAATCTTGGACGAATGCCGTCGTGCTGCCGGATTTTTGTCTTGGTGAATCAAACAGTTAATTTACTCAAGAACATACATGAATCCATAGTACTCAGTGAGGTTGATGCTATTTAGCTCCCTCACCTGTCACATGTGTGTTAGAGCCTATTGAGATTGCCTACTCCTCCTCCCTACACGATAATCTCTTGATCATCCTATCACGTGTTGTTTCCCTAGATCATGCGCAACGCGATAGTCACGCGACACGCACGTGATCGTTGCATCCGGATTCATACCCACACATTTTTGGCGACTCCACTGGGGACAGGGAAATCAATACTTGTGTGATGGCACCTCCAAGAAAAAGACCTACTGATCCCACTGAGGGTGTGACTCAAGAAACTGATACTAATCTTGAGGTTGCTGAGCATGACATGCCAGCACTCGAAGATGTTAACCAACTTACTGGTGCTCAACCTGACAATGCTGCGATCTTGCATGCTGTGCAAGAAAATACCAAGCAAGTCAATCAATCAATGCAAGAGTCTGCAAGACAATTCCAACAATTCATGACAATATTTGCTCAGTACCTGCCTGGAATAGCTGCTATTGCTGCCACGCAACAAGGTGCGACTTCATCGACCCCTGTTGTTGTTGCGCAACAACGCGCTTCTCAGGCACCTCAAGTTGCTCCACCTGCTAATCCTACTCCTATTCCTGAACAAGATCCTACCAGAGTTGGAGAGCAAATCCCTCCATTAGAGCCTGTAATCACACAACCGCTTGCACCTCAGGTAATGAATACTGGAACTCAGCTTGGAACACCATCAACTTCTCAGCCTACATTACATGCTCAACTCGGAGGATCTTCATCCTCACAGGCTACACCACCAATTGTCATTGGTGGACCTACTGTTCAACCCAATGTAACCTTACTCCAAACGGCCACTCCAGCTATACTAGTTGAAGTTACTACTTCAACCCCTAAAGGTACTTTCGTCACGAAGGAAGATCTGGACATGTACCTAAGGGAAATACAAGCTAAGTCAGATGTGGGAGTATTGGATCTCAAGCTCCCATACAATCAACGTATTGCTACTAAGCCATATCCTCAGGACTACGTGAGTCCAAAATTCATGCTATTCAATGGTAAAAAGGGAAGTGCCAAGGAACATTTGTTGAAGTTCATTGAAACACTAGAGGTTTATGGATTTGATGATGATTTAATGTTGAAGGAATTTTCTAAGTCCCTCACAGAGAAAGCGTACACTTGGTACGTGAATCTTCCCCCTGGATCTGTAGATTCATGGGCAACCATGTGCAAAATGTTCCTAGAGAAATTTTCTCCACACAAGAACGAGTGACCTTGACTGATATGGGACGGATCCGTCAAAAGCCCAAGGAAGACTTGATGGATTACATTGAGCGCTTCAGAGAGCGTTCACTAGACATCCAAGATATGTGATGAAGAGAGCTGGTGAAATCTGTATCCAAGGCATGTTTATGAGTACGCGGTGCATCTAGAAAATTTTTTTAGCTTCATTCTCCACTCTGGTTGAAAACGCGCGAAGGACTAACAATTCTGTCGCGCGACAGAGAGGAGGAAGCGTGAATTTTAACAAAAGAGGACCGTCTGTGAACGCAACTCAAAGTGAAGATCCCAAAGATGAGAAGAAACGAAGAGTTGAAAAGTCTGGACGTGAGAGAACAAAGGAAGTGCCAACATATCCTTGTTCAATGGGAAAAGTGCAAGCTATGCTCGATCAATGGTTGAGAGATGGAAATCTTAAGCTCCCGAGGGTAGAGCGTTTACCAACTCAAGAGGAGAAGAATGATCCCAAGTTTTGTAGGTTCCACAGGATTGTAGGGCATCCTACTAGGGATTGTTTTACTTTGAAGAGAATTTTCAACGAAAGAGTGCAGAGTGGAGAGCTTGTTATTGAAAATAATGATGTTAGGAACAATCCACTTCCAACCCATAACAATCACCGTGGTGCTGTCAACGTCGTTATTCATGATCTTGCCATGGTCGAGGCCAGTGATACACCACTTACTGAGGCAAGTAACACAAAAGGAAAACAACATGTAATTGAGGAAAATGATTGTGCACCCATTGCTGCGGCGCTTTTGAAGACTTCAAATTTTAGAAATTTCTTTGATCTACTTGGCTTTGATGAGAAGGCAAGGCTTGCAGCAGCAACTATGCTCGCGCAAATTTCCGAGGGACTCGGAAATTTGCCGAGTGTAGTGCAGCGCAGCCAGTCAAAAGAATGGCTCGAGCGCATGAAAATGCAATCTTGTTCACTGATGCAGATATGTGTGTAGACGGTCCAAATCACAATCGACCATTATATGTGGAGGGCGTACTTAATGGCTACCCAGTTAAGAGGACATTCATTGACGCTGGTTCTTCTCTTAACATCATGCCTAAGACTACATTGGAAGCTGCTGGCATCGACTATCATCATTTGGTGAAGCAACCCATTTCAGTTAATGGCTTTAGTCATACTATAACGAAGACGATCGGAAGAGTTAATGTTGATCTTAAGATTGGGCCTATTCGTGGTATCGTTACTTTTCATGTGATTGATGCGCCTGTGTCCTATCATCTCTTGATAGGTAGGAAGTGGCTGCACGATCACAATTTAGTACCGTCGACTATGCATCAATGTATCAAAGGACATTGGAAAGGGAAGGATATATTTATTCCTGCTACGAAGAATCCTTTTGAGCATGATGAGACATATTTCATTGAGTCTACCTTCTTCAATGAGTATGCCAATGAAGGTGAGACAGCTATTGCTAGAGCTTCAGGTGTGCTATTACCCACTTGGGAAAAAGTTCAAGAGGGCCAACAAAAGAAAAGAAAGATGCGTGGCTGTCGAGGCGGTAAAAAGAAGAACAAGCAGGTTGATGCTGTTGAAAGTTACGTCAGAAAAGATGGGCGGAGAGTATATCTCTTATGACGGTTTTCGGGGTCTAAGGAAGTTTGTTCTTCCTCAGACCCTGTACCAATTCAAGAAATTCAGCCCGCTCCTCAACAAATGCAAGATCAAATAAAGCCACAGAATGAAGAAATTGAGGAATTGGATCTAGCGCGACCAGGAGAGTCGCCGTGGCCAATTTTTGTCAGCAAAGGTTTGTTACAAGATGTTAAAAGTCCTCTCATTGATTTGTTGAGAGAATATAAGGACGTGTTTGCTTGGGCATATGATGAGATGCCAGGTGTAGATCCTAGTCTTGTAGTGCACAGACTAAATATCGCCCCGGGCACTACTCCTATTAAGCAAGGACAACGAGTTTTCTGTCCTGAGGTTGAGGTTCAAATCAAACATGAAATTGAGAAGTTGCTTCATGCAGGCTTTATCAAACCAATCGAGCACCCTACTTGGCTCGCAAATGTCGTACCTGTTAGAAAAAAGAATGGTCAAATAAGGGTTTGCGTGGATTTTCGTGATTTGAACAAGGCTTGTCCTAAAGATGATTTCCCTTTGCCAAATATAGACACCTTAGTGGATGTCACGACAGGACATGAATTATTTTCATTCATGGACGGTTTCAGCGGTATAATCAAATCAAGATGGCGATTGAGACGCTGAGCGTACTGCCTTTCGAACGCCTGTTGGGAATTTCTATTATACTGTCATGCCCTTTGGACTCAAGAATGCTGGTGCTACTTATCAAAGGGCAATGACAGCCATTTTTCACGATATGATGCATGATTTCATGGAGGATTACGTGGACGACATAGTCGTGAAATCAAAACATGCATCGGACCACTTGGTCCATCTTCGGAAGGTTTTTGAACGATGTCGATTGTATAAGCTTCGCATGAATCCTTTGAATGTGTCTTTGGAGTTGCTTCGGGAAATTCCTTGGATTCGTGGTCCATAGGAAGGGAATTGATGTTGATCCTGCAAAAATACAAGCTATATTGTCTATGCCCTCGCCAACTACTTTGAAAGAGTTGAAAACTTTCATGGGGAAAGTTTCATATATTAGGAGATTCATGCCTGCACTTGCAGAGATTTCGCATCCCTTACATCAACTTATGAAGAAAGGAATTGCATTTGAATGGAAACAAGTCTATGAAGATGCGATTCAAAGAATTAAGGGAATTCTCACTTCTTCTCATACCATGACTATGCCTGTGAAGCAAGTACCGATGATATTTATCTCAATTCTACCAGCAGATCAATCGGAGCTTTACTTGCACAAGAAATAGACGGCCAAGAACGCCCGGTCTATTATTTGAGTCGCTCACTTCAAGGAAGTGAGGTCAAATACCCAGCTTACGAGAGCATTGTCTCGCGCTGGTGTTTGCAACTCAAAAATTACGTCACTACTTTCTGGCACATAAGGTTAACCTTGTCACACGGTCAGATCCTATCAAGTATTTATTGTCACGACCAGCGTTGTCTGGGCGTATTGCAAAATGGTTGTTGCTTCTTGGAGAGTTCGACATTACAATACAGACTCCTAAAGCTATCAAGTCACAAGCCTTAGCTGATCTCCTAACTCATTTTCCGAATGAAAGTGAAGATGTGATCACAGAAAGTATACCAGCGGAATTCCATGAGGACTCACTCATGATTGAAACAGAAGGAGAATGGTCACTCCAGTTTGATGGTTCATCGGGAAGTCAAGGTTGGGGAGCAGGAGTTGTATTGACATCACCCAATGGCCAAGAAATACCTTTGGCATTTAAACTTGACTTTCATTGCACTAATAATGAAGCTGAATATGAGGCATTGTTACTTGGGATCGTCTTTGCTTTGGAAGCTGGAGCAAACCATCTGTGTATTCGTGGTGATTCAAATTTGATCATTAAGCAAACTAATGGTGAATATGCCCTCAAGGAGCCAGCACTTGCGCCTTATAGGGCTGCAGTGCAAGCTCTAATTGGGAAGTTTGGAGTCGTAAGGTATGAACATACCAAGCGATCAAATCGTTATGCAGATGCATTGGCAACACTAGCATCCAAAATTCCGATGCATGCTTCAGATGAAAGCCTAGATGTTAAAGTTATCAAGAAAACCATTCCTTGCACACCTTGCAATTGTTAGAGAAGATGAGGAAACAGGAGATGACTGGCGCGTTGGTATCAAGCCCAATTGGCGCAACCCAATGCGGCCTCCATAGTTACCTTGAAGAATTTTGTTCACATCAATGGCGCCTTATACTTCAAAGGACCTGAGGGCGTTCTATCGCGATGCATCTGTGCGAAACAGGCTCGCCTAAAATTGGACAAGTATCATAAGATCTGGTGTGGGGAAGAAGGACCTCCCTTGTATCGTCGCATTCAACGTGCAGGGTATTACTGGCCCACAATGGCAAGGATGCATCTCAGGTGCAAACACATTGTCCCAAGTGCTCGAGTTACCAGATGCAAAAGAATGTAATTTTGTCGCAAGTGCTGGAGATTGGCGTCGTCCGTACATCGATTACTTGAAGAATAATGTGCTACCAACTAATAATACGGATGCCAAATTAGTAAAAAGGAAGGCGCAAGTACCTAATGCATGAAGATGAATTGTATAGAGTTTCATTTATGGGAAAGCCTCTCAGATGCATTGCATCTCCTGAAACGGAACAAATATTAACTGAGGTACATGCTGGAGAATGTGGTGAACACCAAGGTGCGAGGAAGTTGTATTATCAATTACTTGACATGGGGTACTATTGGCCAACCATGGAATCAGACTGTTCCAATTTTGTTAAACGATGCGTTCCTTGCCAAGAACATGGAGATGCGATCCACGCTCCTGCAGTTGCACTTCATAGTCTAACAACACCATGGCCTTTTCATACTTGGGCATTTGATCTAATCGGTCCTATTCACCCGCCATCTAAAGGATGTATTTGGATCCTAGCTGGAACCGAATGTTTTACTAAGTGGAAGCTATTCCTTTAAAGAAGGCGACGGGACCAACAGTTGCAAGCTTCATTAAGGAGAACATTATATGCAGATTCGGGATTCCGAAGCGCATTCTTTCAGATAATGGCACTCCTTTCATCAATTCGCATGTTCGACAACTGTTGGAATCATATAGTATTGATCATGTGAAGTCGACCCCTTATTACCCTAAGGGCAACGGCCAAGCGGAAGCTACAAACAAGACTCTTTTGAAAGTTCTCAGTCGTATGGTACATGACAACCATAAAGAATGGCATGATAAGCTATCTTTAGCACTTTGGGCCTATAGGACTTCGAAGCGGCGACCAACACAAGCAACACCTTTTTCGCTAGTGTATGGTGCCGAAGCAATTGTGCCCATAGAGGTTCTGATCCCTTCAGCACGACTGGCGATCAATGCTGAGCTTGAGCCAGATGCTTTACGCACAATAGATCTGGAAGCCTTAGATGAAAGACGAGATATAGCCAAAAACAACTTGATCAACTACCAACACAAGCTTGGTCTGGCCTATGACCGGTTGGTGAGGAAAAGGTCCTTTCAAGTGGGTGATGTTGTACTTCGTGCAGCCGAGCATGTGCGCCGAAGTATACCTGCACCAAAGTTCACGCCAAAATGGGAAGGTCCCTTCATTATACATGAAGTCCATGATAGTGGGTATTGCAAGCTCCTCAATCCAAAGACTGATGCTATTACAGCTCCTATAAATTTTCAATATGTAAAGAAGTTTCATATGTAATAGCATGATCAGTGATGATGATAGCTTGAATAATATGAGCTTGCTTTCACATGATTATTTGATCAATCAGTGGTGGTTATATGATTATATTTGTATGTTGCTGCTGCTTAGTAAGAGACTTGTCTCCTATGGCGCGACATTTATTTATGTTACAACATGCAGCTTGTAATTATTAAAATTTACTAAGCGCGTGGCATAATACATGCATATGAATTTTTTCCTAAGTATGTTATGTTAGCCATCACGTTTGATGGAATGGAATGGTCAAGTAGTGGGTAATACCCCCTTGACAATTCTTGTGAAATCAAGAAGTCTTTGCTCGCGAAAGAAATAATAATTTAAACGCGCAAAGTCATAACATATAATGTGCCGCTACATGAATCTTACATTCTGTAAAGCGCACGAGTTCATCGTACTATGATACGATACCAAGTGAAGAGAACAAAACTAAGAGAAAGTAGCATCATGTGAAATATTGTGCATGAAACATGAAACAAACACAAAGACAAAGTTCATGAAGTTACATAACTTAACGCAATCCTTGAAAAAAAAAAGTATCATGACCAATGTAATAATCTATTCTGCTATAGAAGCAGTATCAAGACCCTCAAGAGAATTCTCCAATTCGAGTTGTGTCGCCTCAAGTTCAGCCTTGAGCCTCTCGTAACGTTGGATTAATGGTCGATGGTGCAATATCTTTTGCGCCTTGCTAGCAACACTCTCCAAGCTATCAATTTTAAACCCCAAGGCACGAGCACTATTAAAAGCTTGTACCAATAACTCCAAGTCAGCTGAAGAAAATGAATTCCATGGTCTACCTAGTAGCATACAAGCCCGACCTAACATCACAACCATAGCATTTGTGACTTCAGAACCAGGACAAATTGATCCTGCCCAAAAATCCCCATCACGTGCATGCAACCTCTTTAATGACTCCAAGTAAATAGGGGGGACCAGGAATTCATAAAAGGAAACGGTCTCCCCTGAAGTTATCATGTGCGGGTGCGTGTCCTCCCTTCCAACTTGCTCTGGTATTTCATTACTTGGAAGAGCAAGAGTAGTATCCTGGTGTGCCAGGGGTTCGGAGGCATTATTACAAGGGACATCATCAATTCCCTCACCACAAATCTCCGCAGCTAATGCATCTGCATATGCATCAATGTCTTCCTCTTGTATGCTCTCATCCGCATGATCGCTTCTATCACTTCCAGAGCCGTCAGAAGCTTCCTCTTCACCAACCACGTCTTCATCATCTTCATCAGTCACTACGCCATCACCCCTTGTTTGCAGTACTTTCCCAACACCATAACGATTAGGATAAGGGCAAATGTTTGGTGAAGAAGATTTTGATGAAACAAATATTTCGGAAGTACCGATGTTCCTGTCACTAGAAACATCCCTATTCACCTCACTTTGGCTCGTGATATTGGATTGGCTTGTCCTCAGCTCATCCTAAAAAAAAAAAAAGAGGGTCAATGATATATCAAAAGCATATAAGGAATCAATGATACAGTCAGTCAGTGTTAGTACCTCATGAACACGTGAACGTTTGACGTGCCTGATGACCTTGATAGGAGACCGTGTTCTTTGATTCTGGACTTGATTGAAAGCCTTTTTGTTTGAAAGCTGAAAGTAAAACTCAAATTTGTGTATAGAAGGCTCAGGAAGTGCTACTTCAATCTCTGAATTAATATAATTTTTAAACTCTTCCAGACAACGTGTCCAGTAAGTCATCCACCCATTGGAGATGACGCCAATACGATCACTAGATGGGAAGAAGATCTGTCTGAGGTTTGGATAAATACATTTCCAATTTTCTGGATGAAGTTCCTTACAACATTCATTGAAATCTCCAGTAATCTCAATACTACGAGGAACACCCTGATCAAATCCAAACTGACGAGCAACTCGATGGGGTAGATATGCCACAACACTACACTCAAGAAATTCTTCAGAAGAGTCACACCAGTCATGAAGTGAAGGGAGACTTCCAGGTGTGCACCAAATGATAAAACCCACCTCAGCAGTAGACAAATTGTCTCTGTTCTCTACCAAGTTAACCAAGTCTTCAGAACCTCGAGGATAAAATTCTGGGTACCATTCGTAACCAGCCACTTCCTTAGTATAAGGGCGGAAATTATATTCCTGAACATTATCTATCACATCAATTAGCAATCCCAAAGGCTTTCTGTTCACCCATGCCCAAGCTCGTGGTTCAACTATATCAGGTTTTTCAAGTGGTGGATCATAGTATTTCTTGTAACGCTCAGCAAAAAATAATTGCAAGAATGTCATGTCTACATAACATACCACCATGTACCGTCCCTTGGATCGTATCGAGGACTCATGGTAAAGATCTAATCGTCGATACAAAGACCCCAAATAGAAGAGGCTCAATGCGAAACGCTCTCCACGTGAGATACGGATCGCTAAGTGGAAGAAGCGAGGACTAATACTGCCTTCAGGACGCCCGGGAATACAAACAAGGAAAGCCACAATGATAGAAAGGCTATTAACTCCTCCCTAGGACAATAAAAAAAAACATAGATGAGTTAAGCCATGATTGGAAAAAGAATAGTATATGCTAATGAAATGATACGAGGATACTTACTTGCTATTGTAGCCAGGCCCGTGGGTAAACTCACCCCCTTCTCTTGCCCAAAGAAGTATTTAAGCCATGAGGAGAAGGTAAGCTGTCTACGACTATCTACAGCTACTCCCATATGAGTCTCTAACAAGTCTATCAAGCTACTGTCCTCCTCAGAAATCTCAGCGGTAGTGATATCCGTTAGTCCTACATCGTGCAAGCCTAGTAGCATACATACATCCTCCAAAGTAGGAGTAACTTCACCCCAAGATGTGATAAAACTATGTGTTTGAATACTCCATCGACAAAGGATGGCTCGCCACATATCTGTGTCAGCGGTGCGAGCAAAGCTTAACTTTGAGCTAATCCATATTGAATCATACACCCCCGCTTGTTGTAGGATGCTTCCATATCTCTTAATAATATGTCCTACCCAAGGACCCCATACTTGTACAAATTGTTTAGGACAATGAAATTGGCATTCGAGAGAGGCAGCTCTTTCCTTTCATTTCTGAATCGCAATATGGAAGATGCATCTATGAGCGCTCTACTTCCTGCACGAGATTCTTGACTTATGAAGCGCAACTCACCATCCACAGGTTGACGTGGAAATAAGTCCCGTTTTCGTATGTCTACCCAAAAGAAGTCTTTTGAAATTGTTGCGTCAACCCATTCATCTTGTGGTGATGGAACTTGTGGCACACTACCATCTGATTGCGTTAATATTTCACTTCTCCTGCATTATTCAGCTTGTTCTTCTTCATCCTTTACTCACCTTCATTTCCAAAGAAAACAATGCAAGCGATGTAAAGAGTATTGGTGTGCCACCACTTCAAAAGTAGAGGAGAGAAAATGTGATAGGAGTGAGATCAAATATATCACCTGCATAATAAAAGATAAGATATGTTAGTTTCACAAACAAGAGAGGTTTCACTCATGCAGCATTTCATCATCATGAAGACATATACATTAAAAGTACACATATTCTTTGACAAGTATCAAGCTCACTTATGATGATTCTACAAGACAAGGCATTGAGCAAGCAAAAGATTACATACAATACATTTATTGATTCTATCTTTAAGATATTGGTCGAAGAAAGTCATTGTTATTTAAAAGAATAGGGAGCTTTATGATGTGTTTGGTGAGATATCAAGAAGCTATTCATGCATTAGAAGATGAAACAGGACAGCTCTAACACTATTTCATAAATTGCGCACATCTCTCTCATATGAGCTCCGTTTGGGGTGATTCAAAATTCCTTGGAAAGCTAAGAGAGATATATAAAACTTTCATGTTTTGAGTTTTTATGGATTCATAACACATCAATACAGTTTTTGTCATGAAACTACGACTTCAAAAATTGCAGAATTGAGGTAGTTCTGTAAATTGCGCACATCTCTCTCATATGAACTCCGTTTGGGGTGATTCAAAATTCCTTGGAAAGCTAAGAGAGATATCTAAAACTTTCATGTTTTGAGTTTTTATGGATTCGTAACACATCAATACAGTTTTCGTCATGAAACTACTACAAGTGCAGCGGTGACTTCAAAAATTGCAGAATTGAGGTAGTTCTGTAAATTGCGCACATCTCTCTCATATGAACTCCGTTTGGGGTGATTCAAAATTCCTTGGAAAGATAAGAGAGATATCTAAAACTTTCATGTTTTGAGTTTTTATGAATTCACAGCACATCAATACAGTTTTCATCATGAATTCACTACAAGTGTGGCGGTGACTTCAAAAATTGCAGATTTGATATAGTTTTGTAAATCATGCACATCTCTCTCATATGAACTCCGTTTGGGGTAATTCCAAATTCCTTGGAAAGCTAAGAGGGAGATATAAAACTTTCATGTTTCGAGTTTTGATGGATTCAAAACAAATCGATACAGTTTTCGTTATGAAGTTGCTGCATGATAACAAGAGTCCATAATTTCACAGATTTGATATAGTTTTGTAAATTGTGCACATCTTTCTCATATGAACTCCGTTTGAAGTAATTCAAAATTCCTTGGAAAGCTAAGAGGGAGATCTAAAACTTTCGTGTTTTGAGTTTTGGTGGATTCGAGACGAATCGATACAGTTTTCGTTATGAAGTTGCTGCATGACAACAAGAGTCCATAATTTCACAGATTTGACACATTTTTTGTAATCAACATCTCCTAAATCAAATTGTTGCTCCTTTAGACTGTTGCTAGCTTAAAGGAAGTCTTACCACTATATGTCTTAAGAACAATCCATGTGCAAAAATCTCCAGATGTGGTGTATTCTATTTGGAGCTAGAAAAGCTCAAAGTCTTGTTCTTTGCTACATATATGATTATGTTAGGAAGTTCAGGTATTACTCCTGAGTTTTAGTTCTTGAGAGCCCTAGATGGTTGAGTTAAATGCTCCAATAGGTGCTTCTTAACTTGCATTTATGCTCATGTCTGATTCACTATTGCTTGGGTTGCCTTATAAGCTGCCAACAGCTACTACTATGATTGGGATGAGAGGGCTGTTCCAAAGTTACTTGCTGTCAATTTACTGTCTACTACTCTACTATTGGTGATGGATGCTTATGAGCTCCTGCAGATTTCAAGTTTATGATAGGGAGCACTTGACTAAGACCTTAGAAAATCTCAAATTGCATAGGAGCTGTGCACTAAAGCAAATACTCAACAAATCAACTATGAAATAGTTGTGTGACTAACATGATGGGTTCAATATTGGTTTTGTGAGGAGTTGTTTTCATGAGTAATTGACAGTGATGAAGCATGTCAACAACTTAGCATGACTACCATACCTCCCACACCTCTCCCCTCCATTACCCACCACTAGCTTTGCTCTCATCTCATCAACCAGATAGATGAACACCAAGTCCATCTTCTCCACCCCATGACTAGACACAAACCTGTTATTATCCAACTCATTGTGATGAAATGAGGGGTAAATGGCTTTCATTGGCGACCCTTATTAGTCTATATTGTTTAACTTCTGCAGGAATTCACAAATTGCTTCAATTTGTGGATGACTTTTCTCTCCTGCTATAAATTCACACACGACCCCATTCATTTCAATTGAACTACAACCTGGTGCTTTCTCCACTCCTCTCTTTTTCATTGTCTTCCTTATCCTCCTAACATCATTCTGCTTCCCTGCAGCTGCATAGAAGTTTGAGAGCAGAATATAGGCCCCACTATGATATTCAAGCTGCACCAATTTCTCTGCTACTACTTTAGCTAACTGAGCATGCCCACACTTACAGGAAACAGTTAAAAGTGCTCTCCAAGCCACTGCTTGTTCAAAACAATTCTTACCATTTTCCATTTCCAGAAGGATTTCCTTGGCTTCTTCAATGAGTCTAGCTTGGCTTAGTAGGTCAACCAAAGAACCATAATGTTCACTTTTCAGCTTAATACCATGCATAGTTTGCAGTCTATGCAACATGCTTAGACCTTTATACATCATACCCGAATGACTACATGCAGCAAAAACAGCAATGAATGTGATGTCATCAGGTTGAATCCCGTCCTTTTCCATCTCCAGAAACAACTTAAGAGCATCCTCTCCTTCTCCATTCAGAGCACATCCTGAAATCATAGCATTCCAGCATACAGTTCTCTTTCCCTCATCCCATAAAAAATTATCTTGGCCAAGTTCAAACACCCACATTTTGCATATATATTAATAAGTCCAGTACAAAGCCCAAAACATCCAAACCAGATTTTTTTTTGCATGTATATATCATTAGTGTGATGGGAAATGGGCTCGGTTCATTTGGGCTGAATCTGGCGTGGCAGTAGCAGGCTTGCCCATTCCAAGCCGAACAGTCTTTGGTAATCCACACTAATCCATATACCTATGTATCCAAATCCCAACGTCCAAAGCTCCTAGATGAGCAGAAGCACATAGCAAACTAACCAAAATTCCCTCATCAGGCTCTACTCCACTGGACTGCATTATTTGAAACAAATAAAGTCCTTCTTTGAAACAACTATTCTGTATATAACCCGAAATCATTGAACCCCATATCCCTCTATCCTTCACCGGCACCGAATTCAAATAAATTAATAAACAACTATTCTTTGAAACAACATTGATTCCTGTTTCTGCGAACTTTAGCTACACATCTCACATTTCCTTTTCCATCTCAGAATTCAAATAAATTAATACTGCTGGTATATAGTTCATAACAAGGAACTATTGGAGGTGAGAATCACTCTCTCCGTCTTCACGCAGGCCATTTAATTGTATGAATGACCAATGAATTGGGGTTTCCCAATAGGACTAGATTATATAGCAATAGGTTTGATATTTGATTGATTAATAATTATGAAGTTGGAATTTCTAAAAAAAAAAAAAAGAGAAGAATACTCATGTTTCTGCACTAGGGGGAAAGTAATATAGAACAGCTGTGGTCATTTGGACTCACTAGAAATACTATCTACAGGAACTAGTAAATAGAGATAACATAGTATCTACCTGCCTTCTATAAGTTTGGTTGAAAGATACCTAATGAGAACATGATGCTCAAATTCCAAATTCAAGAGTTCTTTTTTGGCCCAAACTAAGTAAGTAAGGAGCTGTGGTTTGCAGCATAATAAACTAAGTGTGGCTGAGCACCCTTGCTATTCCTGTGGAGCGATCGTCCGTCAAAATGGAGCTCACATATGCCCTGTTTCCAATGTGATGCGAATATATGCTGCAACCCGATGAACCAGATAGAACATTAAGCAGATATGGCAAACCCAACTCCATTAATAGATTAAAAAAAAACAAGCAAACAAGCCTAAGTGTTTCAAACACATTCGCAGAAGAAAATCTGCAAGGAACAGAAGAAAGCAACAAGTAATAAGAAAAAAAAAAAAACCAGAGAAATAGGAAAATCATTGAAGGCAATGTAACGATGAATACCTACTGCAACATAGAGGTCTCTACCACTTGTCCATCATTATTGGTTAGTAACTTCATAAGAAAAGAAGAAGAAACCCCCAACCAGCTAGAAACCCAGCATCCTAATGAACAAAGCTCAATAATGGCTGACTCCGGCTAGTTGGAGCCTAAAGGCAACCAATCTACGAGTATAACCGCCATGAAGTGAGCTATGACCACAAAGGAATGTGAAGTTTCAGAGGTCAGATTTCTTCAAATTTCTGTCAATGGCAGCGTCGTATAGGAAACTTAGAGATTAAAAAAAAAAAAAAAGAGAGCGAGAGAGAGAGTAAGAACAGCAATAAGCAAGAACAGAAATGGTGTGAAATGAAGAAGAAGGGTGCAAAGGAACAAATAAAACAAGAATGCTGAAAAGGGAAATAAATAAAAAGGACATCCTGTGTGTTGGGACAAATGAGGTATTTGCTTGTACCATGTTGTACTAAGGCTATGGAATTACGACACATGTCCCACATAGTACGATTTAAAAGAAATGGAAAAAAAAAACAAAAAAAATAGTGCAGCAAGTGATGTATTGGAAGATGGCAAAGAAAACAAAACGATCAAATTGAGCTTTCATGGTGGACGGTTAAGGGGAGGAGTCGAAGCGCGTATAGTGCACATGCCTGTCTCAACGTGCCAGTAGAGATGGAAAAATATGGACTTGCCTCATGGAAGCCACGAACTCATGACCCCCTCTCCTTGCCATATTCTCATTCTCATTTCTTACTATACTGACTTATCCACGGTTTTACTATGTCTGGAGAATTGCCTTACTAATGACCTCTGATGCAAAGCTGGTTTGTCATTATCCTGTGCAAATGAAATATTAGTATACCAAAGTTGTGACACTTGGACAGTACCATGTACAAAGGGAGGGTAAGGATGGGTTCTGTAAAAGGAAATGAAATTGTAGTGGGTGTGCTGACAAATATGTTGGCCTATAAAATGGAGGTGAATGCATCAAATGGAAATAAAATATTTGCCAATGGGAGTAATGTTGGAATTAGCAAATAACATGAATTTTAATAGAGTATTTTAAAGTGAGTTTTGGCCTTTACTCGGATTAGTTGACTCAACTAATTTTATAAAATTTGTTGCAATTCGAAAATCTGGTTCAGATGTTTTGGCTCACATTAGTTACACCCAGATGCTTAATAATAGGATCAGACCCAATTTATTGACACTTAATACGGTGATCAATATTCTTGGAGAAATGAGTAAACTCCAAGAAGTTGAATTGTGCGTTAAGAAGATTTTTTTTTTGAATTGAATATGTGCACTGACGCTTTTACTTATACATCTTTGATGATTGGAAATTGCAATAATAGTGATTTGGACTCAGCTTTTTGTGTTTTCCGTATGATGATTGATGAAGGTTGTTATCCGAATCATATTACTTATTCAATAATGATTGAATACCTTAAGACAAGCAAAGGAAGCATTGCAGCTCTTCATGGAAATGGAAACAAAACCTGATCCTGCTGCATTTGTGGCTCTCCTATCAGCTTGTGGCCATGCAAGACTGGTGGAAGATGGAATTAACATATTTGAAGGCATGTCTGCTAAATATGGTATCGTTCCTCAGTTAGATCATTATGTTTGTATGGTCGATGTTCGTGGAAGAGCGGGATGCATTCTTGAGGCAGAAAGATTGATTGGAAAATGCCTATGGAGCTTGATGCAATTGCATGGAGCATTTTGCTGGCAGCTTGTAGGAAGCATGGCGAGGTATATTTTGCTGAGCAGCTTGCTAAACTAAAGGAACTCAACCCTGGGAACTCGCTAAGTTATATGCAGATGTCAAACTTTTTCTTTCGCTTCATGGAAGATATGATGAAGCAGGCTAAATTAGGAGGCAAATGCAATGCTCCCAAATAATTAAAGAACCTGGTTTGAGCTGGATTGAGATAAGGAATTGTATGCATGAGTTTGCATCAGGTGGAAAGCAGCATCCGCAAAGAGCATTGATCTTTGCTAAACTTGATGAGTTCATTAGAATGCTGAAGGAGGTTGGTTATATGCCTTAAAAAAAAAAAAAAAAGGAAAATGTGCTTATCCTTGCATGATGTAGAAGAGAAGCAAAAAGAGGAACAATTGTACTGCCATAGCGAAAAGCTTGCTTTGGCATTTGCAATTATGAACAAAGATCATTTGCGAAATGTGATAAAAATCATTAAGGATATTTGCATTTGTGTGGACTGCCATAATTTCATGAAGTTGGCATCGGGTCTCCTAAATAGGGAGATCATAGTGAGGGATCCAAACTGTTTCCACTACTTCAAGAGCAATGTTTGCTCCTGTAATGACTATTGGCGACCAACTTGACTGACTAAACTGACGTCAACTAGCTGGGTCATATGTGTATAGCTAGTGATTGCTAGAATGATGGGAGACATAATCATACAAAACGTAGAAATGCTTTCATGGTATTTAATATTCGTGCTATTGCTGTTTGCGTCCATGGGATTGTGTAGTTGCTAGATATCCTAGCTGCTAATTTTGGTCTATTCATCTTTCCTCAGCATTAGGCTATAGGATTTATGCTGACATAACCTATCAATTTGCAGAATGTGAATTCTATTTCTATTCCTGCATCAAAGCGGGAGGTGAATTTCTTGCTTTTATCTGAACTCCTTGAGCAGATGAAAGGATAAAAAAAAAAAAAAATCTAGACAAAGGGCATACCACTTATGTAGCTGTTCTATCAATTATCCTCTGCTGTGAATGGACCTTTATAGGGAGTTCAAAACCTGGGAGCCTGGACTGGGAGAAACTAGCAAATTGGTTTCTTGTTGAGATTGAGCTTAACAAACCTTTTGTTGCAAAATCCCGTTCGTCTTTTGGGGAAGTTACTGTCAACATATTTATGTTTTTCACATCGATGTTTCGCAATCGGCACCAACTTGGCAGTGATAGTTCTGTTCGCAATTTGGGCGCAAGTACAGAGACATGATAGAAGTGTAATGGTGGCTTCTCAGTCTTCTTCAGATGACCATGAGAAAAATTGACTTGGCATCTCAGCTGACTCGAGCTTGCATTTCTCTAAGGCAACAAATATTTGTCAAATATCTTATGGATATTTTGCAGCAACTTGTGAATGTTTTCAAATCCCAAACTACTAGTATAGAAACTTCACAAAATATGAGTCTTAGCTCTGGTTGTGGAGCTCTTCTTTCATTTCAACAAGAATTACTGGCAGTGGAACTATAGCCTTAGGTTAGTTGATACTATCAAGTTGCAATTTGATTCAAGACTATCTGTTGAAAGGGGCATGTCAACATATTTTGTCTTAAAACCAACACAAACGTTAACATGGGACACTTCATGTAGACAAGATGATGTTGCAAGGGCATACCCTAAGAAAATTTGATTGTTTGGTAAATGTCGTACTAGACTTTTACGTTACGAGTTGTTAAGAAATCAACAGATCAAGCAGTAGTTCAGATAAGCTATAGCACACATGTGCTAGACGGCACTTTTAGTCATTCGAAAGGGCTTGATTGATGCCCAAATCCTTTCGATGTAGCTCGAAAGACTTCGGTCAGGGGGGCAAAATGTAGATGTACAAATTTGATTACAAAGGCCTTGAGCCTAATTCTTATTTGGATTTAACTCTTCGGGCTAATGTGACAGGGCTTAAAGAGTTAGGCCCAATTTAATTGGGATGATCATGGGAGTTTTGGCATGGAAGGCTTGGAGTAGGGCCCGTTGGAATTGGCCGGCCCAATTCCAACCTTTCTCAAATTGGCTCACACACATTGTTATGAAGGCCTTAATGGGCCTGGGTCCATAAGAGAGCCCACAACCATATCTATAATGAGAGGGACTCATCCTAGCCGTTGGTCGTCTGTCGCATCCGACGGACGACATCGACAGCTGGATTCTCTATAAATACCTTAGTCCTTACCTCATTTGGACAAGGTGAAATCTTGGACGAACGCCGTCGTGCTGCCGGATTTTTGTCTTGGTGAATCAAACAGTTAATTTACTCAAGAACATACACGAATCCATAGTACTCAGTGAGGTTGATGCTATTTAGCTCCCTCACCTGTCACATGTGTGTTAGAGCCTATTGAGATTGCCTACTCCTCCTCCCTACACGATAATCTCTTGATCATCCTATCACGTGTTGTTTCCCTAGGTCACGCGCAGCGCGATAGTCACGCGACACGCACGTGATCGTTGCATCCGGATTCATACCCACACACCTCCTTAATAATAGTGACAAGCAATTTATCATCAATGTGCACTTCCGACGAAAAGGTTAACAATAACGTTGGTTACCGTCGATTTTGCTCCCAGCCTAAATTATTGGTGCATTCTTATCCTTTTCCTACAAGCATTGAGGGCATCTAAATATTTATACTTATAGAATCATCACGAACTAATTTAACAGCGAATTTTAGATTTTGACTTTATTTCTATTTTCATCATATTGGCAAGAAATAAGGGGAAAAAAAAGAGAAAAGTATGCAATGAATACTGCCTAAAACAAAGCCTATAACTTAGTTGCAGTCACCTCAATCTTTTAAATCCCTAAAAATTCTAGTAGTCAATTTGGTGTGTCAACACGATCGGAATTCTAATTTTAAGCTTTGAACTGAAATCAATACGTACCAAACCTTATCTAATAATACAAATCCCTAACCGAGAAACCAATAATGTATTTTAGGTCTCAAACAATGGCTCGAAAAAATATAATAATTATCACGATCCTAATAAGGGCCTAGCAGAATTATACTAAAGTTATTATACTACATGCATACTGGCAATATGAGAACCGTCTTGCAAGTCAAAGATTATAAGACTTTACTTATTTATTAGCTTCTCATATATTGATTATACATATATATATATATATATATATAATATTATTATTGAAACTCAAAAATGAAATCCGATTTTCCACATTTCACCAAGATCTTAGGAATCAATATTCCGTACCAAATAATAACAATTGGGTTCAAACTTATATATCAAAAAGACAAATAATTTGTTTATTACATAATATAAATTCATTATACATGTAACCTGGCTTTTCTATTCTTAAGGTGTTTGATGAAGGAGCACTCTCCACACAGTCTTAGCCTAATTTCAGCTAACATTATTCTTGCACAAAAACTGTTAGGGGGTGAGTGTGAAGTCATAGCTTAGTGAGATAACCTGACCATACCACATATTAAGCAATAATAAGTAAGTATAATGAGCAAGCATAAGAAATGTAATAATCAACCATATGCACGAGTATGAGCTTGGATAACTTGAAATCTAAACAGGTTGAGATTTACGCCTACTCATTGAGGTTGGAAGGAAACCATGATGAATGATCTGCCGTAGACAAAAGAATCAGAGAACCAAGAAAAAAGGTAACCTTGCGTAGAACTAGGAAAATTTCATTTGGAAAAACTAAGCGATACTAGAGAATCGAAATGGTAATACGTAGCAGGGCCGCCACTCCTTAGTGCATCAAATGCAAATCGTGCAATGCATGATAGGTTGATTAGATGGTCAAATAATATTAAGTCAAATTTATAAGCGGTCAAATAGTTCACAGACAAGTTTCAACATGCTTCATACAATGATTATCATGCAAGGAAATTATCACTTTTGATATTATATTTTTGGCAACCAAACAGATACCAAGCAGCATACAATATACCTAAACCCCACACACATAGCAATTTTGATACATTATCACATATGCAACTATATTATAAGCACAAACAATGCGATAAAGACAAATTACTTATATAAAATAATATCTATGTTATCATGTGGGTCTTAGGGTTATACTGTATAATTATATTAGTTTATTAAGGGTATTATCTCTAAAAGTTCGTTTGATGCTTCTTCAATATTCCTAGATTATTCTTGAGTTCAAATTTTGAGTTTAAAGTTTATGTGATTGAATTTTTCAGGTTTTTTTTTTTTGTACGCGATCAAGGTTTCTAGGTCCAATAGGTCAAATTAAGATAAAATACTCAATAGGCTTAGAAAATTTTGAATTTCATGACTACGTGTTTAGAATTTTTATTTGGACTCTAGATTTGTAGATTTTCATATGTTTTTAGTTATGTCGCGTATATTTCATTTGTAGTGATTTGTCTAAAAATTTCTTTTCACTAACTAATAGACTCTAAAAAGTTATTTTTCTCTTATTTCTCTTGATTTTTGAGGTCTAGTGTTTTTATTTAGTGAGTTATAATCCTTTTTATGTGTAATCTTGTCTTTAGTATCTTTTACTAGTTGGAAAAATTATTTATCCTATTATTGATTATACTAGAGAATATTCTACAGATGATTTAGTACATACTATCTAAATATCTATTTTTTTTTTTATTATCTACTTATGGATTTTAATTTTTAATTCATGAAAATTTTAGAAATTTCATGCCTTAATTGTGAGGTTTTATATGATTGGTTGAAAACTTGTATTGTGTTGTGCATGTGTGTAGAGACCCACAATTATGGCAGGAAGAGAGAGAGAGTTGTGGTCCTATGTAAGTGTGAACTCATTTAATCAATAGGCTTCTCTATATGAGAATGCATGATGGCTTATTGAAATAGAACTCTTTATTCTTGATGCATTTATGGTTTAGATGGAGAGAGAAGGAAGGAGTTCAAGTTTTTGAAAAAAGGTCAATTTCATTAGTTGAAACTTAAGATTTTAAGGATTTTTTATGGTCTTACAAGCAAGGTATGTCTTCTTTCCTTCTCTTGCTTGTCTTGGATAGTTGAAGACATTTCAACGCGTTATTGTCACATGTTTATATTATCTAAAGGCATATAAGTGTACTTACCTAGGTTATTTCGTAAGAAATTATATTATACACATATAAATGTATAAGTTATTCTAAGAGAACATCTTTTGAAATTCATCTAAGGTTTCTACAATAATCTTAGATTATTTTTTAGTTGAAATCTTAAAGTTAAAGTTTATGCGATTAAGTATTTTTAAGATTTTGTCCTACACAATGAAAGTTTCCGGGTCCTATATGTAATGTCCTAAATTTAATTAAGGTATTACTGCCACGTATAATATTTAAGTATTACACGCTTGGGCTTCCTAGAATGATATGTTTACTGTGAACATTTGTACTTGCTTTTAAATTATAAAATCATTAAATAACATTCTAGAAACCACTGGATTTATAATTCATGAATAAACTTTACGAAACATTTCATTTATATACTCTCATGAATAGATTATCTTCTCATAAACAAAACTATGCCATCAGGTAACACTAATACCTTTCATGATGGTAAATAGAGTGTTAAGAGCTTAAAAAAAAAAAAAAAATACAAAACTCAGCTCCAACAAGCCCCTTAAAAGAATATTACAATTCAAAATATAAATAAAGTTCTTTAATAAACAAATAAAAACAATCTACATTCTTTGATCTTAAGTCACATTCCTTGTCTAGTCTTTTTGTTAAGTCGACCTATGCCCAAAATAATTGATATCATCATCATATCATCACCATCCATCATCAATAACAACAACATCATCATTGTCAAATCCTCAATCATCAACTTCATCTTCATCAAATCAAGACCTGGAAAAAGAACAACAACAATAATAATGAGCCGAAGCTCAATGCACAGTAACATAAACACACACGGAATGGTACACAGACCTAACTAAATGTAATGCAAAAAATAACAATTTATTATCTTCTATTATAATAAAACAAGAAACACGGGAGCACTACTTCGAAACAAGCCACTGGGAATCTAGGGGTCTTGAGTAACCACACGACGTTCAGGGGGTTGATATAGGTAGCCTACATACCTATATCTTCTAGATGATATAATCGATAAAGAAAAAGTAGTGTTCTCTAGGGTTTAGTCAATAACATCTTCTTAAGTCATCGTCATATATTCATTTTAACTTAACTTAATCCAATTGATTATAATTAATCATTTTATCCAATTACTAAATAAAGGTGATTAAACTTAATTAATCTAATTCATTTTAACTCATTTAAGTTCTTTAAGCCATATTGAACTTAGAATTATTGATTAAGCTCATTTTATATTTAGGCACTATGTGAACTCAAATTAATTATTAATGTACAAATTATCCTAACTCATTCTTAATTATATCTTTCAACTAATATAACATGTTAATTATCATTTATCTATTTCATTTTATTTTAAAAAGATTCATTTTATACTTAACTATATACACTTAGCTAGTAAAATAAGTTTTCAACTTTGTTTGTTTATGTAGCAGCTATAAACAAATGAAATTTAAGCCTTGCTTCTTTTAGAATTTGCAAAAACTCAAAACATGAAATGTGTAGATTCTTTCTAAGCTTTCCAACACATTTTGAATCACCTTAATTTGAGGTCGGATGAAAAAGTTATGTTCAAATTATGATCAATTTACAAAGTAGGGGAAGGTTGCATGGCCGTGCTCGAGGTTGTGCTGAGCTGAAAAATATGATCAGTACACTTCATTGTGTTCAGCATGGGCTCATGCACGCCCATGCACAAGACCGTGCTGAGGTCAAAAAAATGCCTAGTTGCGAAAATCTTACCTACACAAGCACATACTCGCCTGTGCTGACTAGAAAAATTTGTGCAGCAGCCAACACACATTTCCTGTATTTTCCTTACATAATTTCTCTACTTTTATACATCCTACTTCCATTAAAACATCATAAAAGCAATATATAACACATAAAAACAACTTTTAACACTTCAAATCTCACTCCACTTCATCAAAACTTCATAACTACTTCATCAAACCTAACTTCATATATATAAAAACTACTTAGGTTTTCATCCTTCATGCTCAAATCCTCTTCCAACACACATGTCATCACAAACCCTTCATCCTAGTTATAATTCATCATATACATGAATAAACAAGAATCAAATAAAGAAAAAGAAAACTTACTTGATTTTAAGAAAAACTGTAAGGACCCGTTATCACCTCTATATTTGAAATAGGCGATAACAGTTCCCCTACCACATATAACCTATAAGATTATATGTAAGGTTGTCTGAAAGAATTGTTTGATGAATTGTTTATCTAATTCTACATAGATAATATTATAGAAATTATATATATATTATATATATTTTTAAAACCTTAAACAAAGCTATACTACTACACTATCAACACATTTTGCAAAGGAGTACAACTTAACTCCTACATAGTTAAGTACATATATATATATATATATACATATTACATCCAAAGGCTTCTTACAAGCCTTAAAAAAATCTTCAAAACAAAATCCAAACTAACACTTTAATTACATCATCAACAAAAGGAATCGCATCTAATCTATTACATTCATAGGGTTCCATTGAGTCAATGGTCAACTCTAATCCTCCAAACCATCAAGAAAATCTTCAAAGTCAGTTCCGTATCTCATGCTCGCATAGAACTCATCGGAGTCATCACCTGAAATGGATAAATATGAGCCAAAGGCCCAGTACACAAGTAACGAATACAAATGCAAAGTGTATCACACATTCTTAGACTAATGTATTCTGCAACAATCAATGGATTATCATTAAATCTTTAGTTAGTAAAACAACACATGAGTATTCAAACTCCGAACAACAAGGATATAGTATTATGTCCGCCTCCCTGAGTGGTTCATACTGTTCATACAGACTAGGTAGCCCCACCTTCCGGCGTAGCCCGTAATACTAGGGGATCCTGAGTAACGCTTCACGATGCTCAGGGGGTTGATGTGAGTAGCTCAGATACTCATTTCTCCTAAATAATTCTATCCATTAATGAGAAAGTACCCTGCCCCCAATTTGAGCAGGGTGCCGCTCTCCGAACCAGATTCAACGGCAAATAAGGACAATCAACACTCATCAATTAATAAGATTTTCTTAATTTAAAGTGATTTGGTTATGAAGTCTACCTTAACAAAGAAACAAGCAAGTTACTGCATACCTGAGATAGCTCGGGAACTAATGGGTTTGGTCGAGCGAAGATCTATCACTGTTTAAGAAAATATTAAATTTCACATTTAGCTTAAGCATTAATTAACTAATTGAAAATATAATTAACCAAAGAAATTCAAATAAATTAATACAAGGTCATAATAAGCATTTAAACATCCTATTATATCATAAAACACTTAACAAATACTTAATTAATCATATATCAAACTTTAGAAAATTTTAAAGAAAGTTTTTGAAATTTAAAAGCACAGGGGATACGCCGGCATTCAAAGCCGGCGGCTTTGAACCGATGTTCTATATGCTAAAGATCAATACTACCAACACTGGCAGCGTTCAAGGGTACGTCGACAGCCTTCATTCTACGCCGACTGCTTTGAGCCGGTGTAAAATGCAAATCCAAACTTCCAAAAATTGCCGAGAGGTTCACGGGGTTGGTCCACGCCCGTGAATACCCCCAACACCGGCAGCGTATCCATGTATACTAGCAGCCTTTGATCCTATGCTGGCAGCCTTAAGCTCGGAGTTAAAAATCATGATTCTGTTCCCATTCCACACCGTCCATAAGCCGGCGGCGTTGGAATCCCAGTAGCGAGCGTACATTCTGAAAAATGAACGCTGGCAGACTTTTTCAGTGAAAGCTGGCAGCGTTCAAACGGCTTTAAGAAATTTGATTCTGTACGCTTCCAATACTGCCTATAAGCCGGCGGCGTAGAAGTGCCAGATGCCAGCGTACGACCAAATTTAAGCCTATACGAAAATGTTTTTGATTTCCCCTGTTTTATTACAAACTTTGTTCGCTTTCAAAAATTCCCCAAACTTAATCCAAACTTTCCAAAGCTTTTTATATGTTCCAAACACTATCCTAACAACATGAATTCTACTTCTAATCATCAAAACACTAATCACACTTCAATTCTACTCCTCAACTGCTCAATTCTTTAATTTTCCAACACACTCATCCTCACATATCAACATTCACATAAGATATACACTACCACTCCTTTAGCCATATAATCTTGTTTAAGCTACCATCAAGACACCAAATTAATCCCACACCAATTAGTACGTAAAATTCATTTTTATCTAACCTTTACAAACAAACACAATATAGAATATAAAATGAAAAGATAAAGCTTGCATTTAACTTACATGACTAAATCTTGGCTTGGAATGTTCTTTAAATCCAAAAGTTTGTTGTTGATCTTGACTTAGGGTTTAAGATTTTGAGTTGGAAAAGAAAGAAAGAAAAGAATGGAAAGGAAAATTCGTATGGAGGAAATAGGGCTGCAAAAAGGGTCAAAATCTTGCTCAAAACAAAGTCAATACTCATCTAAAATGTGTCTTTAGGGGTATATTTGTCCTAAGATTAATTTAAGTTAATTTAAAATGCATTTGAGTTGTATTTAGGCTTAAAAAGTAGACGTAAGTTTTGTAAAATTTCTATCATTAATCTTAAGAAATTCAAAAGTAATTTTATTAAATTCTAAACATAACACATGCATAATAATTTGAAAAAGACACACATATTCATTACACTATACACACATTTATACATATCATACAATAATATTAATTTCATTATACTATACACATACAAAATAGCACATGTGTAACGCATTCACTAATTATATTAACCAAGCACACAAATACATATACATATACATATACAATACATATATTATCATTTCAATAACACACACACACACACACACACACAATATATATATATATATATATATATATAAATTAAGGAATTCATAGCTATTTCAAAAACCCAAGCATAACAACTTCATAACTACAACTTCATTACTACTACTTCTTTTTGGTTGAAAACACTTCTCCATGCTTGTTTACACTTCCTTCTTGTTTCTATCTTCCATTTTTCCTTTAATAAACTCTTAAACTTGAGATTTTAGAAAGGAAATGAAGAAGAGAAAGAAAATGACGAGAGGAAGAAGAAACAGAAGAGCACCAATGGAAGCAAGTAAAATAGAGGGAGAAAGAAGAAAAAGAAAAAGGTGGCATCCTAAGTCAACGAAAGATAAGGATATATATATATATATTTATATATATAAGATAAGATAAGATAAGATTAAAGATAGTTATGTGTAAAGGATTGTTATTTAAATACGTCAAATGATTTTCTCAAGTATCGAAAATAATTGGGACATAATTTTAGGATTTATAACATAAAATTTTTAACTAGAAAGGAAAATCAAAATTTGGAATTTAACTTTGTAAAAACTTAATGTTTAGTTTGAGTTTGGGAAAAAAACTGATATTTTAAATTAGGCAAATGAATTAAAAAATTCATGGGGTTCTAAGAAATGAAGTTTAGACTAAAACTCAAAGATTTGAGACTTTGCAAAACTACTAAATAACATATTTAGATTTTTTAGATAAATAAGATTGGGGTAAAAGAAGTCATAATAAATAGTTGAAAAAAAGATTGAGTGATTTAATTCACTAGAAAATGTTATGATAGCAATTGTATGATTTATAAGAACGTTTAAAGTCTTAAATTTCAACTTAAACCTATTTACTAATTTATATCAAATTATCTAGTCATATTTTATAATTTACCTTAATTAATGTGAGGTTATCTAAACAAAATTAGTTATTTAATTTAGATTTGGAAATTTAGGTTATAAAACTAATACTTTTAAACAAGGAATCAATTTCTAACATTTATAGGTATTAAGAAGTAGGTTTTTAGTTTCAAATAATTAAATAGAGTTTTTATCAATTTTTTGATAATAGAGCTTTAAAAGTTGGGTTTTAAATTAGAAATGGAAAAGGAAAGATTCAAGTTGGAAATTTATAAGATGATGAGGAACTTTGGTTCATTGAAGGATAATTAAAGAATATAGTCAAATTGAGGAATTTGTTTTATAAAGTAGGCAATGAAACAATTAGATAAATGGAAAAGAATATTTGAAAATCTCAAATTCAAGAAATTCATTTTTAATTGTTTTTGTTTATCTACCTAATCATACTCTATCGTTTAATTTAAGTTATCTATGTTGAAATCATAAATTAAACTTGAATTCAAATAAATAATTAATAAATCATTCAAAACTAATTAATTCTAATTAAGCTAAAATTTGAGATATACATTATAGGTCAAATTAGGGTTTTAGTCTTCATAGACTCAAAAAATTCCAATTAGAATATTGACGTAATCCAAATTTCCCAAGATATTATCTTCATAGGGTCAGAATTTAGATGATTATCAAATTAACCAATAAAAAAAATTGTGTTGGCTGCTGAATTGATTATAACATCGATTTCCTAAGATATTATCTTCACTGATTTTGAATATGTGCCAAGATTCGAACTTGAAACACCATCAACAATTGGAACCAGTTTGCTTAAGAAAAACCCTAAATACCCCTTTTTATGCATTCCTTTTAAGTGTCCAAATAGCTCTAAATCTATAATCTGAACATGAATCAAGAGATATCAGGTTAGGATACCATTTTATGTGCATGGTCTTAATTAAACATTGAGATAATATATATATATATATATCTATAGAATCTCCATATATTTTATCAATTGAGTATATATATCTTTTTCTAATCTTTAATAAATTGATGAAAAATATTTTACTAAATTGACAATCTTAACACTTGTACATTGTAGCAACAAATTCAAACTAATAAAACATCGATAAAATATTATAGTTATGTTGCATTTGATAATTAAATTTTGATAAATTTTTTAATTAATTACCATTTTCTTTCATATAGTAAATTTTGATATTCCATCAGACTTTTTGATGTCATTTTTAATACTTCTAATAATAATGTATCATGTTTTCTTTAATACTTTATTATATTTACCTTATATAACTTATATTTAAATTTATTATGAAATCCTTATATAATAACATATTGTATAAAATAAATATATTATTTAAAAATTTAATATACTTCAATGAAAATATAATGTCAATAAAATATTGTAAAATATAGACTTAGTGAATATATTATTTTATAATACATGTTATTTATTAAATTTTTTTTCAAAATATGTAAAATATACTCATAAAATGAAGAGTTAACTATTTAAGTTAATATTTATTGATTAAATATATATTAAAGGTTATGTGATATCAAAATCTTGTCATGGTGGTAGAATTCTAATAATCAAATGACCATTTGGTGTAATGACTTGCCATTTATCAAAACCTATGCTTTGTGTGAAGCATTTATTGATGAATGGCCTTCTGTGAAGTGGTCAACATTAGAGACCAAACATGTAGCATGTCACTTCACAATGCATATAGCTAGAATTAGATTAATGCATTAATTGGAACCGGGGAAACTAAGTGTTAAATTTAATTAGAAATGATTCTAGTGAAATACCTCAAATTTTCATTTAAGTAATTAGATATTATAAGATGATTAGTACGAAAATACGTGTAATTTAATTTTGAACCTTAATTTAAATATATTTAGAAATTGATCATAAATGATTTAGCTAGTAGAATTTTGCAAACTATATGATATAATTAGATAGCTTAGCATAATTGAACTAGCAAATAAATTTAATTGAAAATAGGATTCTAATATCGTAAATACTCAATTTAACCTATTATAATACTTCAATTACCTATTTCAACGAATTTAAATTATTCAGTACTTCTAATTATTAAACTAAATTTCATTCGTCAAGTTCAATTACATGAACCCCTAAACTTTCAATTTAGCCATTTAAGATTAAATTCTAACTCCTTAAATCTTATAAATTTAAAACTAAATATTTGCTTTTAAATATCAATTCCTAAGCCTCTAAAATTCTAAATTCAATTGAGATATTAATTTTCCTTTAATTAGAATTCCTGAATCTAATTTGTAATACCAATTAGCTAATTCTCTTTTATCACTTCTTAAATTTAATTCTAAAGCCTAAAACCCATAATCTAGAAGACAAATCCATGGCATTAAGTCCAAGCACATCAACATAAAGCCTATAACTAAAAATCAAGCCCATGGATCAAGCCCATAAAACCCATGAGTTAAGCCCATGAGACCACATTTTTACCATGCACCATCACACATGATATAAAAGCCTAAATTCTAGAGAATTCCTCATGAGAAAAGACCAAAGCGACCCTAGCCAATTTTAGAGAATTGTATACCCTTAGAGAGACCAAAATGCCCTTAACCCTAATAAAAATTAGAAGACATAAAATATTATAAATAGGAGTCTTAGAAAACCCTAATTTACTCTTTAGTTGCCACAACCCCAAAATTTATGAAGAAAACCTCTCTCAAAGATACCAAAAATCCTACAAAAATACTACAACAATTTATCTTCAAGACAAACCACAAATAGGTAAGTAAATGTAATTATATGCTGGATTATGTTAATGACGTATAAATTCATGTAAATTACTAAATGCTAACTTATATTTAAATATTGATTAATATATGTATATGTATGCATGAAAACCGATATAAGCATGTGCATATGTATATGCTATAATAGTTGTTGATTTAGTGAAATATGTATGTATGTATGTATGTATGTATGTATGTATGTATGTATGTATGTATGTATGTATGTTGAATTGATATGTTTTATTTAAATGAAATAATCATAGAAATATATGTATATATTAATATAAATTTTGTTGACATATAAATGTGTATGTAATGTTAATATGTGTTGAAAAATTGAATAAATAGTGATTATAATGATGATTTGTGATTTAATTTATAAAATATAAACCTATACATAACTAGATAAAATAACATAGAATAAACATGTTATGGTTTAAATATACTAAAGAATCAATTTATATGCATATATATGCAATCTAGACAACTTGAGTTATTAAATTCAAATAAAATATTCAATGAATTTGTTTTTTGTTGAAATTTATAAAATGATAGTTAACATGCCTATGTATAAATTAGAAATTTTCTTGATCTTTAAAATACGTTTACTATTTTTAAAATTAAATTACAAATAGCAAAACAATGTTTCAGCTAGCATTGGTAGTGTGAATGTATAGGGCTGAACCAGTGACTTTTTCTTCTCTTTTTGGGTGAAATTATAATTATTTGAAAGCTTAAGAAGTTTATTTGGACATGGTATAAAGAACTAGCCAAGAACCGATCATCTTGAGGATCAATTTTGATTGAACCTATCGATCGTCCCCGCCTATGCTCTATTCTAGACAGTTTTGTGTTAATTGAAATTAAAATCATAATTAACTAATTAGTTTATGCAAATTGAATTTATCAACATTTAAATAAAATGTGTTAGAAAGTTTACATAAAAATTTGAACTTAAGAACCTGGGTTTAGGATAGTGAACTAATTGATTAAAGTTAAGGTGTACATTAATTTTCTATAGGAAATGAAATATTTGAATTGAAGGTCAATTGAATCCAATCAAATAAATAAATATGAAATAAATGTTAATAAATTGTTTTCATATTAAAATATGAATTTTAAGATGAATAATTAATTATTTTGATTTTAGGAATTTATTTAATAAAATATGTATGGATATGCATTATAAGATCTTATAAATATAATAGAACACTTGTTTAGATTCCTTAGCATATTTAGACGTAAAATGGATTATGGATAATGCAAATAAAAGAACGATATCTTAAATGAATTGTTTCACTTAATAAAAGTTTGTTATATTGATCACGGATTTGTTAATAAAAATTATCAGTTAAAAGACCTAATTACTATAAAATGAGTTTAGTAGACTAAGTTGCGTATAAAATGAACTTTAATATAGAAAAATGATCTAAGGCTAAACTTACTTAAGAGTTTGAAATGAATTATGAATCAATATTTCATGAAATCTGAATTAGAATAAGAAATATATATATATATATATCTATATATAACTTCAAATTAATGAATGATTGAATTGACAACCAAAATGTTATTCGAGATAATTTTCTTATACAAATTCTTATTCTCAAGATTGCCTATCATCTGTTTTGAAACAAGATTCTTTCTTGAGTTCAGGTACGAAGTGATTTGTGTGTTGCATGCTAGGATTGTAAAGACCCGATCCACTAAACCCCAAGATATAGTGTTCCGAGTCCCCCACCACATATAATATTTGCATATTATATGTAAGGTTGTCCTAAAACTACCAGTTTATGAGAGTTGTTTGATTATAACTACAAAACTTTATAAATAACTTTTAACAAAACAAGATTGCTTACAAGTGTAATCCATACCTATATATATATATATATATATATATATGCATCACCATTACAAGGGTTTGTGTCAATACATGACACTACAAAACTTTACAATATGTTCTTATTACGATAATATAACTAGGAGGCTTTAAAGTCTATTATAAGATAGGTTCATTTAACAAGCCATTAATACAAAGGTATATACTTTTCAAGTAAAAGATTTCTTCCAAGCTTTCTTCTCAAAATCAAGGCCACTCGGGTCCTAGTCATCCCATTCATCTATAAACTTCTCAAAATTTGACCCATAATCCAAATCATCATATGGTTCATCATCAAGACATGCAAAGCAGCAACAATGAGCTAAATACCCAGTACACAATAACCAATATACAAGCAAAATGCCAAGCAAACTTGTTCTATTGCAATGCATCAACAATTAATTCATTATCTTGCTTAATTCTCATTTAAATAAATAACAGTAGGGTATTCAAACCCTGGGACAAGCTCTGGGAATTCAGGGGTCCTGAGTAACAACAGTTGCTCAGGGGGTTGATATAAGCAGTCTGAATACCTATATCCCCTATATCTATTCAATAAAAGTAATATCATTTAGAGTTTATAGCCGTTACTCAACATTACTTAACTTAATCCATAACATCTTTCAGTTCACATGTCCTCATAAACATTGAACTAAATCATATTACTTCATCTTAAGTGTAAGCAAACGCTATACAGACACTACACTTTCCATTAATTACCCGCTTAACCATAAAAGAATTGCTATTGCACCATAGCATACCATTGCATCATGGTAATAGTCATTGCATCATGACAAAAAGGTTAAAGAGCCTATATCTAACATGTCATTGCATCATGACAGGTTGCCGCTCCTCGAACCACTCGAACCACATTAAATGGTGCAATAGACAATCAATTCAATTATTAAACCAACTTAAATTAAGTCAAGTTCATTATGCCTATTCCTAGGATACAACAATTAAGCTACCACGTACCTGAACCCAGTAGAATCACTAGTTTCACTAAGAGGAAAATCAATTGAAGAACCTTTTACTGTAACAAAAAAAAAAAAAAAAGATCAAAATAATATCAACAATTGTACTTAAGCTATACATACAACACAACTAATTCTAGTTCAATAATCATGGAAATTCAATTATTTGTTAAATCTACAAATCCATTTAATTCATACTTAATTTTATCACTTAATCATCATTACACATCAAATATCATTAATCTATCTCATTTTAGTCTAAAAAGACCCATTTCCTAAGCAAACACATATTCAACAAACAAAAAAAATTTTAAACTTTGTTTGGAAAAACTATAGCAGCTAGAAAGAAGTGAAATTTAAGCATTTATGCTTTTGAAATTTGTAAAAACTCAAAACATGAAAATTGTAGATTTCTTTGTAAGCTTTCCATAACAACTTGAATCACCCAATCAAAGGTTGGATGAAAAAGTTATGATTAAAATACGAAATAGTATTGCGTTAGAGAAAACAAATAGTATTGCGTTAGAGAAAACACGAGTCACGCCTATGATTTTTGGAAAGCTGTCATAAAATGGCCTTTGAGCTAAAAGTCACGCACGTGATTTTTGAGTTTCAAAGTTTTTGACTAATCCAAGGCTACCAAGGGATGAATCATGCCCGTGATTCATGAAAATTTCTCAAAACAAAGTTTTTTCTTGCAAAATCACGCCTGTGATTCATGAAAATAACGACATCAGACGCTACCAAGGAACAAATCACGCCCGTGATTCATCAAATTTGTCCAACCTGAGCCTACCAAAGCTTGAATCACGCTCGTGATTTGCTTCCTAGTGGCATATTCAAACTCTTTTTTATCAAACTTTTGCATATTCTACTTATCTGTCACTCATCTCTTTAACAACCAAATTCATGCTCAAACCTTAACTCAACTTCAACATAAACCAAACACTTCTAACATTACTCTCACACTTCAAAACTCATAAAACAACATTCCAAACACATTGTTACACTCTTTTACACTTCTAACCACTTCCAACTTCCTTCTAAACTTCACATAACTTAACCAACTCAAAATCAACTTCAAGCTTTGCCAACACTTCTCACTACTTCCATAACACATATAACAAGTCCATATAATATCAAAACACACCCCAACATTCATTAGCACATAAAACCATTTAAATGCATATATGATATCAATCATGCATTTAACTTCCAAAGCAAAAGAAAGAGTAAGCAAGAACTTATAAACTTGTATTACTTACATGGAAAAAGTTTAACTTGTAGAGAAACACTTGGGCTTAGAAGATTTCTTTACTAAGGGTTTGGGCTAATTGTTTGGGTAAAAGAAGAAAACAAAGGAAGAAGGTAAAGTGGTATCTTTGGGTAGGATTTTTAGGCTGCCAAAAGAGTTATTTTTTTTTTTTTTTATCAATATTAAGGCTTATATATATCTCAAACTTTGACTTTTGGATATATAATGGGTTGGGCTTTGTTTAGCTTGATTTGGGGATGATTTGGACCTAAAATAAGCTTGAAAATGGGCTTAAATTGTAGTGAAATTCTGCTAACAATTTTAGACATTTCAAAAGTTGTTTTGATAACTTTAAACATAACACATACATATTAATTCATAAAAGACACAAATATTAATTATACTATACACACACTAATATACATAAAACAATAGCATTAATCTCATCACATATACACATACATCAATAATTTACATTGATAAACATAGTATTAATTCATAACATGCTACTAACATACTTTTTTTATACTAATAAGAACTTACATATTGTATATCAAATCTATTTCTACACATTCATTTTCATATAGTAAATTCATTTCAAACTTAATATTTAGAACTAAGATTATATTTACATGAAAATTAAATTATTAAATAAATTAGGTTATTTCAAGGATAGACTATCTAAATGAATTAATAGTTAAAGGTGGCCTTAGTAATTGCTTGCTACTTGTGCGTGGCCATTTTTGAAACTTGGTTTGAGGGGCAACAACCTTGCTAGGCGGTGCCAACATGGTAGTTAAGTGCTCAGGTCATCATGGGTAGCTTGGCGGGTAACTGATGGGAGACACGGTCATAGGGTAACATTTACTTGTACCGAAGAGAAGTAGTGTAGTGTGGTTCACGACTATGGGTGCCGATTGAGCTATACTGTATTATAAACCGTAAAAGGTAGAGATGCATAACGACTATGACCCTTAGATGAGGCTTTTACTTGTAGCGATAGGAGATGTAGGTTTTTTTTTGACCAAAGAGATGTAAGTATTTAGACTATATATATCAACCCCCTGAGCAGTTGTTGCTACTTCCTAGTGTATTGTCAGAGTGTGAGTGCTCCACTATTGTTTTACTACACTTTAATTTAAAGATATAAACTATTGATTATTACATTGCATTTAGAATATGTGCGTGTGCCCATATCGTGTGCTTGTGTTGCTTTCGTAATGGGCTTCAGCTTATTCCTTTCTTTTTTAGGTGTTGACGATTATGATGATGATACCTACGATTACATGGGGTATGACATGGACTCCAAGGAGTTTCTCGACGAGTGGAGTGACTACGATTCGCTAGATTATTATCATTCTATATATAGAATTTTGCTATCAAACTTATATTTTAATTAGGGTCTATTCGTGAGCCCATTGTTTGTATTTAAAAATGTTTTTTCTAGTGCTTACATGTATCATAACAAGAGTATCTCCATTAAATTAATTATTAAAACATACGATACTTTATTAACTTTAGAAAAGGGTCAAATATGCACATAATACAAGTACTACTACTAACCTTAAAAGGTTCAATTAGGTATAAAATTAGTTGTCTAAAATTATAATTAGTTAATAAAATTATCAGTAAAAGTTTAGATATGGAATGCCATATTATTCCTAAATTATTCGACTGCTTCAACTTTTACATGTAAGATTGGATATAGGCAAACTGAATATTCATTTTGTCATTATTATTTTTGTATCTAATACCAAGGACAACCACTGGTACAACGGTGAATAAATACTTATATTAAGAAACTCCAACCTCGGACTTTAGCCTGGCCATTGCTGCCTTAATCAATACATATATTTTCCCAATATCCGGAATTTCCCTCGATAGTTTCTCAATGATGGCTGTGAAAATTACAAATCTCTATTAGCCATTTTCAAATCAAGTGGGAATGACATGTCTAATTTCAAATGTGCTCCAAATTTTCTCATTTCGTGATGTTAGTTTTTCAAAGCTATACAACAATCTCGTAGCAATTGTGCCATCCGGTTAGATTACTGCTTACAAATGGGAGTAAACTTTACCTATATAGAGTTCATATATGAACCACGGCATACCTTTTCCTAAGAGACCAGTCCCACCTGATATGAGAAAATTTTTCCCTTGACAAAATTTTACGATACCAATGCCTTCAGTCGACTGCCCTGATGCTGATAGTTCGGCCTTTATGGGGGACCTCGCTTTCAATGCCACACCGTCACCGTGTCTGCTGATAGCTGCAAGAGCCGCTGTCATAACCGAGAAAGCTTTTGCTACTTTTATGGAAGAAAGCCCTAGTTTTATGTCGTTCAAGATGGTACTTTGGCAAATTCGGAGAGGAAATATGGCAATAATAATGTGCCAAAGATATCATCGTTTTTGTATTTTGTGAACTGTATTGCTAGGACCCTATGCACTATAAAAGCGGACGTTTGAAGTCCCTTTGGAAGCGCACATGTACATATATAAATAGCATCAGTAATGTATAGAGAAAATGAGCAATAATGATGAAGACCCATTCCTAGGAGCGTTTGAGATTAATTTAGACCACCTGTGTTTATATAAAATTTGGAGCAATTTTAGGTTCTTGCCAACGTAACTATCTAAGTCATTTATTTGATAATTAATAAATATCATAGTTAATATATTTAATCTTTGAGCCGCGCAATTATTTTTTGGAATTTAAGCCATCAAATGACTAGTGAGATCAATCCCATAAAAGAACTCCATAATACCATAAAAAATTTTAATAGTTGGAATAAGAGTCTGTGTATCTATATATATATATATATATATTATTGGGTGTCATATAACGAAAATGCGTTTGTTAAAAACGAGTGTAAAATCGTTAATAATGTGATATTTTCAAGTTGTCTGGAGTTGAGTGAGGTGCAATTTTTATAGGATTTTACCATCGAATCCAAAAATAGAATCAAATAACAAGTCTTCTGTACTTTTCACACTATATATTTATACATCAGATCAGCCGTCTACGCCATGAGTTATTTCCCCGAAAAAACAGTCTGGAAGAAAAGAACACGTGAAACACACCTCCGATTTTAATGTCCCATCATTAAGAAAAATATAATGCTTGATTATCCTCGATGTCTTCATAGTTTTCTTAGAAGCTTGTGACTCAATGGTTGGACTGGAGTGTAGGGCTTGTATTTATTATAATATCATATAACATAAGTAAATGTACTAAAGTAAAAAAGAAATTATGTCAAAAGTTGCATCACCTAAATTTTGCAATTATTTTCATAAAATTAAAAGTCACAACCATTCATCTAGGGTGAAAAAAGTAAGAGATACATGAAAACATAATAAACCAACCATTATCTGATTTCAATGTTGCCTTATAGTTATTTTCATCTGATTGGAAAAAAAAGAAAGAAAGAAAGAAAGCAATGTCAACATATTGAAATAATCAAAAGGTTTAATTTTACAAATCTCAATAGATCACACTTAAGACATATCGCATAAAATAATGTAAAAATAGGCATTACAACTGTAAAACAACACATTTTTAAATTGCAAATCATAAAAAGATTTTCAAAAGGAAAAAAACAATAATTAAGATGTAATATATAACTAACACTTTCAAAATTGTAACTTTCTAATTAATTGTATAAAACTACCACATATTACAAATTGCAAATTATAAAAATATTCCAAAAAAAAAAGAACAGTACTAACTGAGATGTACTTGTAAAGACCCAACATGCTCAACTCTCAGATTAAGCACACCAAGTCCTTAACCATGTATAACTCTTACGAATTATGCGTAAGGTTGTCTTAAAAAAAGTGTTTATGTTGAACATTGCTATTCGATTTTAGGTTGTGAAATCATTCAGTTAGATTTTGGCAACAACTGGTTTTAGTAGTGGAAATAAATATTATAAAACAATTTCGAAATAAAGACATTTCAAAACTTCCACTTTCTCAAGTGGAAAATTATTCAATTAAACAAAGCTTTGTAAAAGTTTAATTACAAATCATGGGCTCCACTATGCCCTTTAAAGAGTGTAACAAGTTTAAATCATAAATCCAACTCTTACTAATACAAAAACAAAAAGAAATAAAATAACTAAACTACATTCACGCTCCTACTCACTTCACTCATCCATAAATCCTTTCTGAATCATCACAAGTGCCCAAAACCCGAGTTAAGCATCATCAACATCAAACAACAAAGTAATAAGAACAACAACATCAACAGCCTCCACATCATCATCAAATCATCATCTCGTTTCATCTTCATCAACAATAACAACTTCATCAATAACCTGTAAAAAGATAAACATAAACAGAATGAGCCGAAGCTCAGTACACAAAACACAATCACAGGCGATGTAGCACACGAGCTTAACTAAATGCAAATGCGACGACCACAATTTATTATCTTTCTTTAAAGTAAACAAATCAACACGAGAGTATTCAAACTCCGGACAACAAGGATAGTGCGGGAACCTGAGTAACGATCACGACGCTCAGGGGGTTGATATAAGCAGCCGGATACTTATATCTCCTAGATAAATTTACCATAACGATTAAATAATCTCATCTAGGGTTTCTAGCTGTTTCACAACTCTACTTAGACCTAGTCCATAACATGAATCTAGTTCACTGTTCCCATAAATGTTGAACTAAACCATGGTACTTCATCCCAAGTTTAAGTAAATGTTACACTGATAAATTCCCCATCAATTACCTGCTGAACCACTTATGAAAGTCATATCAGAATGATAAGGGTGGTCTAAGCACCTAAACTACCATGCCTCCAATCTGAGTAAGGTGCTGCTCCTCGCCGGATACCGATCTGCCATACCCGGCCATATACGGATTTAAACAATGGAATAGACAACTAATTCAAAGAATTATTAGGCCGAATTTAAGTTCTTAGTCTATTTAAGATGCCTATCCTAACAATCACTACGCAAGTTACTGCGTACCTTGAATATGAAATAAACATAGCCTCGAAAGGAATTTCAGAAGATAATAGAAGATAAATCAGATATTCACTTCTGTTAAGGAAAGAACTCGTATAAGAAAATAAACTAAACTAATCATCTACTTCATCAAAATCATATAAGAACTTAAGCTATTTATCCATTCATCTCAAACTTATTTTATTAAACCCTATTTAATCAGACACTAAATAGGAACCCCACTATGGCGGCGAAGATCGCCCGCCAAAATATGGACAGTTATTCTTTATCTGTCAAAGTATTTGTTTTCTCTTTATTTATAGTGTTTTATTACAAAAGCATCAACAAAGAATTCATAAACCAAAACATTCATTTCCAAGTAAACACACATTTGAAACAACATATTCCCCATATTATTCAAAGATCATCCTAATTCATTCATCTAAGCTAATTATTAGGTATTAACCCATTTTAGTTTAACTTTTAGCCAAATTGATTAGAATTAGTTATTTAATTCATTTACTAAGTCAAGTTGATTAAACTTAGACAATCTAATTCATTTTAGTTTAGTAAAATTCATTAAGCTAAGTTGGACTTAGATTAATTACTAATTCGTTATGAATCTAACATCTATGTCAGTTTGAGCTTACATTAGCTTAAACTTAGCCAAATTCATCAAAGTTAAACAATATAATCCATTTTAGTTCATTTAGTCAATTTGGACCTAGGTTTATTAACTAAGTTCATTTTATAACTAACTTCTAGATTTAATCTAATTATTTGTTAAATTTATAAATCTACTTAACCCATGTTTAATTACATCAATTAACTTACATAACACATCAAATATCACTCATATCTCATTTTAAGTTAAAAAGATTCATTTCATAAGTTAAAACACATTTAACAAACCAATACAAGTTTTTAACTTTGTTTTGGAAAGTGTAGCAGCCGGAAATAATCAAAATTTAAGCATTTATTCTTTTTAATTTTTAAAAACTAAACATAAAAATTGTAGATATCTTTTTAAGCTTTCCAAACAACTTGAATCACCTCAATCGGAGGTAGTATGAAAAAGTTATGAGCAAATTACAAAACAACATCGTAGCAGGACAGAGATCAGAAATTGAAACGCCCTCTCATAGGGGCCGTTTCAACCAGTGACATTGCATTTTCTATCCAAGAGTGATACCCCTTGCATACGGGCCGTTTCAATTCATACACCTCCCCCATATAGGGCCGTTTCAATTCAGGGAAAGTGCATTTTCAAGGTCAGAGGGTGAAACACCCTTCATATGGGACTGTTTCAATCCATATTTCCCCTTCTCCCCATATAAGGTCGTTTCAAAAATTTTCATCTTCCCTATTTTGAATACAAAATTTTGTAAACTTTTACACTTTCAAACTTTCTTTAACTCATCCTAAGTTTTCCAAAGCTTGTTATATGATCAAAATACATTCAAACAACACAAACTCCACTTCTAATCATCAAACACCAGCTACAATAACAAAACTCAACTTCATATTCATCATTTCTTCATCAAACTCAACTCCAAAACATTAATCAACATACACATATATAAACAACAATCCTAATCTTTAACATCAATTCATCAATTAAATAAGTAAACAACAAAGATAATAAGGAAATAACAACTTATTTTTAGAAACACTTTCACTTGATCTTTCTTTACACTTCTACTTGTTTTCCTTCATCTGTCTTCTCTTTACTTTGATTAATCTTCTAGATAGCTTTATCTTGAGATTTGTAGAAGAAATTAGAAGAAAGAAGAGAAAAGAAGAAGAAGTGTTATAAGACGAATAATGGAAAAAAAAAGAAAAATGATAAAGCACACACAAGATTTATATGGAAAACCCAAATAGGAAAAAACCACGAGCAGAGGAAAGAGAATTCACTATATGTCGATAATGGAGTACAAAAAAGAGAGAGCAACAAAATACAAATCAAAGCTCTCTCATTTTCCCACACTCATATAAACCCTAACAAAATACATATTTATATGTGTATACAACTAGCCGCAATAAAGGCCAAAATTATGTCTCTTAAATGTATAATGAATGAAAATAATTGTATAGTCAAATATTCATTCATTATATAAATACCAAAATTTATGACTCTTAAATGTATAATGAATGAATAATAAATACATAATCAAATATTCATTCATTATACATTTGCCTACGAAAAACAGCTACTGAAAATGGGTCACAAACTCCAACAATCTCCACCTTGACACGGATTCAGGAGCTTCGACATAAAAATAAAACATTCTTCGCCTCTTCCACAAAACCCATGAAAGGGCTCAATCGACACAAAACATTCTCCACCTCTTCCAAGAAAATATGATGCTACGACCTAAGAACGGAATATCATACTTCAAAGTTGCCATTGTAGAAGAGACAAAAAACCAAATCTTTGGCTCTAATATCACTAGTTATAAGATGAACAATGGTAAAAAAATGAAAATGATAAAGCACACACAAGATTTACGTGAAAAACCCAAATAGGGAAAAACCATGGGCAGATGAGAGAGAATTCACTATATGTCAATAATGGAGTAAAAAAAAGAGAGAGTAACAAAATACAAATCAAAACTCTCTCATTTTCCCACACTCATACAAACCTAACAAAACATATATTTATATGTGTATACAGCTAGTCGCAATAAAGGCCAAAATGTCTCTTAAATGTATAATTAATGAAAAATAAATGTATAGTCAAATATTCATTCATTATACAAATATCAAAATTTATGACTCTTAAATGTATAATGAATGAATAATAAATATATAATCAAATATTCATTCATTATACATTTGCCTACGAAAAACAGCTACTGAAAACGGGTCACAAACTCCAACAGAAAGGAAGAGAGAAAAAAATGTATCGACTGGGAAAGGAAGAATAAAGGAAAGAAAAGTGAAAGGAAGAGAGAGAGAGCATGTGAGGGAAAACTAAAATCAAAAGGGAAGGTTAAGGCTTAAAATTAGGATATTTTAAAATAAGAGTATTGAATTTAGAACTTTCAGATCAATATCTTTACTTCTAAAAATATTTAGGATATGATTTTAAAACCAATAGGTTAGAAATTAAGAACTCTATATGAAACCTAATTTAGAAATTTATTTAAGATAAAATATATTTAATTTGAGCTCGGGTTTAAGAACTGATATTTTGATACAAGCAAATGAACTCAAATTTTACAAAAATTTAGGAATTGATATTTTGACTATAGATTGAAGTTTAGGAATCCTCTAAACATTTTAATGACATGTTTAGAGATTTTAGGAATTTAAAATCTTAAATTCAACTTAATTATTTACTAATCTAATTATTTCAACTTATCTAATTATATCCTATGATTCATTTAACTTATTCAAATCTATCTAAACTCAATTTATAATATATATATATATAGAGATTTGGGTCATTTCAGTACTAAATATCCAAAACATTCAAAATTGATAACTCTCTAATTAATTATATAATGGGTTAAATAAGACATAAAAAATGTATTTAAAAAAAGGGAAATGTGTATAGATAATAATGTAAAAGGAGGATATTTTTTATTACATTATACCAGTTATTAAAACATATTTTCATTGTATAGTCAGTATAAAGATTTAGAGTAATAAAATAGATATTTTAGAATCAAGATTTTACATGCGAACTAAAAAAAAAAAAAATTATGAAGTGCATGTTTCAAAATTAATTTCTCCAAATCCAAGTATATATATCATGTTAAAATTGAAATTCAACCTACCTACTGATAACAAATGTTGTAGATTTTTTTTTAAATGTATATTGCGTAACCTCCCTTTTGGTGGAACAGAAAAGAGAGATGAAAAAAAAAAAAAAAAAACTCAAAGATTCTAGATGAAGATAGGAGATGAATGAACCATTAACATTGTAATAGAGAGCACACTATGAAATATAATTGAGAATTTCAGTTTAAGAATAAAGACAAAGGAAAAATATTTGGGAGAAAAAAAGATAGAAATAAAATGGAAGAAAAATACATGAGAGAGAGAAAGAAAGAGTGAAAGCGAAAAAAAATGGATAAAGATAAAAGTGAAACGATAAAAAACTATAAAGAAAGATGGAAATAACCTGTATACTTATTGTAAAATATTAAAAGGGTATTATAAACAATGTGTACTAAAATACTAAAAGTTTCAGAAATTATATATTATAAATATATTATAAATTTCGTTTTAGATTGTGGATAGTTCATATGTTGTTTTATAGTTTCATTTGATTTGTAGTGGGTGTTTGATTATTACGTGGGAAATGTTTGTGCGTTGTGTGTTCATGTTATTTATTATTATTTTTTATTTTCTTTCAACCGAGCTTATCATATGTGCTGTTTGTGGAAAATGTTTGTGCGTCGTGATTTTGTTTTTCTTTTTTTATTAGAAAATTTTAATTAGAATATAGATATCCTTTAGTTACATATACAACAATATAATATATATATATATATGAATATATAAAAATGTGATTTTTAACAAATATATAAGTTAAAATTCATAATTTTTTAATTATAAATTTAATTTTGAAACCATTTTTTTTATTTATTTTTTATTTTATATATTCAGATTTTATGTGAATTTCTGTAATTCTATTTAATATATGAAAAATTATGAACAAAAAATAACATATAAATACAATAAAATTATTCAATATTTCCTAAGTTTTATTTTTTCAAAATTATTCATAAAAATTAATAAAATATCTAATTATTATTTTTTCCCTTTTTTTTTTTGTGTGTGAATGGACTAGTGCTCACCGTGTTGACGGAAAATGCTAGCAAGAAAACCTGGACCACCAAGAAATTAGAACTTTCCACGGCTTCAAATTCTATGAAAGATGATGGTTCGAATATTGCTAAATGGACTAAAAATCCCGGATGGAAAAAAGTAGCTCCTAATGTGAATGGATTGATCTTATTTTGTATTTTTTGTAGAATCCGACTACTGAGACCCGATATTCCAAAGTGTTTTGATAGATGCGGAGGCAATAATGCCTTACGAAGAAGGTTCATAAGTACCGTTTTTCTCTGAAAGTGAAGTGATAATGTTGGCAATGCTTGTAGTTTCCTTTTTTCTTTTCTTTCATTTCTTTCTTTTCTTTTCTTTTTTTTCAGAAAGCTTTTTAGGATTGGTATCTTAGTCTAAGTGTATCACTATTCAAAATTGCAATAATGCTTTACTAAGAAGTTCCATTAGAACATCCACATCCAAAGTTTTTGATATGAGACCCATGTCAATGATCTCATTTTTTAAGGTTCTTATGGATGTGGAGTGTTTCTTCAACTTTTGAGATTCTTGTAAGTTCATCTAAAAATTTTATATTATTTTATAAAAATAAGGTATTATATAAAATAAATAGGACTCCACAAAATATAAAACAAGATAAAAGAACCATATGAAGAACCTTAGTACCTTACGAATAAAGTGGTGAGCTTCTTGGAGAGAAAATTCCTTAAGGTGCTGATGTTGCATGTTAAAGTCCTTATGAATGGCTCATTGGGTATCTTTCTCCCTATATCAAAGACTTTACTTCTTGAGGTTCTTATGGATATGGAGTGTTTCTTCAACTTTTTGAAGTTCTTTTCGAGGGATTCCAAAAAGAAAGTTCTTTTAAAATATTTTATGAAAGTAAGGTATTGTATAAAGTAAATAAGACACAAAAATATAAAACAATATGAAGAACCATCTGAAAAGCCTTAAGGATGTGGTGAGTTCTTTGGAGAAGAAAATTCCTTAATATGTTGATGTTGCATCTTAAAGACCTTATGAATGACCTATCGAGTATCTTTATCTAAGAGTGATGTTTGGCAATATAATGCTTTTTGGGCCTCCGGCCAGTCTATGTTGAAAAATCAACACTCAATACTTCCATGTATTTTTCCACAAAAGCTCTTGGGGGACCAGTATCTTAGTCGAACTAGCACTTCAAAATTCACTATCCCAAGAAATTTCAAAACAATATTTAAGTACGTATGGTATAAATAAAAAGTTTACCATGAAAAATGACACATATGATTGCACAAAAGTCCAAATGAGTGCAAAAAGGAATAGCAATTAGTATTCAATTAGACTATTTTAGGTTACTTTTAACCCTTTTAATAATGTATTATAATTTATATAACATTATTATATTTATGTTTAATAATTTATATATTTAAATTTACTATATAATATCTTATACATAATAACATACTTAAAAAAAAAAGATATAATATATTGTTTAAACATTTAATATATTTCAATAATACAATATATGATATATAATTAATATTGTCAAATATAGACTTACTGATGTAGTTGTGGAAATAGCGCTTGGTTATTTGGAGAAGTGGCATGGAATTCAATAGTGATATTTTGGTAATTATAGTGATTTTGGCATGTTATGGATTTTCGCATTTCAGGACCCTCTTTTGATGGAATTTGAGCCATTGAGTAAATCTCACCAACTTTGCTCATGATGTAGTTGGTATTTAGGCAAATTCAATCATTAGTCTTTGAAAACCATGTTTTTGCTATTTTTAGTTATGTCATAACTATTGTTAGGGGAGTCTGTTTTATATGTAGTTTGTGGCATTTGTTTCGTCTTTTCTTTGATTTCTTAGGATATTTCCTTTTGGCAAAAAATATGTTTCATCTATATTGTACTCTTTAGGGCGAGAAAAGATAGTTTTTGATGTTTGAATGAAATTTCTCTGAGCGTGTTTTGCTCTGTTAGTCCAAAATTTTGAATTTCCTGCATATGATTTCGAATTTTAATGTGAATTATCTAGGTATTCTTAGAATCAACAGGTACTTAAAGATCTCAACCTGGTATTCTTGAGTAAATCAATGGTTCAATATAAACCCTTTCGTACTGCTACTTTAGTTGATATTAGAGCCACATTCGCTCTTGGGTTGTCATGGAGCCTCATTGACAAATCAATTAACGACATGTGGATGAGATTTATGAAGGTAAAGATTTAGATTAAAGGATTGGATATATGATTTATGAGGGATGGGATCAAAGGATCAGGCAGATAATTGATCGGCTATTAAATGATATAGCGGAATATATTATAGAGAGGGTAAAGGTACTTGTGGTGAATCATAATAGTGATTTTGCTAATGTTTGAGCTAGGAAACCTAATACTAATCCGAGACCTGATGTGGGGTTAGAGGAAGTAGAGGATGATTCCTCTTCCGTTAAAGAGGATTATTATGATGAATTACCATGCAGACAGGGTAGGCCACACGCCAAGGAAGATCATAGGTGTTGGGTAGTTGGTTTAGTGAATCATCTTACAAAACATGAAGTCAAAGTTTTTTAAAATTTATATGAAAATGCTAATAAGTTCTGTTCAACTTCGGTTACAACACCAACATAAGGTAAGCGCATCTACCAAAGTAGCATAGAAAATATTAGATCGTATTCCAAGTGATCATCAACATCTACCGTACTTACGTTTCATCTATTATCTCGCCAAACAAAATTTAGCAAAGCATAATGAAAATAGGAGCTAAACTAGGTTAATGCTAAAAGATAAGTACATGTTTTCAGGATAAAATTTAGCATAAGTTTGTAATGCAAGATGAGACTTAGGATTTGCTTCACAATTTATTATCATGTGATTTCTCAGCAAACTTAGAGAGTGTCTACTAGTGTATTTGCACCGTCAGAATCATGAAGGTAAGTTAAGCCTCTTTCAACGTCAAAAAATCTAGATCTAGATCAGACCATTGGAATCTCTTTACAAGCTATCAGCAATCTAGATCCGCATAAAGTTTAAGATTCCTTTGTTAAAAAACCCATTTTAGAAATGTGAAAATAAGTAACAAAAAGTTTCACCATCTCTCTCTCAAGGTGATTGTAAGGAACTTCATTAGTAATCTAGATCTATTCAAAAGAATGATCTCTCGACCTATTCAGTTGAAATCAGTCATCGTTCTAAAAGGTGGAGCATGCATTTAGATCCACGAAATTAAATTTGAGCTACTAAATACAAATACCAAGTCAATATTCAATTAAAAGCATTTGAAATCCATGAATCAGGATTTGGATTCACAATCCATAAGTTTAGATGATTATTTCTGCATAGATGCAGCTATTAAGCATAGATTTAGAAGAAATAATATGAAACTAAGAGCGAATGTTACAAAATAGGTTCAGAATCTAGCAACTACAAATAATGGGTTAAAATGATTTTACCCAGAAAATTTCAAAATTTCTTAGCAAGAAAAAACAGTTCTTTCACTAAAGATTTCTTTCTCTATTCTACATTAATAATTTGCTACATATGGTACTCTTCTTATTGAACGTCTGTGCACATTTATTTATAGGTTAAAGACATATAAATTATGAAGATTTTATTTACTGATGTGACATATTCTTTATAAAGGAAATCATCCTTATTCTCACATTCACATGTTAAGCCAACTAATTTATGTTAGCTAGACAGGTCACTTTTCACAGGTCATTTCCAATGCTTGAACTTTGGATACGGTTTAAACTGTATTCATTTCTTTAGAGGCTCAAATTTTGGCTTAGCTTCAATCGCGGGTAAAATCTAGTGCTAAACTTTGGAGTGCAATTGAAGCTGTATCATGAAGTTCAGGGTTCAATCATCTCATGAACCTTGGGTGGATATTTCCATGGACTTTGTGTTGGGTTTCCCTAGGAGTAAAAGTGATAGGGATTCTATTTTTTTGGTTGTGGTAGGTTTTCAAAGATGGCACATTTTATTCCATGCCACAAAACTAATGATGCTTCTCATGTTGCAGATTTGTTCTTTAGGAAGGTGGTGAGATTACATGGTATTCCTAAAACTATTGTGTTGGATAGAGATGCTAAGTTCTTGAGTTACTTTTGGAAGACCTTGTATTGTAATTTAGGAATTGAGTTATTGTTTTCTACTACTTATCATTCACAATCTAATGGTCAAACCGAGGTTGTAAATAGGACTTTGCCTACTTTGTTAAGGGCTTTCATTAAAAAGAACATTAAAACACGGGAAGATTGTTTACTACATGTTGAGTTTGCTTATAATTGTACTATACATTCTGCTACTAAATATTCACCTTTCGAGATTATGTATGGTTTTAATCCGCTGACTCCTTTGGATTTGTCTCATTTACTTATGTTTGAGCAAGTAAATTTAAGGGTCTGCTTGGATGGTCTTTTTTCATATGTATCTGTATCTATATCGAAACGATATGTGTAAATATATCATATTATCTATATTTGATCTATTTGATCTTTTCATGATGACTACCAAATTTTTTTATATATATTTATTTTTTAATGAATAATTTATTAGAAAAAAAGTTTGAAAAAAATGTCTATATCTGTTCAGAAAAGCTAAACAAATAGACCCTAGATGGCAAAAAGACAGCAGAGTTTGTTAAGCAGATTCATGAGAAGGTAAGGCTTAACATTGATAGAAGGAAGAGCAGTATGCAAAACAAGCCAACAAAAGGTACCGTTAGTTATCTTTGAACCAGGAGATTAGGTTTGGGTGCACATGCATAAAGAAAGGTATCCAACATAGAGGCATTCCATATTGCTTCCTAAAGGTAATGGTCCTTTTCAAGTTCTCGAGCGCATCAATGACAATACCTATAAGCTAAACTTACCTGGTGAGTATAATATAAGTACTACTTTTAATATCACTTATTTGAGTCCATTTGATGCAGATGATGATTTAAGGACAAATCCTTTTCAAGAGAAAGGGAATGATGGAGCCATGGCTAGAAGATGGAGATCCACTTGATATGTTGCCTGAACTAGTTATAGGAGCCCGAGCTAAAAGATTCAAAGATGCACTTAACAAATTAATCCAAGAAGTTCAAGAAGAAGAGATCCACATGCATAACACCCAGGATGAACTAAAGTTGGTCCATGTCCTCAAAGTTAGCTCGGAAATAGACCAAGAAGATGAATTGAATGAGCAGCCTTAGGCTGCCCAGGCTAGGCCGCCAGCTTTGCATGTACGTTGGCCATACACTGTTGGCTTTGACATCCTACACGTTGGTCTCAACTTTTACACCATCGACCTACTGCTGGCCTTGGAAGTGTACAAAATCATTTTTTAAGGCTACTTTAAAGGCTGCTAGCTTTTGTAAGGTCGCTAGCATTCTTTGGCCAACATGATGATTTTTATTTTATGTCCTTTGGGTTTCCATGTATTGGTATTTGTAAATCTGTGCTCTTGCTCTTGAACAATAGATCATTAAATATAATTTGAAAGCAATTTCTCTTTGGTTCTTGAAAGAACTTCTTTAAACTTATTGATTTATCTGTGGTGTTCAATCTTGACTTATCAATTGGATTTTATCACAGATTGTGGCATCATCTCTATACCAAAGTTCTTGCTTCCATCTAAGCAGTGGGTCATGCTCTCCATTCTATCTTGAACGATCTTCAGATTGATTTCCAGATTTAGGTACTGGGTTTCATCATAGGTTAGCCATGTTCGTATTAGATGTATGTGAAGTAGAGGCCCTTGGATGGCTAGTAAGTTCAGCTACCAAGCTCATGGAGGTCCTAGTAGGAGTAACATACTGAGTAGAGGGACTACTTGTGAGCTTTTGAAGTGTCCAATGCCTGAAAAGACCGTCCATAACTTTCTTGATAGACATAGAATTTATACCATGAGCAGGCTCCTAAAAAATATTCACTCCTTGGAGCAGCTTTGTAATGTAACCTCCATAGAAAATTCCTTTGGACCTAGTGTTAGTGGCTTGGCGAATGATAAACAATGTCTACTCAATACCGACATTGATTTTATGCTTTTTCTCAATGATGTATATGCGAGCTAGTTCAAAGTTATTTACTACCCCATTATTGCTCTTGCGGGCTCTAATAGTATGAGATAGAATATGGTGGATTACCTTTAAATGATCATTCTCCATTGACGAAGCCTTTGACTTAGAGGGGAAGTACCTCATTGGTTTACCACATAACTCCTACCAGTATTATTCTGGTACAACTTCATTAGGTAGGCCCACTAGTAAGGATCTAAAATAAGTTGTTTTTGTTTCTTGCTTTGTATATAGTCCCATATAGCAACAAAAATCAACAAAAGAGATGGTGTAAACCTTTTTATACACATGAAAAGTCAAGTAGTGATTAGCCTTGACTCTAGTGCCCTTTTCATTATACTTTTGGTAGACATCACATCTACAGTAATATCTCTATAGGCTAGGTTGTTAATGGTGTAGACCTTCTCACAAGGTCCAATGGAGATCAATTCTTCAATCACTTTCTCTAGTCCATTTTTTCTAGCACGTCCCAATCCACATACTTATGGGCTTCAAAAGATTTGCTCTCTATTCTTTGCATTCAAGTTTTTGCCCGAGGAGTATCGGAAGGTAAAGGAGTGGATTTTCTTGATGATTTATCTTAAGTTACCTTCCTTTTTATAGTTGGTACCATTGATGATGAAGCATGCCGAGATGGTAGGTTTTTCTTAGCGGTTTGCTTTGTCCTTGCCATTACTATAAAGAAAAATATAAAACACAAATTAGCACCATGAAACTTATATACATAGAAACAAGTTCAAGGATGGTCATCAATCATGAGTGATATATATAATAGCATATCTAAGCAAAGCAACGACATATGAGTGAATTGGAGCTATTTTGTGGGTACACTACCTATATACATGACTCATGTATGGGGTAGTGTAGACTTAGAAGAAGAAGAATTTGAAATCGACACAAGTGCAGGAATAATTACTCGTAACAAAACTTATCATAACAATAATCAAAACACAAATAGAGTACACATCTTCAACAAATTCCTCCATTCCTAAATTTAGGCACAAAACCCCCCAATTTTCATATGAAACAAACCCTAAACTCATGATTTACTAAGTCGAGGCAAGAAACTCTTTAAGATAACTAATGCAATATGTTTTAGAGTGATGTAATTGCACTAAAAACACAAAAGCCCTAATTTCCATGCCAATTGCAAAACTTGATCAACCTAGGGTAATCTCCATGTCATGTGCATATGTATAGGTTGCGTGTCATGAATCAATATATGAATTACACTACTACTTCAAGTAGTGGGAAAACAACACAAATTGCATGGATTGTTATTAAGCTATTAAACCCAATATCTACTCATGATTGTTGGATTCACATGCATGTATGAATGAATGAAGAAAAGAATAATCTTAGAAAAGAGGAGAAAGGATCACATACCTGTTTATCAGTGGAGATGCGTGGATGAGCGAGTGAAAGTATTGTTACATGTTTGTGAATGGTATTGAAGAGAGGAAAAAAATATCATACATGTGAGGGATGAACAAATGAAGCGGTGAAAGAGTAGGGGTATTGTGTATATATTTATACATATGTGTACGCTGTTGTTATATACAGGTCATGTAGATAGACCTATAACTGTTCAAAATCGAGGAATGAAATGTTCTAGTCGTACAAGACCTCTACACAGGTAGTGTATATTCACTCATGACTTCTCAGTATGTGAAGCGAAAAGATTCATTCATACATGAGGTATACACGAGTCATGTATATCTACTCATGACTCCACAATAGGTAAAGCTTTACCACATATGGATATACACTACTGGTATACATGACTTGTGTATGTTTACTTGTGACACCATAGTAGGCGTGCAAACTTTAACATTCTTGTACACTACATAGTACATGAGTCATGTATATTCACTTGAGAATATCAAAGCATCAATTTTTTTTTTTTTTTATATAAATTCATATACATGAGTCATGTACAATCACTCATGATTCCCCATAAGGTTTGCGAATAATAAAACAAGCATGTACCATCCATATACACAAGTCATGTATGTTTACTAATGACTGGTCAGATTGTTTGCAAATTGAAAACACCTATACGTTACCTTTGTACATGGGTCGTGTATCCTTACTAGTGACTCCACAGATTGTTTAAAATTTTGAAAATATTCATATACGACTAAATACATGGGTCATGCACACTGGAACAAAGTCAAGTGTGAAAATTTCTGAGTGTTGTTTCACGTGAAATTGCATGATAGAATTTACTTATCTTGAACACTTAGAAAGTGTGTGTACCCATCAAATTTTACTTGTGGATGCTCTTCCCCACACTTATCTTGAAGCATAAATTCCTCTCTTTGATGCTGCTGTATGTACTTTAACAATTGGTATATTTATGTGGAATTGTTTTAACAGGTCCAGAAATTTACCAAATTGCTCTTTGTCTTTGCTCTGATGGAGACGAGCAGGATATGGTATCTAAGGCACATACTCTCTCACTGCTGGAGTTTGCCTCTTTTATGGTTCTTTTTTCTCACGTTTCACCTTCTCTTTCTCAAAAGACTAACTGTCTTCTTTCTCTTGCTCAGGCTCCTTTCCAAATTGTAACTCCTTCTTACTTCTCAAAGATATGGCATTCACCTGTTCCTTAGGATTAGGTTCAATATTGCTGAGAAGTGAACCTACTTGTCACTTAGAGAGCACTTTAGCTAGTTGGCTAACTTGCTTTTCAAGGTTGTGAATGGATGCCTCTTGATTTCGATGATGTGCATTAGAGTTCTGGATAAATTGTGTTAACAAGTCCTCTAGGTTGGACTTCTTTTCTTGTTGAGCAGGTGGAGTGGAAGACTGTGGCATTTATTGATATGATGGCAACTGTGGTTTCTGAAATCCAGGTGGAAAATTTGATCTCCGTGTGTTCTAATTACTTCAAGAAAAATTAGGATGATTTTCCCAACCCTGAATGTATATGTTGCTGTATGGATTAGTCTGCTATTTGTTACCTAAGTAATCTACTTGTTCAATCTGCTCTTGATAGAAACTATTGCCACTAGTCTCTTCATACTGAAATGGTGATTATGGATTCCTTATACTCATAACTTGTTTACTCAATGCATCTACGTTGGTAACTAAGGTAGTCAGCACATCTACCTCATACAACCTTACGGCTTTTTGTTTTCCCCTATTGTTACTCTATTGGTAGTTGTTTTTTGCCATGTCTTCAAACAACTTAAGAAATTCCTTTGGGGTCTTAGAGTTGAGGGTACCACCAGCTGACGCATTAACCAATTGCTGGGTGATTTAGATGAGCCTGTTGTAAAATATTTGTACCTACATCTGTGGTGGTAGCTAGTGATGTGGGCTCTTAGTAGCTCCTTTCATCTTTGCCAAGAATCAAAAAGAGTTTCTCAGTCGTTTCTGATAGAAAGATGAGATGTCATTCCGGAGTTTAGCAGTTTTGTAAGGTAGAAAGTAGTTATCCAAAAACAGCTTTATGGTTTCATCCCATGAAGTAAGTGCTCCTGGCCCCACTGATGTCAGCCAGCTTTTTGCTTTCCTTCTTAAAGAAAAAGGAAACAATTTAGTACGGATGGCATCATCATTGACCCCATTCATCTGCCAGTTTCACATATTTCCAAAAATGTTTGGATGTGAGCATGGGGATCTTCATTTGGTATACTGTCAAATTGATAGTGTTGTTGTAAAAGCTGAAGCATACTCCCTTTAATTTCAAAGTTGTTCGCTTCGACTGAAGGCTTTACAATGGTAGGCCTAGTAGCATTGAGAAAAGGTCATGCATAATCTATATTTGTCCTTGGTGTATTCAGGTCCGCTATATTGAATCTCTGCTCTTGTTCTTCTTCTATTGAATTTGAATTGATACTCTTCTCCTCAAAATCCCCTCCCTTCAACTCTTCTTCAGTCTTTGGATCCAGTGGTTCCCCTTCAATACCCAATCGCCAAGACGTATCAGCAATTGCACTTCTTAATCTCCTGTGAAATGTTTTCTCTATCTTAAGATCTAGATCAAGAACTTTCGATGAAGAACCCCTTGTCATACACAACAAGAGATAACAAGTGGATTAGAGTTTGCATGATATATCAAGGAAGAGAAAGAAAATAATTGCAAATAAAATAAACTAAATTACTAAAGTAGTAGCTAATTAGGCTTTCCTAATATTGTCAAATCCCTAGCAACGCGCCAAAACTTGATGTGTGTGATCACAAAGTTTAAAGTTTATAATTTTATTAATCCTAGATTCACAAAAAGTAGCACACCTATTGTGTAATGTAAAAATTAACTTAGATACCGTCCTTAAGGATCTATAGGAAAGAACTAGTATTACCCTTTCAATACTAACCTAAATTATCAAAGTGATTATATTAACTCTAAATTACTAACTAAACTAATAACTAATAGACCCTAGCTAATTATATGAGCACTTTTCATGGTTTTCTGATTCAATCACAAATGATTCCTTTAGTTTTGATCTTCTTTTGAATCTTGCAACACCTTCTTCATCAATGTGAAATTCAGGTGCTCTATCAATTTCCATTCTCCTCTTTATTTCATGTATACTTGGATCATCTACTTGTGCTGCTTTAATCCTTTCAATTAGAGTAGGTTGAATTTGTGGGTTTACCAATCTTGCACCCACTTGTCTTGTTATTCTCTCTAACTCAATTTTTCTCATGTCATCCATCAAATGTCTTTTCGAAGTAATCAAAGCTGCAAGATTCTCAACTCTTTTCCTACTCAAGGCATCTGCTACCACATTTTCCTTCCCAGCATGATACTAAATATCTATATCATAGTCTTACATAAGTTCCAACCATCTTCTTTGTCTTATATTCAACTCTATCTAGGTAAAAATATACTTCAAGCTCTTATGATCCGTATACACAGTACATCTTCCTCCATAGAGATAGTACCTCCACAACTTCACAGCATGCACAACTGTTGCTAACTCCAGATCATATGTTGGATAATTCTTCTCATAGGGTTTCAATTGTCTGGAAGCATATGCTATCACCTTGCCTTTTTGCATCAACCTACAACCTAATCCTTATATAGAGGCATCACTAAAAATAGCATACTCCTCACCACTCACCAATAAGGCAGGCACTGGAGCAGACACTAACTTGTCTTTCAACCACTGAAAACTAACTTCATAGTCTTTACTCCACTATAACTTCACTCTTTTCTATGTTAGTCTGGTCAATAGACTTGCACTCTTGGAAAAATCTTCCACAAACCTTCTATAGTATCTTACCATTCCTAGAAAACTTCTTTTTTTGAAACATCCTTAGGTCTTGGCCATTGTACAACTACTTCTACTTTCTTAGGATCAACTGAAATTCTATTTCCATCTACAACATGTCTCAAGAAAGCCACTTGTTCTAAAAATAACTCACATTTTGAAAACTTAGCATACAATTTCTTTCCTTGCAGTCTGGTCAAAGCCAACCTTAGATGTTCTTCATGTTCCTCTTTTGACTTAGAGTACACCAGAACATCACTAATAAACACCACTAGGAACCTGTCAAGATATTCTTTGAAGACTCTATTCATCAAATCCATAAAAACTGTTAGTGCATTCATGAGATCAAATGGCATGACCACAAATTCATAGTGCTCATACTTGGTCCTGAAAGCTGTCTTTTATATATCCTCTACTCTAACTTTCAGCTGGTGGTATCCTGATCTTAGATTAATCTTGGAAAACACATTTGCTCCTGTTAGCTGGTCAAATAGATCATCTATTCTAGGCAAAGGATACTTGTTCTTAATTGTCACTTGATTCAGCTCCCTATAATCTATGCATAACCTCATGCTTCCATCTTTCTTTTTTACAAATAAATTGAAGCTTTCCAGGTGAACACTAGGTCTAATAAACTTTTTCTTTAATAGGTCATCCAATTGTACCTTGAGCTTTGCAAGTTCTATAGGAGCCATACGATAAGGGGTGTTTGAAATAAGTGTATGAGCCATATAGAATTCCACTTCTCTTTCTGGTGGTAATCTTGGTAAATCTTTGGAAAAACTTCTGGGTACTCACATACGACTGGTATCTGAGACGGATCTTTCTTCTGCTTATCCTCTATCACTATAGCTACCAAAGTTGATCTTCCCTACAACTCATATGTAGGCAATACTGGTGGTCTTTGTACATCAAGCTTATGTAAAAAATGATCTCCATCTGGTAGGATAAAATCTATTACTAGGTTGTGACAATCAATCTTAGCATGATACTTGGCTAACCAATCTACCCCCAAGATGATATCAAAATCTACCATGTTTCGGACTATTAGATTAGCAGATAGATGCCTTCCTTCAATCTCTATGTCCACATCTCTACAGATCCTATTTAGCATACCACCACTCCCCACAGGTGTATTTACAGATAAATAGCCAGAAAAAGTTAACATTCACACCAGAAATAGATACAAAGGATTCAACTATGCATGAAAAACTTGTACCGGTGTCAAAAAGAACATAAACACTAGTAGGAGTATAGGAAGCGTACCCACGATAGTATTTATGTTGGAGGTGTCTCAATGCTAAAGTGCATACACTTTAGCTCGTGCTCTTTGCCCCTAGCCACTTTGAGTTCTACCAATCCGAACTCTTGAAACTATCTACCTTCTAGGCTCTTTGCAATCAACAACTTTATGTCCTCTTTGACAACATTTGAAACAATAAACTTGTGGAAGGACTTTCTCTGTGCAGACCCGATGGTTATGTCCTTGCTACATGAAAAACAAGCATTCTCTAAACATTTGCAATCTTTTACTTCATGTGGTCCAAGATATCTAATACATCTCTTTTCAGCACTCTGCACTATCGATCTGAAAGGCTGTATGAAAGGCTTCTTACTCTTATCTGGATAAAAATACTAGTTGCTGGTCTCTTTCTTAAGAAGATCTGACCTTTTTGTTGTCCACTGCTCTTCATTATATTTAGACTTTGCTCTATAGTTTTAGCGTTGTTGACCATTGCCGAGTAATTAGTTAAATCCATCAAATTAACCTAATATTGGATCTTAGGTTCTAACCTAGTAATGAATCTGCTGACCTTAGCCTCTTCACTCTCTTGAAAGATCAGGTAAGAATCTTATCAGCCTGTGTAAGTTCAACCTCATACTCCTCCATAGTCATTTTTCCTTGTTACAAAGTATAGTACTCTGAAGCATCTTTTGTTTCACACTATTAGGGAAGAAATCCTTATAGAAAGCTTGCTGGAACATCTACCATGTAATCATCCCCACCATATGTTGTTTGGTGCTCATCCACCAATTATTAGCTCTCCCAATTAGCAAGTAGGAGGCATACTCAACTTTCTTGTTCTTTGGAATATCCAAAGCAACAAACGTCTTCTCAACCTCCTCCATTCAAAGCTGAGCTTCAAGAGGCTTTCCTGGTACTGGCTCAAACTTATAAACTAGATCAACAAACTTGTTTAGGCTCAGCACATCTATAGTTCTGACATCATTGCCAACATTGCCATTGATTCTCTAATTCTCTTGCCTCCATGCCTCAGCATTAGCTTGAATGACCTACATGTCGCTTCTCATATCTTATTACTGCTGAGTGACTACTCCCAAAAGAGTATTCATAGCCTGCATAAGCTGTACAACATCTACAAGTACTTGCTATCCTATAGGTGGAGGTTGTGGTGGTAAATCCTGATTCTAGGGTGGTTGATTTTCCTGTAGCTGCCCTCTAATCTCAACCTCATCTCCAGCTCTGGAGGAACCTAGAGAAGGTATTCTTCTTCTTAGTGGCATACTAACATGCTAAACACATAAACATAAGAACAAAGATAACATGCTATTAAGATTAAAACACTAAAGGTATGAACATATATACTAAAAACAATCCTAATCCATTTGCTACCCTGCTCATCAATACTTATCGTCCTAAGGAGTTCATAACTTAGATCTAATGTGATCAAAACTTATTACTCTGATACCAATTAAGTTGTAATGCCCTAATATAACGATATTACAACTCTCCACATGTCCTTCTCTTTATAAGAACACACCAAGGCTATGAAATATTAATCTACATATTCATATCAAAACAAATCTCCAATACTCACATATAAAAGATACATGTTAAATAATTCATCATATAAATAATACTTTCGAATTAACTTGGCATAAATCAAAGCCAACATAATTTAGACTTATAACTTAACTTTAAAAATCCCATAAAGAAATCTTAAATTCATAAAATAAATAAAATCTTTCAAACTAATAACAGTTTCAACTTAAACTTCATAAAATATTAAATCGTCTTTCTATCTCAAAGTATCCAAAATCTACTTCTACTGATCCTCAGCAGGAAAGTCAAGTTTACTGTCGCTATCCTCGTGATTTACAAAGATGTCATATCTAGAAAGATCATAAATCATCTGATCTTCTGCTATTCCTGAAAAATTGAATGGAATGAGCAAAAACGCCTTGTATGCTAAATCACATACAAATGCATATGCATACACAACATAAATATATATTCACATGCAGCTATTTCTAATGCAACAAGTACAAATTATTATCTTTTAAATTAGCCAACAAAAAATACAGTTTAAAACTATCTGTAATCAAATCCTAAACCTGGAGTTACTTATGACTCTATAAAAAAAAGCATATAAATAAATTATGTAATTATGTATATATTGGTGTTGGAATTCTTCCACACACTTGCAGCCATACTGTCAAAACCTAATACACTAGAATTATCTTCAGGTGCAACTCTACTTGGGACAACTCCATACAAGCATCATCAGGTTGCCAGCATTAGTATCACACTCTGCGTGGTCTTTACTAACATCAACCAAACGCAAGCAACAAAACAGGTTAATAAGCTAAATAGAAATAGGTTGTTTTGATATTCTAACCTTACAATACATACAACAAACAAATCTAATCCTACAAGCACATATAATAAATAAGGTAAGGTCGTACCTAAATCAAATTCTAAGGAACATAATTCAAAATCTCCTTTAGAATCACAATCTTAACTCACTAAACTTGATAATATGAACAGAAACAACTTTAATAATATACACTATCAAACAGACCTATCCTCCTAAAACCTTAATCTCCAAAAACTATCAAAATCACACCTTTCTCCTTGATTGAAACACCACAATTCTCCAACAAAATCAATTTGCTAAATGTTCTCCAATCCCTAAAACTTCAATTAATGCCTAACAACCAGAATTCAACAAAACTACTTTGTGAAATCATGAAAATAGATAAGATTAGATACTTACCTAGACTTGATCTAAAATGCTTCTTAATCAACAAGATCTAGATCTCCAAAAGAATTAAAGTCTTCTCTAACTTCTTCTTCAAAACAAATAGAAAAACCCTAAGAAAACTAATAGATCTATGAAATCCTATAAGGGAAATAGTAATTTCATTACCTAATCTGGACTACTAAATCCTCTTGGCGGCTATAAGCACTAACAGAGAGAACTTTTAGGCTTAGGGTTATGTTTTGGAGAAAAAGAATAGGATGATAATACAATTCCTGCAACTTTTCATCTCCTTCAAGAAACATACGTTGGCAGTTTTTAAAATGTACGCCGGCAGTGTAAACGTTAACACTAGTGGTGTATCACTTTGCCATTTGTCTTAGGTCATTTTCCTTCAAGCCTATGCCAACACTAATGTTGGTGTTGCAGACCTTAACATAAGCGTCATACATCGGTTGATCGATTTTCTTCAATCCAACATTGACTATATGCTACTATAGCCACAACAATGTACACTAGTGGTGCTCCATCCTATATCGATGCCGTTAAGCTGGTGTTCAATGTAAAATTTTCATCTTTCATCATGTGATCAAAATATAAATATAATTAGATTTTTGACTATATTATCCTCTTATATTATATCACTTGACACTTATACCTTTCTTTACGAATGATTTACTTGTATATTACACAATTGGTGAATCTCATGTAGAATTCTATAGATTTTTAATATTTGCTGGTAATGGTTATAATGATGAACAAATGAAAGTAAAAAAATTTCATAATGGATTAAATGATGAAATAAAAGGAGAAGTTAAGATATTTTAGCTTCACACTCTAGCTGATACTGTAGCTAAGGGAAAGCTAGCTGAACAAATTCATAATGAATGTAAACAAAGAAAGCTAAGAAGGTTGCATTTTTAGAAAAGAGATTAGCGTTTTTTACTTCTTATGGAGGTTTTAGGAGTGCTAGTAAGAGCATAAGTTTCTAGAGAAAGGGTAGGAAGCCATTCTTGGGTAAGAAGACAAGCCAAGGATTTATAGTTAAGACTTTTACTCCTCCTACTTTTGAGAAGAAGTGTACTCGATGTTTTGGACCTCTTGAGCTAACAAAGTGCAAGTGGAATTCGAAAACTTGTTTTACTTGTGGATAAGAAGGACTTCAAGCATTTGAATGTAAGAATCTAGTGCTTCAGCCAGTTTTTGTGCTTATTGTAAGCAAAGGGGTCATCATATAGTAGATTGCAAGGAAAAATCTATTAGTGGATCTTATTCTGTAAAAGGAAAGAATGCCACTACAATATTTGCATTGCAACATCATGAGGAAGCTCTTTCAGTAGGTACGTTGTTAGTCTCAACATAACTTGCATATGCTTTGGTAGATACTGGTGCTACTCATCGTTACATATATGAAGAGTACATGAGTAATTGTAATCTTACTCCTAAAGTGTTATATGATCATGTTATGTATGTTAATACTCCTCGACAAATGGTCTAAACATAGGTCATGTTTTTGTAACTAACTATTTAATGAATTTAAAATCAAGTGATAGAAACTTCGCTATCCCTATCTTTAGGTGGTTATGAGTAACTCCATTAACAACCTAGATCTATTCAAAATAATGATTTTCCAATCTATTTAGTTGAAATCAGACATGAATCTTTATCATACACTCACATAAAGTCACGAATTAAGGTTGGAGCTACTAAAGATAAGTACCCAAACAATATTTAATTAAAAACATGTTGAAATCACAGGAATCAAGTCTTGGATTCACAAAACCTAAGTTCAAACGATTATTTCTCCATAGATATGAACATTAAACACAAATTTAGGAGAAACAATACAAAATAAAGATGAATAACACTGATTAATCACAAAATCTTGCAACAAACGTTAGGTTAAAATGACTTTACCTAGAAAACTCAAATTTCTCGCACAAGAAAAGTTTCTCACTCTACTCTATTCTACGTTATAAATTTGTTACATATGATACAATACAATGTTGCAATGTTTGTGAACATTTATATATAGGAGTCTAGCATAGAAATCATGAAGATTTTATTTATTGATGTGATAAATTCTTTTTAACGTAATTTTTCTTCTTCCTTATACAAGTGATAGCATGATAATGTCACTTTTCGCAGGCGGGATTGTGGGCTCAAAGGTTAGCTGCGGTAGAAGCTGTATCTTTTCATCAGAGGCATGGTTTGTCTTTAGCTCGTATTGTAGTAAGAACAACATGCGCAACTTAGGGTGTGGTTTGATGTTTTACTTTGTTTTCTTGCCTTTGGTTCATTCTTTGAAGGCAGGTTTGTCTCTATCTTCAAAAAGCTTTGTTGTTTTGCTTAAAACTAATTCAAATCACTTTGTTTCTTCTTTTTCTCATCTCAGGAGCTAAAAAACAACATTCAAACCATAATAGCATAAGTTTATATAAATTTATCTAATCATGAATCAAATAAGGCATGAATTCCTATAAATTGAATAGAGTGTAAAATCCTCATCAGGAAACAAGCTAATAGGAAGAAATTGTTTGGCGATGAGTACATTAGTTTAGAATAAATTCCTTCATTTAGACCTCCATACGAGCAATTCTTCTGCTTTAGGCAAGTTTTAGATTTGTTATAACTTCTTATAGACACTCCTATTTTGCATTTCGTTTATAACATTGTAATTGTCCTTTCATTTACTTAGTGTCATTAAGTTCTAGGGAATTTCTATTTTTTGCATTTTTGTATTCTATTTTTGGTAGCTTTCTACCTCACATAGATATATGTATGCCCTAGGACAAAAGAACGAATAGTTTTTTATCAGTAATACACTTTTGATTCATGTTTTCCTTGGTAATCATAGAATTAATAGGTATTTGGAGGTCAAACTTTGAATCCCCTTATTTTTTTGGATTTCATATGTCATTTACTTTGGTATTCATAGAATCAACAGGTATTTGAAAATTATTCTTCGGCATTCGTGCCCAAATTTAAAGTTTGTGGTATAACCTA
>JAMXBD010002546.1:0-185181 GCA_024138025.1 Combretum micranthum
CCACTCGAATTAGGTTTCTACTACTCTCCCCTAGACCAGATTCAACGACACATGTACAAACAATACTCATCAATTATTAAACTAAGTTTAAGTTTTAGTTCGTTTAGGATGCCTATCATAGCATACAACACATAATTACTGCATGCCTTTACATAAAATCCAAACAGAGTCTCAAAAATCCTTTCAGGTGTATGGTGAGGTTGTTGGAGTTGGCTGATTGCGTGTGATAGGCGTGGTGGTCAACTGAGAGAAATTCTAAACTAATGACATGTGTAAGATGTTACAGAGATGGGCATGAGAGGAGGAACAGGCAAACCCAGTTTCTCAAGTGCATAAGTGTGACAAAAGATCAACACAAGTAGACTCGATCGTTCTTGACTCGTTCTTGATAGAATAAGTGATCTTTCTTGGAGACGTTTCAGTAGAGTATCTGCATTGCTTTCAATCTTAGTAATATGCAAAAATGACCCCCAAATGAGGAGAGAAAACTCTTATTTATAGATGGTGAAAATTAATACCAGCTATTGGATAATACTCAAAGGAATGGTCAAGATCAAGTATTGCTAGTGGCTATTAGATCATTTTATAATGATCTGACAGCTGATATTAAAGCCTTCTTCTTTTTTTATAGAAATAGGTTTGATGGTTTTTATTGTATAAACGAAGCTCATTCTTAATATAAAAAGGATGAAGGCCTATTTTTAGTCTATATAAGCCCTATTTTATTTAAAGAAAGCCTAAATTAAACTAGGAAGATATTTTTAGGGTCTACTTTTTATGCACGAGAAAACCGAATTAGGGAAAGAGCAAAATGAACCGGTCCAATAATCTCTATTTCAAGCCTACCAAGCCAAATCTCTCTATGTCATCCCTTATTGGACTCGGTCTTCCAAGCCCTGTCACTAGCCTGAAAGACCGACCCATGACATTAAATTGGGCTAGAAGCCCAATTACCAAAATGACCCTCTATATAAGGTATATCAGATGTCCATATCTATTAAAAGATTAAACTCATATAAGAAATCTAATTAAATATCCACTTATTATATCAAACTCATTTTTGTATCCTATTTGATCAGACACTAAATAGGAACCCCACTATGGCTGCGAAGACCGCCTCGCCAAAATACAAACAGTTCTCCTTTGTCTATCAAAATATTTCTTTTCACTTTATTTATACTATTTTATTACAACGACATCAACAAAGTATTCATATGCAAAAACATAAACACACATTTGAAACAATATATTCCACATATTAATTATAGTATATCCTAACTCATTATTTCTAAGCCAATTATTAGTTTATTAAGCCTATATTATCTTAACTTAGCCATATTGATTAGAATAAATCATTTAATTCATTTACTATGCTAAGGTGATTAAACTTAATCAATCTAATTCATTTTAACTCATTATAACTTATTAAGTCAAGTTGAACTTAAGTTTATTAACTAAGTTCATTTTATATCGAACTTCTACATTTAATCTAATTATTTATTAAATCTATAAATTCATTAAACTTATGTTTAATTATTTCATTTAACTAATTTAACGTATTAACTATCATTTATCTACTTCATGTTATCTCATCATTTTATCTTTGTTTCTTCTTTCTTTTTACTTTTCTTTTCTTTTCATGAATAGCACCAGAGCAAGGATCACGCCCATGATAAGAGACATGATTGTCTTCACCTGCCTTATCACGCCATGATGGAGGCCATGATCACTAATACGAGCTTTGTCACACCATAACAAGGAAATAACACCCCTAGTCACGATCGTGATCTAGGTGTTTCCTTTGAAAATTCTTGTCAGAGGAGATCACGCCCTTTATACGGCGTGATCTAGGCTGTGATGCTTATCACTTGCAAAATACGCCTTATCATATTTTAAGTTTTGATCAGAGGAGATCACAGTCTTATCGTGCCCGTGATCACCTTGATTTTGTTCTCCACTTGTATCACGGGTCATGTTAGGGCCGTGATGAGCAGGGGGATTATACTTTGATTTTCCTTTGTCTTTTGTATTAATTCTAACTACTTACCTTAAACATACACCAATAACAACAACTTCTTATTAGCTTACCCATGCTTAATCTTAACTTATAAACACTTCTATATACATATTTACATCATATTATCACAAATCATTCCATCAAACACTCAGTCTATACAACATGCACATATTTAGGTTTTTTGCAAACATGTTTATATATCATTGATTCATCACTATTATCATAAGTTTTACATATATCTAGTCCTAATACAACATTTACATGCATAAACAACAACTAAAGCAAAAAAATAACAAAACTTATCTTTTTAGGTAAATCCAACATCTTAATCTTTTCTATTACTTCTTCTCCTCTGTTCTTGAAGTTGTTACTTGCTTGATTTCTATCTTCTATCTTATTTTCTATCTTTGATTTCCTCTATAGTCTTGTTGTAATTTTATATTTAAGGTTTAGGTTTTAAGAAAGGTGAGAAGAAGAAAGGGAGAGAAAAAGAAATGAAAGGAAGAAAGAAAAGAAGAGAAAAAAGGCAGCAATAATGGAAAAGAAAGGAAAGGAAATAAAGGATTACATATATATATATAAAAGAATTAGAAGATATTTTAGGATAAAGGTATTAGGTTTAATACTTGTAGATCGATATCTTTATTCTAAAAGAATCCTAATCCCATGTTGTTGCTATATTCTAACTTCCTCAAATCCTTTTATATGTAAAGTACCTATTGCTCTTGACACCTCTTAGATTATGTGAGCTAATTTTTTACGGGCTCAATCCACCTTTAGTACTTTGAGAAAAAATCATCGCAACATTTTTGAGAAGACAAAAAAAACCTTCATGAGGAGATGCAACAGCTACAACCAGTACAGTGCAACAACACACCATCCCTTTAAGAACAGCACTAAGATGATAACTCTTAGTCATCTCACCGTCCACCGTTTTTTGGAAAGAGACAACCCTCCTCTCATGTGAAGTAGCATACTAGTAAAGCCTAGCCTTTTGAGGTTCAATTAGAATACGTGCTACACAATGCACCTCTCACAACATTAGCAACCTCATTAGAGATTATTAGATCTCAAGGACAATAAGCACTTTAACCTATTGGTACCAACAGCATCAACAAATCTCCTTTAATTAAAGCTATTGCAGAGATACCTCTACCCCATATAACAGAATTCTCTAACTAGAGTTCTACAATAGCTCCAGTGATTTGATATTACCTTAGTTACTTCTCCTCATAAATGTTTTGTTCAACATCTCTAATCTCATCACCTATAAAGCTTATGCAGAAAGCCTCAAACAAATATTACGTCTATGACTTTAAAGCTTTAAATAGCACATTTAGTTTCAAAGAGTTAATCATATCCTTTTACCAACATTTTAATACAAACTAGTAATCTAAAAAAGACTCGCTCACCAACCTCATATCTTAAGGACACGATGAAACCTTTAAGAAGTGTATTGCTCACTTCTTTGTCACTGTTATCGAGATCCCAAACCTTGAAGTGAATGTGACCATCATTACTACCATCTAAGAAGTGAAAGACCACTATCCTTTCTCCCATTTCATTACTAAGAAGTAACTAAAGAGCTTAACCAAGTTCTAGCCTTAAGCAAGCAACTACATCTCCAAAGAAGATGACATCTTAGCAAGACTATAGTTAGTATACTCAATCCCAAATCTCGTACCATCTTTGATCTTATTATGAAATTGTAATTTATGTTATTCAGTTATTCCCATAACCTATTCATGTGCAAGTTTCATCAATTATATACATCCAATTGCTCACTCTGCACAACGATTAAAATGCAAGTTACTTAAGAACCTTTGTTGATTTTCTAACACTATCAAATCAATTAAGTTCATGGTTCTTTTAAATCTCTAATTTAGTTTATTATAAATTCTATGTTTACTTTAAATCCTACTTTAAAGATAAATTATCTATGGAATCATCTTTATTTTGAATATATCATAACAAATAGTTAAACTTCTTATTTTCATCTATATGTTCACAAATTATGCTAATGAAATCGAAATAGAATCTGGGATGTTGTCTTTTATACTTCTCTTCGTTCTTTCTCCTTTCCATATTGTAGTAATACAAATATTACTAGAGTTGATTGTAAGGAAAGTGAAGCACCAATTTATGATAATAGAAAGAAAATAGGTGACAAGAATTTTAGTTTCCCACATTAAGTATTTCTATGTTAAGTTATTTGTCTTTTCTTACTTTCCTTTTATGTCTTTCCTCACAAGTTGCTTGTTGTCATAAAAAGTGTAGCACATGTCTACCATTGCTTAAAAAAAATTTACCAAAGTATGGGTTATTAGAAATTAATTATCAAAATACATTGCAAATTGTTACACAAAACTTGTATTTGGCAATCGCGATTTGACAAAGTTGTATGTTAAAAAAATCATAAGTTATGTTTGTGGCTTTCTATGTTACAAATAACTCGCAAGTTATCCCCTATGATTCCACTTTGTACCCAACCCAAAACATCACAACCCTTTTCCTTCATTATACTTCCGATAACATTCAAGTCACTATATTTAGTGAAATTTTCATAAATCAACACAACGTCTAAATTTTTACCTCAATTGCTGGCTTAAGGAGTTGCAATCTTTGAGGATAAATAGAAGAGAATGAGAGTTCAAAAACTTGGTTTTATAGGATGATGAATTGAAGTGCCATGGGAAGTGATACAGGGAGAGATTAAAGAGAAGTGGGTGTTAGAAAGTGTTAGGGTCATCGTTTTGAAGCTCAAAAAGGAACGTATCACCATGAGTGTCTCATTTTGCTGTTACATATGCAATTTTAAAAATGCAAAATTGTAATTAATTTTAATCCAACTTTATTCAAGTAATTGATATATTAATACATATAAATATATATATCTATATTTTTATTTTTACACTTTATTATTATTCAATAAATATTGCCCTATTGTAGTTATATATATATATAAATATTTTTTTTTATAATTGACCTATCATTAATTAAGTTTGTTTTATTTATCTACCACAATTAAATAATAATTTATTTATTTATTTTTTCTTCTATTAAGTTTTCATATTTTTTTTCTAAATTTTGATGAATGTATTTTACATCATTGCCACATATATTTTATCTTATTGAATAGCATATCATTTAACAGTAATTACTATTTGGATTAATGTCACATTTGTGCCTCTACTTTGATCAAATGTACAATTAATTACTTGAATTTTAAATTAGTAATGTGATACCTAAATGAACATTTAGAGTAAACTTTTACTATCTCGGTTAACTTCATTAGCTTATATGGCATTTTCAACCAAAATAGAATAGCATATTATGCACTATTAATTTTATTATTATTTAAGACTATTGCTATTATTACTATAAATACTACTAATTTATTCTTATTTAAAATTAAAATTATCATTATTACCCTAATGCCATGTCTGGTTCATTGGATTAGAATAAAACTTCCTTTATTTTATAAGGAATAATAATTCCCCAATGAAGAATGAATAGGGATTCTTATCTATTCCACGTTATATATGGTATAATTTTTTACAATACAAACAAAGGATATAGCTATTCTGTGGTAGTAAAACCAAAATATGAATTTCATTCCTATCAACCAAATATGAATGTAAGTATTATTATTATTATTATTATTATTTTATTTCACAACTAGAATCAAAGGGCTCGAACTCATTAGAACATTAACCTATAAATATCTTTAATGATAAGTAACTGAGTTAACTTCAGTAGATTATTGATTTAATTGAGGTACCAAATAGAACATTAACCATTACTATTTATATTTTTGTTATCAATTATTGAATTATTAAAGAAAATTACAAAGAGATATCAATGTTTAGGTGTAAGTTTAAATAAATATTAACTAAATATTAATATTTTGAATAATTAAAAAATTATTCATTATTTCAAAAAATGTTCAATAAGTTATTATTGTTTTAAATTATTAAAAAAATATGAACATTTTAAGTAGATGACAAATGGACCAAAAAAAAATTATTTATATTATTTTATATAATATTAATTTTCTTTAATAACCATTTAAAATATTGGTGTCTCTTTTAATCCATTTTATGAAATGTTAATTTTTTTTATAATCACTTGAAACATTAACACTTATTTGAAATTATTCTGCAACATTAATAAGTCAACTATAATTTATCTTCTTGTCTTCTTTTTTCATAGCATTATGACGATAGGATCTTCTACGGTCCTGTCATGTGACCGTCCAATCAATCTAACAGTTAAAATAAATATAGTAATTGAAATATTTATAATTTTAGTTTTTCGACATTGATGAATATGTATGAGACATTTAATGACAGGATCAGTCCCAAAAAATTAATGACAAAATCATAGAATTTCCTTATGAAAATAAAATATAGCCAACCAAATACTTTGCTAAATATATTGCATAAAATTGTACGTTTGGTCATTGATTTGGTATCGATTTAATATTAGTTTCATGTCTATTTCAACTATTTATCAAGAACAAATATAGATAAAAATATATATATATATATATATTTACTTAAAAAATATCTTATAAATTAAATATTGATAAAGACACAAGAAGATATTGATTAAAAAAACAAACCGTTCAAACAGACATTCAAGAAGTGCGATGGTACCAGAAATGAAGAATATTGGAGAAGGTAGGTAGGTAGTTATATTTATAAAATTCGTAGTCGTACCATACGGTCAAAACCTACACTACACTTGTCTTAAAAACACACAGAAAGAAACCCCGCGAAGGTAAGAAAAATACTATCTACGAAATGACACATGGAAGTTTAACAGTGGACCACCATTGAAAGATGATTTTTTCCCATTAGCTGCTCGGAACAACTGAACTGAACTGTACACTACACCCGTACTGTATGCGTGCATCGGACGATCTTTTGTCATTTCCAATCTTTCCTTTCCACGTACCTGTCGAAACATCGCTTACCTAGTACAAACGGCTCTTGCATCTCTCAGGATAAACACTGTGCACACACTAAAAAATGTAAAAATAAAAAAGGGAACAATTTCAAGCAAGTAGATCAGACTGTTGCATCATAGTGATTATGAGTATGGTTTAATCTGTTTATGATCATATCCAGTGTTTTGTTTTCAGTTTTCATAGATAACCTATTGTATTTTTATTGTTTTGCTTCACGGTTCATTTACATAGTTCGAGCTTTTTTGGTTTTTTGTGTAGTCACCAAATTTTTAGCGGTACCCTTTTGATTTTTAGTTGTTTTGATCGCTAAAGTTTGAGTCTTTTGTGTTTCTGAGTGTGATGGATTAGATAGAGAATTCATAATCATTCGTTTGTTTCACAATTCATGAATCATCACTAGAGTTTGGGTCTTTTTGAGTTTTTGAACGTGCTTTTTTTCTGGGTCAGAAGTACAGGACATTGAAAATCCATATCAAGAGGAGGTCTAGTGACAGATATTTTCCGGAGTTTGAAAGGTGGTTAGCTGAAATACAATTGTATTCGTTTTATTGAAAATTTTAGATATATCTAGCCGATATATGGTGTAAGCAATCAGTATACGTCCTTTCTAGACCAGTTTGAACGAACAATCAGTTATTTGGAAGCAACTTTCTTCAACTTGAGGTATGTTTTTGCTATATAGTGTATTGTTTCCCCGATAATTGTGGTTGCAAGCATGTCCTAGGGTCATTCGATGACAATGTGAATGAAATGATAAGAACTGCAATTCGTGGAGGATTGAAATCCCTTTTTGGTAAAATTCATAAAATCCAATCACAATGAAATTTTTGTATAAATGAGACGCGTTATGATGAGCTACTTTAGACTGCTTTGGTTTTTGCTCTTGTTCATGTGCAAGCCATTCAGTTTTCTTGGTTGAATTCTTGTGCAGAACATGAACGCTGCTGTTTTAGTGGCTGTCGCGGCTACTATTGGCAACTTTCTACAAGGATGGGACAATGCCACCATTGCAGGTTCTTGCTACCGGCTTTATTATCTGCTTGAGTTGATTTATCTAGTAAACCATTGTGTTTGTCAATCTATGAAACCTGAAAAAAAAACTCGTAACTATTCAATTGGGGGGCATGTATGGTCATTTGAGTTGTTAGTTCATAATGGTACCTTGCAGGGGCTATTGTCTATATTGTTGATGATCTCGATTTGCAAACAACTGTAGAAGGCCTTGTAGTGGCCATGTCTCTGATCGGAGCCACAGTTATAACTACATGCTCTGGAGCCATATCGGATTGGCTTGGCCGACGTCCTATGCTGATAAGCTCCTCACTTCTTTACTTTGTCAGTGGCTTGGTGATGTTCTGGTCACCCAATGTTGTTGTTCTCTGCATCGCGCGGTTGTTGGATGGATTTGGCATTGGTCTTGCTGTCACTCTTGTTCCTCTCTACATTTCTGAGGCTGCCCCAGCTGATACAAGGGGCTTACTAAATACATTTCCTCAGTTTGCAGGCTCAGCTGGCATGTTCTTGTCGTATTGTATGGTATTTGGGATGTCCTTGTCAGCATCACCAAGCTGGAGGATAATGCTTGGAGTACTTTCAATTCCCTCGGTTATTTACTTTGTGTTAACAGTGTTTTACTTGCCAGAATCTCCCCGATGGCTAGTCAGTAAAGGAAGAATGAAGGAGGCAAAAAAATTCTTCAGAGGTTACGTGGCAGGGAAGATGTTTCAGGTCATCTTCAATTTAACTTTTTACATAGAGCGTGAACGATTTGGTTGATGAGTCGAGTTCTTTTGCTAAATACTAGTGTAAAGTGTTCTGCAAATTCCAATCTGCTGATGCTTTACAAGAACCCCATTGAGAAATAGAACTTCAGCATGTTGTAATCGCACCTTTTAATTTATTGAAAATGAATGAGAATAATTTTTCACTTCTGATTTTGCATTGTGAAGAACCTACTACTTCATGGTGACATATTTGTTGAAATTCTTTCCACAGGGGAGATGGCACTGTTAGTTGAAGGTCTTGGAATTGGAGGTGACACATCAATCGAAGAATACATTATAGGTCCGCCTGATGAACAAGAAGATGGTTATGAACAAACTGCAGACAAAGACAAGATAACGTTATACGGACCACAACAAGGTCTATCCTGGATGGCCAAACCTGTCGAAGGACAGAGACAGAGTTCGCTTGCCCTTGTTTCCCGCCAGGGAACCATGATTACAAAAAGCATGCCTTTAATAGATCCCCTTGTCACTTTATTTGGCAGTGTCCATGAAAAGCTTCCCAAGACTGCAAGCATGAAGAACATGCTTTTCCCTAATTTCGGTAGCATGTTCAGCGTAACAGAACCCCATCATAGGGATGGACATTGGGATGAAGAGAGCCTGCAAGAAGAAGGGGAGGGACATGCATTGGATGGTCGTGGAGGACACTCTGATGATAATTTGCATAGTCCATTGATGTCACGCCAAACAACAAGCGGCGGAAATGATATGGTCCCACATGGAAGTTCTTTTAGCATGAGGCGCAGAAGCAGCCTACTGCAAGGAACTGGAGATCAAGTTGGAAGTACAGGCATAGGTGGAGGCTGGCAGTTGGCATGGCAATGGTCCGAGAGAGAAGGCCTGGATGGGAAGAAAGAAGGAGGATTTAAAAGAATTTATCTGCACGAGGAGGGAGTAGGATCCCGGCGTGGATCCATTGCATCCCTACCTGGAGTGATGTTCCTGCTGAAGGTGAATTTGTCCAGGCTGCCGCTTTAGTTAGTCAACCCGCACTATACTCAAAGAGTCTTATAGATCAGCATCCTGTTGGGCCAGCAATGATTCATCCATCTGAAACTACTGCAAAGGGACCAATTTGGGCTGCTCTTCTTGAACCTGGGGTGAAGCATGCATTATTTGTTGGGACTGGAATACAGATACTTCAGCAGGTATCAATTAGCCTATCACCTTCTTCTTTGGCTGAAAGTTCATCAACATATTTGTACCACTAGCTCTTTATACCTCTCAATATCTAAAAGTACTTGTGTTAATATATTTGAGCCCTGAACCTTTAAGATTTCCAATAATGCTGGCACAACTGCAGTTTTCAGGGATTAACGGAGTGCTCTACTACACACCTCAAATTTTGAAAAAGGCTGGTGTTGAAGTTCTTCTGGTAAAGCTAGGGATCAGTTCAGAATCAGCATCATTCCTTATCAGTGCATTTACCACCCTCCTCATGCTTCCTTCTATAGGTGTTGGTATGAAGCTTATGGATACCACTGGAAGAAGGTAACATCCTTTTGGTTTGTACATTGCTTTGCAATGATGTTACTTTTCATGCTTTCTGCGCAACCCCAACATCCCACACACCAACACCCACCCACCACACCCCCAAAAAACATTATAACAGGGTAAGGAAAATTTGAACCTAATCCATCTCGCTAGGGAGACTAGTGATGATGAAACAAACAAATCCTTATTCTGTCTCACTGCAAGTGTTTTCTCAATTAAAAATATTGCATATCTTCTACTAGATCATGGAAAGGTTACTACGAAAAAGAAAAACATCTGGAATTTATTTACAGAGTAACATTACACTAACATGTCCCGTGATTCAGCAAAATTTGATTCTTCGTTTGCTTGTTTTGTCCTGGCAGGCGACTCCTACTCACTACAATTCCAGTACTCATCGTAACCCTTGTGTTTTCGTCATTAGCGAGTTGGTGGACTTGAGTTCAGTTCTCAGTTCTATTATTGCAACAGCTTGTGTAGTGATCTACTTCTGCTGCTTTGTAACAGCATATGGACCTATTCCAAACATCCTTTGCTCTGAAATCTTCCCTACAAGGGTCCGCGGTCTCTGCATAGCCATCTGTGCACTGGTTTTCTGGATAGGAGACATCATTGTTACCTACACTCTCCCTGTTATGCTTACTGCAATTGGCTTGGCAGGTATCTTTGGCATCTATGCTGTTTTCTGCGTCATTTCGTGGATCTTTGTGTTCCTCAAGGTTCCAGAAACCAAAGGAATGCCTCTTGAAGTCATCACTGAGTTCTTTGCTGTTGGTGCAAAACAAGTTCCTGCTTCCAAAGCTGAGTAGTTTCAGATTTGATGAATTCTTTATATGTCTTTGATTCAAATTTTTCCTGAGCTGTCATTTTAGCATTTCTTAAAGATCTCCATCCTGTTCCAACCTTGTAGTGGTATAAAAATTTAGACTCGTCCAATCATTCAATAAAGACGTATGTATGTATATGTGATCTATTCAACGAAAGCCCTGCATTGCATGAAATGTGAACCGAGCTGTTTCATATACCCATCCCATTTGTTAATACTATATTTGTGAAGAAGGAAAGACTTAAGAAGAAGAGTAAAAGTAAAAATTAGAGGGAAAATAAGAGGTACGGGAAGAAAAGAATTAGAAGGAAGTTAATTTTATACATTTCTAAGCACAAAGTCCTTGAACTTTGAAATTACTTTTTCATTTAAAAGGCATCCTACTAACTTAGTTGATTCTCCTTTCATTCCTCTTCAATTTACTTCCATCAATTTTTCTTGATTTACAAACTAATAGTTGAGATTATCTATATTCTTAAATCATCTTGTAACATTACTGTGATATTATTTTCTTATATTTTCAATCATTGGTTTATATACAGTAGCATTTGAAAAATGTACATTAGGGTTTGATTGGATTATCCAATTTTCATATGTATCTGATCTATGTCTGTTTTTTATCTATATCTAATTTATTTATTTTTTATTTGTATCTATTTCTTGATAAATATCTATTGAAAACGATAAAAAGAAGACGTCAAAATGATCAATCCTTTAAAAAAAATTAAAGAAAACAAATAAATAAATCGAGAGGATTCATCTCCGGCTCCCAGTGCATGCAAAGTTCACTTTATTCAGTCGCATGCAGTAAGTGGTGGTTGTTGCTGGGTAAGTCCTATACCACATGACACTATACAGCTGTAATGCCTTCACTGACCAAATCTTTCACTTTCTGTTGCTTTTATGCTTTCCATTTTTTTCCCCTTTTTTAAAGATTGCAACCTGTTGCCCCTTCTGACTAGTCCATCTCCATCTCATAAATTGTCGTGTGCTCCTAGATACAGGAACCGCGGGCAATAACCTGGCTCATGCAAGTTGAATTCATGGTGCGGTACCGTTAATTGCATTTGACATTAAATTGGACATATAGGCTCTCTCCTAGCTTCTACTTATCAAAGGTACAAAAATTAGGTCCAGGGTATCTTACCGAAGAAAAAAAAAAGGTCCCGGGTAGGAGCATTCTAGTGCACGAAAGATAGCTGTCAGGGTCGTATTAGTTGGCCTGCAATGAAGAACATTACTACAACCTAGGCTGTAAACAAGACAAGTTTGAACCGTGCTTTTATAGTTCAAACTTTTTGTTTACCAAATTAGTGTGTTTGGTTTAGCTTTTATAGTTCGAACTCCACTTGTTTAACAAATTAACAAGCTCAAGCCAAACCATGCTGGCCCAAGCTCAGCTTGTAAACTTGTTCACCTGAAAAAGCCTAAATGAGTCCGAAATCGAACTTTAGTTTATTTAGCTTAATAAAAATAAGCTCAAACTTGTTCACGTAAATAATTATATATATAATAATCTATAATAAAACTCGTTTAACTTAACGAGATTAAGTTTGGACTTGTTTACATAAATAATTATATATAAATAATAACAAAATTATATTATAAAAAAAAAATTATTTATGAGCTTTTAATGAATCTATTCGCGGCCTTACTTTCAAGCCTAGTTACTAGGCCAACTGCAATATGTGTAGAAAATTGATGAGAGACACCAGGAGATGGAAAGAGATCAGAAATGGAGAACTTAATATTGGATGAAGTGCTGGAGTTAGAAGACAGCAAGACTAGGGTTCGGTGGGTTACTAGAGCTCGAGAAGGGAACAAAGTCTTTGACAGAAGTGCTGACTGATGGGAAGGAAGTGTTGACTGTGCACAATGAAGACTGATCACGTGCGCAAACAGTGGCTTCTCAATGGGCTGAATCATTGGTCTTGGGCTGTTGATGGACAGTAATATACATATTAGGTCCAATAAATAAATAGTTGGGCTGATTATTTCATTAGACTAAAATACTAGTATTTTCCTTTTTAACAAATTGTGATGTGCTTATGCCACATCAGTAAGAATCTTTTGCACGTGTAATAGGATTTGGTTGTTACTGTTACAACTGGCAGGATTTACATGTATAAAAACATCTCCTTGAGACAATACAGAATACATGGAAAAAGAAAAAGTTAATTCTACTCTAAATTCTAAGCTTGCATCCGAGCGCTAACTGTATTCGGTAGTACTTTTAATCCTATTTGTTCTGTTCATTTTATACACTGATCCACATTGCTCTGCCAACCACTGCATTTCCATTTCCACCACTGCATTTGCATTTCTACCACTGCATTTGGTATCAGAGCCTGCCGGCGATGGAGACGCGCGAATCCAAGATTGAAGAGGCCATGAAATCTGTGTTCAAGGAACAGCTAGAACGCCAGGAGGCACTTAAGGAGCAATCTGATCGCCAAGAGGAATGGGTCAAAATGTTCTCCGAAGCCCTGCAAAATCAACAAAGGTTAATAGAAAAACAGAATCAAACCATTGAATCATTTAAGCTGCAATTCACGGGTAAAAGTATGGTGATGGATGAGTCTGCAACAAAGGATGTGATGGGTGGAAACATGAGTCAATCAACGATCGGATCCACTCATAACACAGCAAATTCAAATGACAAATCAGCAAACTACCAGGTACCAACTCGAAATACCAGAATTGAATTTCCAGTATTTAATGGTGAAGGTCTTAGAATTGGGTCCAGGGCTGAGCAATTCTTCACTTTAGATGATACCCCAGATAACCTTAACTTAAAAAGCTGCTATGCACCTTGATGATAAGCCTTATAATGGTACAATGCATTTGTCAAAACTAGGACTGAAAACACACCATTATCATGGGAGGAATTCACAAGAGTTTTAAATGCAAGGTTCAATGAAAAAGGATTCGAAGATCCAATGTCAGAATTAAAAGAATTGCAACAGATTGGTTCCTTACAAGAGTACAACGATGACTTCATGTATCTGTCAACACAAGTTCAATTACCTGAGTTACATCTCATCAGTTGTTATCTTAGTGGATTGAAACCTGAGATTCAGTACCCAATTAGGATGTTTCAACCTAAATCAATTACCCAAGCTTTGACTCTTGCAAAGTTACAAGAAGCCAACCTCCTATCCTCCAAACAGAACCTGAAATCCACCAAAGGACCATCCAATAACAGTAACCAGAATTTCAGCTACACTTCATCCTATTATCCAACCAACTCCTCAAATTTCTCTAGTAAACCAAACACTTTCCCAAACAAAACCTTAACTCCATACACCACCCAAAACACTAACCTTAACCCATACACTACCCAAAATTCAACCACTAAACCTCCAATGAACACCAGACCAAACACAAACAGTTTTAACCGATCCACTAAGAGACTCACACCTGAAGAACTTGAGGAAAAGAGACGAAAGAAAATCTGTTTTTGGTGCGATGAGTCTTTTGGTCCTGGTCATCGCTGTAGAACCAAGAGATTGAACTTGTTAGTGACAGAACAGGATGATGATACTAATAGGGATGATGGAAATGATGAATGTGTTGATGAATTGGGAATAGATCTATCTCAGCTCCAGTTGAATTCAGTAGGTGGAATAATGAGACTATGGAGCATTGCATGAGGGTTAAAGGAAGTCATAAGATGAAGATTTTGAACATATTATTGATACTGGCAGCTCATCTAACTTTATGGAAGCTAAATTAGCTGAGAGACTGAATTGCACTCTATTAAACCTTACTCCAATATCAGTCATATTAGCTAATGGAACTAAGTTGCAGAGTACTCAATTGGTACATAAGTTTCAGTGGAAGATGCAAGGGATGACCTTTCAGTCAGATTTTTACACTATTCCCTTGAATTCTTATGAGCTGATTTTGGGAATGCCCTGGTTAATATCCTTAGGAACTGTAAGCTGGAACTTTAGAACGTTGAGCATGTCTTTTGAATGGCAAGGACAGAATTGTGAGTTGAGGGGAGAACAAGAAACACCAAAGACCATATCTGGAACTGCATTGAACTCCTTACTGAATACGTCAATGGTGGGTATAGAAGTTCAGTGTTGGATGATTACTAATCTGGCAAAATCAACAAAACATGATTTACAAACGTTGCATCCTGTAATCATTGACTTGTTGGAAGAATTTCATGATCTCTTTGAAGATCCAGTAGCACTACCACCTACTAGATCTTGTAATCATCGGATACACCTAACTGAAGGATCACAACCGGTCAATTTGAGACCCTATAGGTACTCTGCTCTACAGAAGACAGTTCTGGAAGATATGATTAAGGAGATGCTTAACAGTGGAGTTATTCAACTCAGCCACAGTCCCTATGCTTCACCAGTTGTATTGGTAAAAAAGAAAGATAATTCTTGGCGAATGTGTGTTGATTACAGAGAACTTAATCGACAAACAGTGAAAGACAGATTTCCTATTCCCATAATTGAAGATTTGTTTGATGAACTCCATGGAGCTAAATATTTCAGTAAATTGGATTTAAGGTCTGGGTATCATCAAATACTGATGCACCCCAGAGATGTCTATAAAACTGCATTCCGCACACATGAAGGACACTACGAATTCCTTGTTATGCCCTTTGGCTTAACAAATGCTCCATCCACCTTTCAAGGATTGATGAATGAATTATTTAGACCCCATTTGCGTAAATTTGTATTAGTATTCTTTGATGATATACTAATATACAGCACCACCATGGATCAACATATGGAACATTTAAGGATTGTTTTCTGCCTCCTAAGACAAGAACAATTATTTCTCAAAAGAAGTAAATGTGTGTTCTGTGTTCAGCAAATTGACTATTTAGGACACATTATCACACAGGAAGGAGTGTCTACTGATCCGAGAAAGATTGAAGCAGTGGAACAATGGCCTATACCAAAGAATTTGCGTCAATTACGTGGGTTTTTGGGCTTAGCAGGCTATTACAGACGCTTCATCCATGGTTTTGGAACTATTGCTCGGCCATTAACACAATTATTGAAGAAGGACCAGTTTCGTTGGGGAAATGAGGCTCAAGAATCCTTTAACAAATTGAAGGAAAGGTTGGTGAATTCACCAGTTTTGAAGTTGCCAGATTACACTAAGAAGTTTGTTATAGAAACCGATGCAAGTGGAGAGGGCATTGGAGCTGTTCTAATGCAAGACAAGCACCCCATTGCTTTTATCAGTAAGACTTTAGCTCAAAAGCACAAGGGAATGTCAGCATATGAAAAAGAGCTAATGGCTCTAGTTTATGCTATTGATAAATGGCGACATTACTTAATTGGGAGGAACTTTGTGATCAAAACTGATCATCAGAGTTTAAAATATCTTCTTGAACAGAGATTAGTCACTCCTAGTCAACAGAAATGGTTGACTAAACTACTTGGACTTGACTATGAGATTGAGTACAAAAGTGGAAGTTCCAATGTAGCTGCGACTCACTCTCCAGAAGGAATACTCATCAATTGAATCCATTACAGGTACATGTAACTGTACCAGAAATTTTAGAAGAAATTAAGGCCAGTTGGGTTTTAAAGAATGGATATGAAGAAATCATCACTAAACTTAAAAGTGGGGAGGTTGTAGGACATTTCACCTATGAAGGGGAGATCCTAAGGAGAAGGGGCAGAATTGTAATAGGACCAGCAGCTGACCTAAGGAAGAAAATTCTAACATTATACCATGGAGGACCATTGGGTGGCCACTCAGGAGCTCAAGCCACCTATAAGAGGCTATCAACAGTATTTTATTGGCCTAAAATGGAGCGAGAAGTAAGACAGCTGGTTCGAGAATGTGATATATGCCAACGGTTTAAATTTGAGAATGTATCCACTCCTGGATTACTTTCTCCCTTAAATATTCCTAAAGAATGTTGGCAGAGTATTAGCATGGACTTCGTGGAAGGTCTACCCAAGTCACACGGGAAGGATGTAATTATGGTGATTGTAGATAGGCTCAGCAAATATGCCCATTTTATAGCAATGTCACATCCCTACACTGCTACTACGGTAGCTCAATCTTATCTGGACAATGTTTTTAAACTTCATGGGATGCCTGAGACAATTATTTGTGACAGAGATCCAGTCTTTATGAGTTCTTTTTGGAGGGAGTTTTTCAGGTTACAACTGGTGAAGTTCAACATGTCAACTGCCTACCACCCCCAAACCGATGGGCAGACGGAGGTAGTCAACAAATGCTTAGAAGGTTATCTAAGGTGCATTACAGGGGAACAACCTAAGCTGTGGGCTCGATTTCTTTCCCTAGCTGAGTGGTGGTATAACACCAACTTCCACTCTAGCACTAAATATACTCCATTTGAAGCCCTTTACGGGTATCAACCTCCCCTGCACATCCCCTATGTCCCTGGTGACTCACGAAATGGAGCTGTGGATACCATGTTAAGTGAGAGAGAAGACAGACTTAAGCTACTAAAATTCCATCTACAAAGAGCACAGCTGCGGATGAAACAAACCGAGGACAGTAAGAGATGCGAGCGGGAATTTCAAGTTGGGGATCTAGTTCTACTAAAATTACAACCCTACAAGCAGACATCTTTAAAACATTCTAGGGTTCATAAACTCCTACCAAGGTATTATGGACCGTATGCAATAATAAAGAAGGTGGGATCAGTAGCCTACCAGTTAGATCTCCCACCAGAAGCTGCCATCCACCCAACGTTTCATGTGTCACAACTTAAGAAGTACCATGGACCGCGTTCTGACATATGCTTGCACCTGCCAAATAACATGCATGAGAAAACAGAATTAGTACCCGAAGCTATATTGGACAGAAAAATGGTAAAGAAAGGAAACCATGCAGAAACAATGGTACTTATCGCTTGGAAGGGGTGTGACCCATCAGACGCAACTTGGGAACCTTACAACGACATTAGTATGCGGTACCCTGACCTACCCTTGTGGACAAGGGTTTCCGAAGCAGAAGGGAATGCAATATGGTGTAGGAAAATTGATGAGGAGACACCAGGAGAAGGAAAGAGATCAGAAATGGAGAACTTAATATTGATGAAGTGCTGGAGTTAGAAGACAGCAAGACTAGGGTTCGGTGGTTACTGAGCTCGAGAAGGGAACAAAGTCTTTGACAGAAGTGCTGACTGATGGGAAGGAAGTGTTGACTGTGCACAATGAAGACTGATCACGTGCGCAAACAGTGGCTTCTCAATGGGCTGAATTATTGGTCTTGGGCTGTTGATGGACAGTAGTATACATATTAGGTCCAATAAATAAATAGTTGGGCTGATTATTTCATTAGACTAAAATACTAGTATTTTCTTTTTTAACAGAATTGTGATGTGCTTATGCCACATCAGTAAGAATCTTTTGCACGTGTAATAGGATTTGGTTGTTACTGTTACAGCTGGCAGGATTTACATGTATAAAACATCTCCTTGAGACAATACAGAATACATGGAAAAAGAAAAGTTAATTCTACTCTAAATTCTAAGCTTGCATCCGAGCGCTACTGTATTCGGTAGTACTTTTAATCCTATTTGTTCTGTTCATTTTATGCACTGATCCACATTGCTCTGCCAACCACTGCATTTCCATTTCCACCACTGCATTTGCATTTCTACCCGCTGCACCAACAAATGAACCTAAAGTGAGCCAAGCTTAAGCTGAATCTAAAACAAGTTAAGCTTAAGTAGATTACGAACTTAGAGCGCTAGTGCAGATGAACATGCAGTAGTTGTTTCAAAGATATGATTCTGATGCCAAAGTTCTCCAAAGACAATCTTCTCAAGTAACAACAATCTTGAAAACACTCATTTTCTTCCAATTGATCCTAACTCTCAAGCAACTCGGGAAACCTGCAACAGCTTTATATGGCTTTCGGCATTACCACCCAAAATAGGAACTACGAGCTCTTGCGGCTAATAAGCAGGCATAAAGGTGCAGAAACAAGAAGAATGACTATGGAGAAGAACCAAAGAAATTGAATCGATTACTATTGACATATACTACAAAGTAACTATATCTACAGACAGCCACGATTTTCCAAGCTGGGCATAGCAGTTCCACAATTGCACTTAAAAAAAAGGCAGCTCCGCATGACAAAAAGGAAGCTTACTTTTTGATAAAAGGGGAAAAATATAAAACAAAAGCCAACTTGCCACAGCAGTGATGCTTCAAAGTAGCAGCTTATAATCTTCTTCCTTCTAGGAAATTCGGGAAATATAGGTTACGACTCGATTTCCTCAGTGGATGGAATTGCTTCCAGATAGCCGTGGTGTGTCATCTAATGAGGAGCTGGGGGCTTGCTGCTTGGTTATTGAAGGGCGGCTATGCTCGGCATCATCTGACTTTGTTTGAAACTTGAACGATCTTTCAAAATCTTTAGCATTAGTTCGATCAATCACTAATTTATCAAACTTTTGCTCCTGCATGAGAATAAATTGTAATATTCCAGTGAATTGAGAGGCTGCTTATGGAATTGTAAGAACAACTTAAAAATAATAAAATAAAATAAAAATCAAAAAATAAAAAGTTCTACTTCATGAAATTGCAGCAGTTGTTGAGCATATGGTGCAAGAAAATGGAAAGTGAGAAAGTGCACGAGTATTTTCGTCTTGCCAATACAAAACAGATTACTGCCAAAAGTTTCTAAAAAAAGCTAATTGTTCTTAATTAATAAGCACCCATTGAATGAAGACGGGTCAAAAAGTCTACAAAAGTTTACAGCTTTCATAGTTCAAGCAGACAAGGAATTTCATGCACCGATAACCCGGATAGCCATTTAGAACATGTGATGTTAAAACCTACTCACATTGCTTGCCAAATTAGGGCTGCTCATGCAGTTTCAACAATTATTGGCATGACTCATGTTTGCTTAAAAAAAGGTGATGACTAATTATTGGCAAATGTGCAACATTGCCTAAAATGATGACCGTAGGCAATTGTTTTTCCTGTGATTACAAATGGAGAAAAGGGATTCGAATTTGTATGGTCCTTATTAGGGATAGCATTCCACACACACACACACACACACAACCTGGGAACAATTGGTCGGTTTAGTAAAAAGATCCACACAATTTACATACTCAATAATGAATCACATTTATACAGAGCATAAGACTTCAGCACTCTCTTAAAATCATTGACACTGATAAGAGAGGGTCCCATCTACTGAGGCAAGTTGTAATAATAATGAAGCATGTGAAGCATAATAGAATTACTTACTTGCTGTAGAGCTTCCAGTTTCCTCTGCAGCTCCTCATGCTCGGCTTGAATTCGAAAAGGGACACCGTGTTTTTGGTATACATTGTTTGAGCCAAATCTTCATCAATGTCACTAGCAGTAGTTGCAAAAGGATGGTTTGCTGGAATCCACCTGACAGCATCTGGGTCAACATCAGGGGTATCATATCACCTTCTTTGAGGAACATTGTTGGTCTTTTCCACTGATAAGCTCGTGATCTTCTTTTCTTGTGTATGGCTTGCTCCTCCTTAGTGAGAGTAACTGGAGCCAACTTATAGACCTTTCCACACATCTCCACAGTTGAATTTTGCTTACCAACCTTGACTAATGGGTTATTAAAGGGGTCCTCATATTTGAGAGGCCTTGATCTGTTAAAGCAAATATTATGAAATTTGCAAAGCTATGAAGAAGAGATGTTCATGTGAATTTGGCAGCCAAATGGAAAAAGTCCAAGAATAGCTTTCTTAAGGGAAGGATATGGAAACATGTGTTGCCAATTATAAATCAGAACGCAAAGGGATGGAATCATACATGCCTCTTCTATCAGATCTCAGCTGCCCACGCCTCACAAGATCAGCTACTGAGCCAGGACGCTCATACATTTTCTTCCTTGCTTCATAAAATCTTACAACAATGAACAGAAATGCCGCGGCAATGAAGACTCCTATTGCCAGACTAGTGCCAGAAGTCCTTTTCATCTGCGGGACAGAATTGTATACCAAGTATCAGACCTGAAATACCTTTGCCTAACACGTGAGTTTTGCCCTCTGATCTTTTTAGTTAGAAGTTAATCCAAGAAGCATCAACGAACCACCATCGACACACATAAATAACATTTTATTTTTTTTGGGCCAAACATAAATAAATAACATAAATAACATTGTTAACCTAGAATAACTAGAGCATAAGCACATCAACAGAGAGAACATCCAAAACGCACATGAAAAATGTGACAATCATACCAAACATGGAATGACAATGACATACAAGATTAGAAACGATCTTATAAGTTCATTCAGTAAATGTCACGAATGGTACTCGAACTTTGGTATATTTGGCAAAATATGTAATTAGGTACTTAAATTTGAAATTGATTAATTTAGTATTTGAAAAACTTTTCGTGTATGCTTATGAGATACCATTTGTAAGCATGAAATTTTTTTTTTTTTAAATACCAAATTAATCAATTTCAAAGTACAAATACTAAATTGATTAATTTCAAAGTTTAGATACTTAATTGCATATTTTGCCAAAGTCTAGATACCAATGATATTAACCCTGGGTTGATACATTAAAATGAAAAAACTACTCTCACCTTAGTGGATGCAAACATGTTGTTTAAAGACCTTCAATTTTTTCTAATCTCTAACCATTTTAAACCTCACCCATATAATGCTTCCCTAAACCCACTTCGCATTCTTTTCCATGGACTAAGAAGAGACAAGGCATGCATGTAACTCATCAAATAACGGAGCTTCGATGCTTCCATCAAAGTCCTGACAGACGTTTGGATGAATCCAATTGCTTGCAGACTAAGTACACACAAAAGGGTCACAGTACATGAACCTAAGAGCAGCACAACTTCAAGCATCCCATTCACATTCATATCCTAACAAATCTAATAATTGCAATGAGCAGCCCATTCCAAGGAAAAGATAAACGACAACTTATTCACTATCCACGTATTGACCCAATTTTATAATATGATTGTCCAAACATTAAATTCGGGACAGCGTATATCCACCCAAAAAAATCACCTCAAAGTTCTTATTCTATAATTTTGTTTGCAAATACTAGAAATTGCAACTGACAACTATTACTCAAAGCAAGGAAAGCCAACTCTTTAACTAAAGGTGTAAGTTACTGCAACTTCCAGTGCATACAATATTGCCAAAAACAAGCAATAAGATACAAGAAATCTATACAATACCCAGAAAACCTTGTTCGGAGTAAGTAAAACCAAATTTCACACTTGTTATATAAATCCCAATATTAATATATCACAATAATGAGTTAAATAATGGAAAGATAAATTACCAAAAAAACAACTGGAGGCAAATTAGAAACCAATGCTTGAAATTTAACAACTGGGTCTTCTCTATTTTCTATAAAGTTTTGATCTTGACTCGATTTTCCATCATCAACACTTATAGAATCTCCATCACTACTACTCAAGCTCACTAAAAAACTCCTCCTTTTCAACCTAACTGGACTGCATTCTAACAACCCAAGTTTTGTCCCGAATTGGGTTGTGGATTCACGAGAATTGGGACACATTCGGTGCTTGAAGATGCGAACTGAAGGATGAGTACAAGTATGAGCTTGAGTGAGCAACATGTTTTAATTGAAATTGAAATTGGGAAGATTAGGGTTTTGTAGGAAATGAAATGGAATCGAATGGAATGAGAAGGTGTGTAAGCATTCAGAGGATGCAGTGTCGTGCATAATAAAAGTAAACTAGGGGTTTTGGATTTGTACCCTCTCACTATGGCTGTGATTGTGAAATCAGCATGAGCAGACATTAAGATTGATAAACGGATATGTAAATATTGTTTGGCTTGGGTTGCACAAAGTGGATCCGTGGCGCAATGGTAGCGCGTCTGACTCCAGATCAGAAGGTTGCGTGTTCGATTCACGTCGGGTTCAATTCCCTTTTTTAATTTTAGGCCTTCTGTCATTTAATTTTTGTTACATATGATATGTATGGAATATATTTTTACATTTCACAATCGGTGACTGATTAATTCATAATTATATACATGTTGTGAAACCAGCACCTTATTAAGCTTTATTATACAGTACATCTATATCTATAGGAAATTGCAGACTTATGCTGTGTTTGGTAACGATGAACACGACAAAGCGAAAAAATTGGTGGAAGTTTGATGTTTGCATTGTCGAAATGTGAAGGAAAAGGAAAGAAGTGGGGAAGAAATCAAAGGAAAGACGATGTGTGTTTCTTTCCATCCAATTTTGAGCAGAAATGAAAAGAAATGAGAGGAAAATGATACAACATTACAAAATGTCTATTTGATGGTCTATTATTCATTTATATTTTATATATAAATATATTATAGTAATAAAAATTACATAACTTTATAATTATAAAAGATGTTTGAGGTACTCTGTCACTCCAACCTTTTAAAGGTTTAGTGCATATGCTTTTAGATTTGCCCATTTTCATTTATATTTTTCTTAATATGTTTTCTTGATTTATAAATAATAATTAAGATTATATCGGTTGTTGAAATTTCTTATGCCACCATTATATCATTATCTTCTTTTATCTAATTTCAAGTACTGATCACATTTGATATTGTGTTAATAGATAAATTGTGGAAAATCAAAATAAATAAATAAATAATCCATATGACTTTTATACTCTGTGTGTGTGTGTTTTTTTTTTTTTTAAATAACCTTAACAAAGCATTTAATACTAGATATTAGCCAAACGGCCTGATAGCCCACCACCAAGAAAAAGAGATGGGCTTTGTTTAGCTTCAACTGCTATATGCAACAATTATAAAGTCCATTATTGTTGACAAGATATCAGACAAATAAGAACAGACGAAAGAAGCTCAAAGGGGATTTGAAGATTAACAAGAAATTATCTTAAAACACTCAAATTTGTTTCCTATAAATCTTGGCACTGCCTTTAGCATTTTAATTGATTACCTGATCAATGATGTAGTTGTATATTCATAACTTTTTTTATCCCCCTTAATATCTTCTTATTATAAGAATTTTAAACAATGTATTTAGCATTTAAAGTTAAATACGGCCATACATTTTATACGAAGAAATTATATGATTACCTCGCCCCATAAAAATTACATATATACAAATTATATAAAATTAATTATCAAAATACCAATACAATATCGTGTCTATAAAAATGCAATTTTATTATTAACACATAAGTCACATATTAGAAATATGTTATACTAATGCACCACACAATAATGATAACATTAAAGAATTGCATTTCTAACAGGAGATCCATTATGAAAATAAGTGAATCGTATTGCTAAGATAAGACTTAGTATTGTACAACTTTTGCTAAATCGCAGGCGATTATTTAGTAAAATTATAAATTCTATCTTAAACATGTGATTTAGTATTAGTTATTTTATAATTAAAATCATATTTTTGCATTTAAATTTTTTTTAATAAAAATTAGTAAACACATTACCCCCTTTTATACCGCAAAGGGAATAATATGGGCAAAACATCAATACAAGAATTAGACGCTCTGTATGCGGACGATGGGCCTAATAATAGCTTAATGAGCATAAATCAGTGAAGGGTCTAAAATGGCCCAAGCCCAAGGAAAGTTTTAATCAGCGATGAAGAATTCAAATAAATGAATGCATTTTCAAAACACAATGTAATTGCCATCTGCAAGAAAAAAGATTTAGTAGAAGTTATATTATATATGTTATCTAAATAATAGGCATAAAAAAATAAAATATTGACACGGTATGAGTATTTTCAGCCGATCATAATAATTTTCCCAATATGATAGTACACACGTCAGCCACAATTCATCTTTGAGTTGCAAACCTGGTCTAGATATTTGGTTACTCTCGCTTATAAGATCCCCAGTATAAGAAATTCTCAATAAATCGGCTAATCTTTTAGTTTATGGAAGGTAGTTCCATAATTTGCATGTGATAAGTGTATGTCTTTGACTTAGACTTTTTATTGGTACAATTAGATTTTATAGAGGTAGTTCCTGAATCAGGAATCAATCTGTGGATGGCAGGTTTGAACTGGTTAAGGACCCACCGGTTCTAGTAGGTCTTAGTGTTCCGCTTTCAAAACCATCAAACCCAACAGTTTGGAATTGCTAGTTTAAGAACCAATTAGAGAACCGGCTAAATTAGACATTTTCATAATTCCACGTCATAAAAAAAAAAAGAAAAAAGAGAAAAAGAAAAAGAAAATTATAAAATAATTGTAATTAAAATATAAATATTTTAAACAATTTCACATGAATAGTAAATTTTTATTTCATATCACGATATTTGATATTTTGTTATTTCTAACACAAGTAATAAATATACATAAAATCATATGTTATTGAATTTATGTAGACTTGTTTTTGTGTTTGTGGAACTACTTTGTATCTCAAATATTTTATAGTTCAACATTACTAACATAACAATTAAAAGTGTAAGTGATCGTATAAAAATAAATCCATAACTATAATTTTTTTTTAACTAATGCGTTATAAATAATCATTATTAAATCCAATATTATTTCAAGTTAAAAATTTATTTTGTATTATTTTTATTTAAATAAATAAAATTATTTAATTAATTTTTTTATTTTTTTTATTTCACAATTCCTAGTTTCAAATAAACCAAAACCGAACCATGGCAACCTGCAGTTCCTAAGAACCAAGAACTAGACTAGCTCTCAAGGATCCGATTCTAGCTCCACCAATTTTAATACCACGAACCAACAATTTCGGTTCGATTCTAAATCCAAACTAACTTGTGACGACATCCAAGCATAATGTATCATGAGAGAAAAAATTTTAATATGAATATGTCACATGTATAGATCTTACTGTACCACAATTATTCTACTTATGTATTCATTCGTATTACATATACAGCAAATCATAGTAGTAATGGTATTATATATAGTTCATAGTTGTATAGGTAACAACACTATACTATATGCAATAAGTTTTGTAATTCTATTAAGCGAAAATTCATATGATGATGAATAAATAATCACTTTAGCTGTGTTTTATACATCTTCTTCATTTTAGTTTTCTCGCTCTCATTTGGAAAAGCTTAGATATTAGCCCAAACCTCAAGTAATATAAATGCAAAAACTTGAAATTAGGGAAATACTTCAAGAAATAGTGTGTTTAGTTCGTTGGTTTTTTACTGGTGATATTTATTTGGTATTTATTTGGTGTTGGATGTTTGTCAAAAAATAAATGAAAAAAAGTTATGAACTTAATTACAGATCTACAAATTATATAACCTGAGACGGATTTACTACACATATAAATCATGTATAGATTAAATAAAATTACAAAAACAAATTATATTATATACTAGCAATTTGCTGAACCTTGCATCAAATTGATAAAACATGTATAACAAAGTGTTAGCCTTTCACATCAAAGAAGCCTTTTGAAATAAGATGAAATCATCAAGAAATAAGAGATGGGCCAATCAGGGAGGTGCAACTCAGAAGTAAGTACGTAAAACTCCTGGACAACTTTCCCAGCACAAACTTGGATATGAATGTTGCGCAAACTCTCGCCTCCTACGGTCCTACCCAGGTTGGCAACGAGACGTGGATGCTAACTGCCCCAGGCTAATCACCCCTAGGTTCCTAGGTTTATACAGGGAAACTAAATTAAGAGAGAGGTCAAATGGGAAACATACTCCTTCTTCCCTTTCCCCAAATGTTTGGCCAAAAAATACATTTCTTTACATCTGTGTGTGTAGCACTGTCTAGGATATTTAGACGTCCTAGGTTAGACCAACTTAAGGGCCCACAGGGCACCCCTTATGGGACTTAAGTCCACATGGGTTAGAAGTCTGTAGGTTTTCCCATATATGTAAGGAAGGATGAAGGTCCTCAGTATAACCCCGCGAAAGGGTTTTGCTGTGGATTCATCCTTCTCCCCTTTTTCCAAATGTTTGGTCAAAAAAAAAAAAAATGAGAAACATACAATAGAAGGACACGTGTAATATGCACATAAGTATATATTTTTTCTTTTCGGAGACCACTAAACTATGTAGAATGCTCCATATTAAAATTCAATCATTGATGAGTTTGAAAAATTAAACTTACGTAGAATGTTCTATATTAAAATTCAAACTCAATGTATAATAAATATTTTAGTATGACAAGTTATAATTAGGATGATGTCGCAGAGAAGTTGAAGGAATTTAAATTGCACTCAAAATATTTTAATGTAAAAGTGAGAAGGAAGTTGTCATGGTATTATCATATTTATTCTTTTTTTTTTCATTTTTAATTCACCTATGATGTATAGATGTGTTGTCATAAGATCAACTTTAGCAAGACCACCTTCCCAACAATTCCATGGAAAAGGACTAGAAATCCTTAAAATGTTGAATGAGGCTTCATATTATTCAAGTTTCTTTGACAAGCATCGAGGACGAAACTCCAACACATTTCTTTTTAATATTTAAATTAGCCAAACAGCCACTTTGAATTTGAATATGACAAATTTGCGTATATAAATTAAATACTAACAATACTGTAATTCTGTTTAACTTTTTATTACTTACTCTAAAATTAGCTTAGAAAAATGTTAAGATGGTGATGACTGTTCAGGACTTATAAAAACTTAAAAAGAAATATTAAAGGACCCTTTAAAAAATCTTAGAAATAAAATGAAAAGATATTGAAATTTCCCCAATTTGACCAAACTAATTTATGAAAATGTGAATTAAATAGTATAAAAATATAGGAAATTTTGAACATTAAATTAAAATTGGTTTAGTCATTAAATTTAGGTCACTTAGATAGTTAATTTAAGTGAACTTTTATATACAATTAGGTGCTTTGAAATAATTGAATTAAATTGATTCAACCATTACAAATCCTTATTATAATTACCAAATTACTCGATTCCTATCCATTTATCAAACATAGTTAAATAATTCAATTATCCAATTTGCCAAATTTTTCAAATTAACCAATTATTCCAAATTTTCATATCCAAATTCATAATTTACTAAATTTGATCTATGTACCCAATTCAATACATTAATTAGTTAAATCAAAATTCTAAATGAAATTCCCTAAATTCATATTATATTTCCAACTAAATTATAATGTCTTTAGGGCCCTAAATATAAACTATCTGACCATCACCTAAAGCTTAGCCTATACGATAAGCGTAGCTTACTCTATTAATATGCCCCCTAAAACATGTGATTGTCCACTCTAAAAAATATTAAAGTATGCAAACGGGACCACTGCACATTCTAATACCTCTATGATGCCTCACAAGACTCCAGAATATTCTCTACTGATCTAACATTATAGCTCCTACTTTTTCCCTTATTTTTTTACTTAATAAAAATCATAAAAAAAATTCTCAAAAAATGACTCAAAAATCCTATGCCAAAACCCATTAACACAAACTCTTTAAACTCAAAATTCATCAAAAAATCCATCTCAATTCAATCATCAATTAAAGTATTACCTAATCTTTATATCATTTAAATACCCATTTAAGACATAATCTAATCTCTATTTTCATTTTGATTCCTAGGTGCTTTTGAAGACTAAATCAAGATTCAAGTGGAGTTTTAGCATTAGAAGGTTCAACAATTACCTTGGACTAGAAAAGTGAAGGTCTAGATAATCAATTTGCAAATTAAGTAAGTATATCAAATTTTTTGGATAATACGTATATTAATTGATGATTAAATTGAGATCTAAATGTTACATTAACCTTTCTTTTGATAAAACATATATTAATAATATAACTACCAAAATTATATGAAATGACTTAGACACCAATCATAAGAAATTAAAATCATTTGAAGTCAGTGAAAGTCAATTAAAGTTATAGAGGAATTCATATATGGCTTTTTTTTTGGGAAAATTTCAATTTTTCCCTAAATCGAGAAGCTAAATTTTCAAAACTTCAAAAACAATTCAAAAGTATTAAAACAAATAAATTAGAATTTAAAAAATGCTTTTGGATAAAAGTTTTATAAGAAAACCAAAACAATGCATTCCAATACACTGTTTTCATAAAATTAAAATCTTGCCCACAACCGAAATATTACATGAATTAAAATTAAAAATTTAGTTAAAACAAATAAATTAGACTTGTTTGGACTATTTAAATTATTATTATCCTATAAGATAAATTAAAGGGGAAAATGACCAATTGGTAATTGAATTTTGACAAAAATATCAATTAGGTATACTTGAACTTTAAAAAGTTCAATTTCATATCAAGTTGAAATTTCCGTGCCCCTTAACACTACTTTACTTAACATCATTAAATCGTGTCTCACATGTGTCAATTACTTAAAGAAACAATATTAAGTAGGGTAGTGTTTAAGAGTACGAAAGTTTAATTGGATATAAAATTAGATTTTTTAAAATTTAGGTACCTAATTAACCTTTTCATCGAAGTTTAGGTACCCAATTGAGTATTTTCCCTTAATTAAAAGCCTCAGACTAACTAAAACTAGCTAAGAGTTCTATACATGTAAAAAGATAGTTGCCTAGGCTTAAACTGTAAACCCTGAGATTTTTCATACAAGTAGAAATGAATAGAAATACAAATATAGAAAATAGAAGGTCGGTGTAGAACTCAACAAAGACCTTAGATTAAAATCACAAGTAATAAAAGGACATATATATATATATATATCTTCGAATCCTAAAACAGAATTCTATAAATATTAACAAACACCAAAATTAAGATTTTGTAGCTGGTATCGACAATCCAAGATATAGAAATATGTTAAATGAGATTTCAAGTGTATTAGAAAGTAAATAATTAATAAAGCTTACAATTAGAAAACGGTAATTTAATAATAAATTGTTAAGATTATAAATAAACAATGGAAACAACAACATATCCATAATTAACAATCTAGACCCCAAATAAATATTTGAACCACATTGTTGTTCTAGTTAGTGAATTTTAAAGCTATAAGAGACTAAAATGAAAATTGTTCTATTAAGTTTACAAAACCCTAATCGCTGGAGATAAAATCGTAAAAATAATTAATTGCATAAACTTTAAATTCAAGTTAAAACTTGAGAATAACCTATAAAGCTTATAAAGCTTAAATAAATTTTTAGAGATAGAACTCCTAAATAACTGTCATATTTGTACCCATTTAACATAATAAACTACCCTAAAACTAAGATAATTAATTAACTAATAATATTATATCAATTTTCCCTTAATTTCAGTGCACGTGGTGTATAATCCATGTTTGAGAAGCTCTCGAATTTCACCAGCTGAATTGATGCAACTTAGGTCAAGAAGGATACCAAAAAGTCAAGAAAAATCAAAGAATAAAGCAATTAGAACTTCCCAAACCAGCAAACTCATTAAATGCAAAAAGGAACATGCATTCTAACTTACAAAATTTCGATGGAGAAAAATTGTTTCACTTTGGCTGAAAATGTTAAGTGCTGCCACTCCTTCCGTCTATATATACAACATCATAATGAACTAAAAACAAAAATTTTATGCACATAAAACAATAGCCAAAACAGCAACAAACCACACCAATAATAACCCCAAATTCATCGCTCATAAACCACCAATACAATTAACAATCCAAACATAAAACAAGCTTGGGAAAGAATAATAAGGTAAGTTAAATTCGTTTTTAAGTTAGTTTACATATTAGCTTAAACAATGTTATTGTTAACCATATATTCATATCAAGCTCTAAGGGAGAGTTTAACACTTTCAAACTCAGCTCAAACAAGGTAATATCTAATCTTAAAACTCCATTAATGCATTAAGATATATGTAGAAGTTAGAAACTATGTAGTATGAGGATTATATGATGTTATATATGTTATTAAGTCATGAATCATACTTGTAGACCATGTGAAAACATCTAGGAGTAGCTTTAATACAAGTATAATACATATATATATGTGAAAAATAAGTTTCAAATGAAGGTAAAATTAGGAAGACGATGAACAGCATCAATACAAAAAAATAGGAAATTCCATTCTCCTATCCTTTTTTCTAACAGATAAAAAAATGAAATAAATAGCAAAATATGCAAATTGTATTTCTTGCTTCATACTGTGAAAGCTATACTATGGAATTTTCTACTCATCTGAAGGTAAAGGAAATATAACCAAAAAAGACAATAAAAGATGTGCTTGACGCCGATGGTATATATGGGTAGGGTGGCGGTGTTGAGATGGCGTACACTGGAAATAGAAGCTATGTAAATTTTTTCTACGTAAAATGAACGAACACCGACAAACTAAAATTCAATGCTGGCGGCGTTGGTGCCAGTATATGTTGTACACTGGCAGCCTTCGAAGACACTGTGCACTGGATCTTGGAACATGTAAAAATTACACAAACACCAGCATCCTGGAGTTCAACGCAGGTGGTGTTCGATGCCGGCATACGTGTAAAATTCCTCTAGACGAAGGCTATTTCAATCAGAGCAGATTTTATACATATATATATATATAAGAGGAAGAAGAAAATGAGATAGAACCTTAAATATAATAAATAAATATAAATGTTAATATGTATGATACCTGATTAAGAGATAATTTTTAAAAATTATTGCAAATAAAATACTAGTGTATAATAAGAAATTAAAATTATGATAACTGTATTATACAGGTATATATACAAGAATGGAAAAGTAGATAAAGTAAAATTAAAGATAATGTGATACCCACAAATAAAAGATAATAATATGAACAAAGATCAAGAGAAACACAATGAAACTAAATGATGAAAAATAAATAATAGTTACCATAATAGGTCAACTAAGAAATGATATAAAAGTAATAATAATAGTAATGATAAAATATTGATCTACTGAATACAAACTCTACAACTATCCAATAAAAAAATAAATATCAAACAAGATCAAGAGAAGCAAAATGAAAATAAAATATTAAATAATAATTGTTACCATAAGACCATTAAAAGATCAATACAAGTAATAGGAATAAAATCAAATACCAATATAGGATACTTAGACACTTATAGGAGTTGAGTTATATAATTTATGTTTTATTGACGAATATTTTTATTCATCTCAATAGTTAACATTGATACTATTGAGGATTTTCTAATAGACTATTATGACTAGCTATCATGAGTATGTGAGTAACTCAGATCTATTACATTGTTTGTATTTGTAAATAGTTGTATATATAATGCAAAGATAATAATATGGTTGTTGTGAAAATGTATTGGGTATGTGTTGAGAACTGTGTGTTCGGCTGACAAACAAAGATAATTAAAGTGATAACACAAATTGTCTGATGATTTGAGAAAAGCATGCTATATGTTGTGTGTGAATTGTATGATCACCATAAACCTGACTATAAATTATTAGCTTTATAACTAAAATAGTCATGCATTACACGAACTGCACTATTGCATATTTAAAAACGATGACAGCCTACTACGTATTAATATTTTGGCTCTCTGTCAATGCTTGGTTTTTCTAAAGCATTAGTTCTTCTAATTTTTTTTTTTTTTTGTTTCGTCAATTCTACAGGAACTAAGTAGCAACAAAGAACGCCACCCGTAGTATCGCTTTGAAATGATTAATACTTAGGGAGTTTCTATGGTATGATACAAGAAATGGTCAGTTAAAATATCCTAAAATTAAAATGATAATGCTAAAACGAGAAATCGATGATTTTCCTGTGTACTTAGTCTCTCCTGGGCAGGTAGGTCATTAAGTAATTGTTCTTCAACCCTAAAATGAGGGTGCAAATCTTTTTCCTGTTTGGATTCTAGATCATCTAAGCTTGTATCTGTGCATATGCTTGATTATTGGATTATATATGATTTTCTAATAAAATTGCTTGATGTATAATATGTCAATTATTCATTGAGTCTGTCGCTCACACTTCTAAAGACCTTTCAGGTTAACTTTACGACCATGGCTTGCATCTTCCAGGAGCATGGCTCCAATAAGAACTTAGAAACTAGAAGAATATGTGATCTTCGAGTTATGTTATTTATCTTTATTTCTAGTTATAAGTTAGTTAGTATTTGTATTATCGGTTTGTGTATTTGGAGACTTATAGAATAGAATTATGGCATGTAATACTATTATGATATTTACTACTTGTGATAGCAGATATTTACTAATTTATGGCTTATATGTATTTATTATTTCTCATCAACGCATTTAAAAGATCCTGTTGTTTGAAAATATGTCATTCTCTGAAGGTTAACTAGTAATAGTGTGTAAGTATGGCTTGTGTACTACTACTAGGATACCCTCGGGGCGTGACAGTTTTAAATTGGTATCATAGCATGATTGCTGGTATAAGAAAAATAAATATGTGTAAGAAAATAAATTGGTAAATGTAGTGGTGATAGTATGAGTATAGATCCAATTAGAACCTTTTAGTATTAGTTGGGTAGTTATGAGTAGTGTTAGATGCATAAATAGAATGAAATCTATGTGATTATTATTAATCATGTAATTTTTTGTGTACAGCCTAATCCTGCGGTATGCAATATCCAGTAGATGATATTTAGCATGTAAGAAGAAGAGACTTTAACTGATTATAGGCACAAATTAAGGGTTTTAGTAGAAGACTTATCACTGTGCGGGATTACCAAAACCTTATAAGAAATCCTTAGCACCTAGAAGAGAAGTCTACAGCCTTTACTTAAAGAATGGCTATTCTTGCTGGAGAGGGCCTTTCCTAATAATGGGTCAACTATAGAAATCATTTACAGATTTGAGAGACTAGTAGTACAGAGGGGAGGAGGTCTTGAAATTGACAATATAACTTTCATAGTGTCATCAAGATTGGTGAGGCCAGATCCACCAGATTTCAAGGTTTGGATATCCATTGGAGATGAGAGGATATATGCTCATGATGTGAGGCATGATCATATCTTGGTAAGAGAAAATACTGCTTATGATGATGATTGGATGTTGGCACATGTGATTAGGTGCGATTTCCCCAGAGACGTCTTGATGGATTGATCACCCATCATTCCTAAAGAGGGAAGTGAGTTTCGATGCCCTACTAAACTTCCTATTGAAAGAAAACAGGAATCGGTCCAAGTTATAGTCAATGAGAAGAGTATAACAACAACTTTATTAGATGAAAATAAAAAGGAAAAAGTAGAAGAGTTCAGGCTGAAAAGTATGTTTCAAAATGGAAAATGGATAAGGACTCCTCATGAAGATTGGATAGTAGAGGGTAAGTGTTAAGACAGAATATACTCAATTTTTATTGAGTAAAATATGTTAATTCTATTATTGATTTTATAGAAATCCAAAAGAATTGATACTTAATCAAGTTTAATGTCGTGTCTCAGGTTTTATAAAGCGAATGGAACGATTTGGCGAAATTAGGCATGAGTTTATAACAAGCTTCATGGATCAATATCACTTTCAATGGAATGCATAAGTACTCACAATTTCATTCCAAACTTGGGATGATTTGCTATCATTACTATTAGTTTTCTCATGAACTATAGCAATAGCAAACACATTTGGAGGATATACAAGGTTCAAAACTCGTCTAGAACACCCAAAACTGCCAGCCATAAGAGGAGAATCAATACCAGCCATCTTTTTAGAAGAATGGCCGGCACTGGGACAATGATGGCCGCCGGCCATGGAGCCGGCCATCACCGTGCACCACTTGTTTCGTGATTAATGGCTGCCAGCTTTGTTGCGACATGTCTCCAGCCATCTTTTATGCGAAAAATACTCTCTATATCTGATGTTTATCTCACATATATAAAGAAGTAGGAGAGAGAAAAGGGATTCATTCGTTATTCATTATTGATTGTTCTTGTTCTTTATACTCTCAAGAAACCCTAGCTTTTGTTTTCTTGATCATGAGTAACTAATTACTCAGTCTAGCCAAGGATTATTACGGGATCAATTCATCAAAGATTGTGAGATCCAATTGATCTATTGAGTTTATTCTATTTATGAGTATTCATATTTCATCTATTTGAATTGTTAAAATTGTTTTGATTGGTCATTACGAATTAGGCCTATTTGTTTGATTGACAAAGCGATTATTGTTATTTAGAACGTCAAACCCGTAATTGTTTGATTGTTCCAATATAAGTAATATAATAACATGATTGGTTACAGAATAAGTGATTGATTTATGTTATGGTGATTTATGATCTAATTTAAATAGTTCATGCTTTTGATCTATTGATTAGAATTGGTAGTCTCTCTAATTATTAATGCTATTGATAGATTAAATCTTAAGAGCTTATTTAGGGTTGTCTAATCAATAAGGGAATAATTAAAGATCGTATCTTGATTATCAATACTCTAAGGAGAGATAGATTTTCAGAGCTTGTTGAAAGTCATAACCAATTTATTCATGAATTAGAATGACAATCTTTGCATCAATGATCATCTCTATGAATTGAACCGTGATAATTCTTTGTTAGAACTTGTTGCTGTTGAATTTACATTAATAAACGTATTTGCTAGTTTTAGAAATAAATTATTTTCTAAATAATCGTTTATACAAATCCCCCAATTTTTCTTCTCTTTTGCTGATTATTGAAATAGAGATAGATTTTCCCCAGTCCCTGTGGAGACGATCCTGCTCACTACTATTTACAAAATTTTAAGAGTAGGTTATTTAATTTTGTTGGATTCGACACCCACCAAATTTTGGCGCCGTTGCCGGGGATTGGTGTCGAAAATTTGTTTCTATTTTCTTTACGACTCGTTCTTCTCATACAGGTGAACTTGAATTCGATAAAGAGATCGAGAAGACAGTCAAGGAATTGCGCAAGGAAGCAAAACTGCGTGCTAAAGACGCAATTTCATCTTCATCATCTCCTGGACTGCATCAAACGCTGGAATTTGCTGATACATCCAGTGAATCCGAAGGAGAGGATAACAAGCAACAAGTTATGGCCAATCAGGATAGAACTTTGAGGCAACTAGCTGCCCCAGAAGTGAATCAACAACCCCTGTGTATACAATATCCTGAATTGAACGTTCCTTTCGAATTGAAGTCAGGTTTGATACATCTATTACCTGCCTTCCATGGTTTGGAGAATGAGGACCCTCACAAACATTTGAAAGAGTTTCATATAGTATGCTCAGGCATGAGGCCTCAAGGAGTTCCAGAAGAACAGGTTAAATTGAGAGCTTTCCCGTTCTCCCTTAGGGATAGAGCCAAGGATTGGCTTTTCTATTTACCACCAGGATCTATCAATACATGGACAGATATGGTAAGAGCGTTTCTGGATACATTTTTCCCAGCTACTAGAGCTGCTAGTATTATACGAGAGATTTGTGGGATCAAACAGAAGGATACAGAAAATCTCCATGAATATTGGGAAAGATTTAAACAACTTTGTGCCAGCTGTCCACAACATGGGGTTTCTGAACAGCTCTTGATCCAATACTTTTATGAAGGATTGATTCCCATGGAAAGAAAAATGATGGATGCAGCCAGTGGAGGAGCGATAGTAGATAAGACCCCTAGTCAAGCTAGGGAATTAATATCTCTTATGGCTGCGAACTCCCAACAATTTGGTACAGTCATGATTCATCAACAAGAAAGGTTAATGAGGTAAGTGTTTCTCTTGAGTCAATTTCTGATTTAACCTCTCTTGTGCAGCAGTTGGCTCTTGGAAACCAACAACAGGTTAAGGCTTGTGGGATTTGCGCTGCTCCAAATCATCCTACAGATATGTGTCCCACACTCCAAGAGGAACCTTTGGAGCAAGCCAATGCAATTGGAGGTTTCCCAGGACAACCACAAAGGAAGTATGATCCCTATTCAAATACATATAATCCGGGATGGAGGGATCATCCTAACCTTAGCTATGGGCCTAAATCACATAACTATCAACAATACCGACCAAGGCCACAGAACCCAGCACCACAACCTTCTTCCTCAAGTTCAGGTATGTCTCTAGAGGATATTGTTAAATCTTTAGCTGTTAACACAAAACAATTTCAGGATGAAACGAAGCAAAGTATCCAGAACTTGGAGACACAGATGAGCCAACTCGCATCATCTGTAAGTAGGTTGAATCTCAAGGTAAGTTGCCTTCTCAAACTGTCACAAATCCTAAACAAAGTGCTAATGCAATTAATTTGAGAAGTGGCAAGGAACTACAGGAATCCACAAGCAAGGCAACTCGAAAGAGAGATAGAGAAGAGACTGAAAAAGAAGTAGAGCCACCACACAATCAAGGCAACCAAATGGGAGAAACTTTGGTTGTACCACCCAAAGCGATAGCACCCCCTTTTCCATCAAGATTAGCAAAGTCCAAGAAAATAGAGGAGGAAAAGGAAATTCTTGATACATTTCGCAAAGTTGAGGTAAATATTCCCTTACTTGATGCTATCAAGCAAGTACCTCGATATGCTAAGTTTTTGAAGGAATTGTGCACTAATAAGAAGAAGCTTAAGGGGAATGAAAAGATAAGTGTAGGGAAAATATTTCGCTATACTCAAAGAAACTCCCACCTAAATGCAAGGATCCAGGTATGTTTACAATCCCTTGCAAGATAGGTAATTTTGGAATTGCTAAGGCCATGTGTGATTTAGGTGCTTCTATTAATGTGATGCCTTTGTCAGTCTATCAATCTTTGAATGTTGGACCATTAAAAGAAACTGGTGTGATTGTTCAACTTGCTGATAGGTCCAATGTATATCCTGAAGGTGTATTAGAGGATGTTTTGGTGCAAGTGAATGGGTTGGTTTTTCCTGCAGATTTTTATGTTCTTAATATGGAAAATGATGATTCTGCAAACTCATCCTTAATTTTGTTAGGAAGACCATTCTTGAAAACATCTAGAACAAAGATTGATGTGCATGATGGTACACTCACTATGGAGTTTGATGGGGAAATTATAAAATTTAATATTTATGATGCCATGAAATACCCTACTGATACTTCTTCTGTTTTTGTAATAGATGTTTTTGACCCATTAGCACAGGAAACGTTTGACTTGAATGATGAGAATAGGTTGAAGGTCGCACTTGAAAAGAGTCTCACCATTGAGAAATTGAGGAAGATTGAAAGGAAGTTAGTAGTTCCTTCTGATTTGGAAGACACCGTACATGAATTGGAGTCGTTGCAACCCCTCAGGTATGGTGTATCTTATATTGAGTTACCTTCATCTAACCCGAAACTCCTTCCTTCTATTGTGCAGGCACCAAAGCTAGAGTTGAAACCCCTGCCAGAACATTTAAAGTATATTCTTGGGGAACAAGATACTCTTGCAGTCATATCCAATAAATTGAGTGCCTTAGAAGAAGAGAAGTTGATTAGGGTGCTCAGGGAATACAAGGAAGCTATTGGATGGACAATTGCTGACATCAAAGGATTGAGTCCTTCCACTTGTATGCACAAAATCCTATTGGAGGAAAATTGCAAACCACAAGAGAAGTACAAAGACGGCTAAATCCACCTATGATGGAAGTGGTAAAGAAAGAGATCCTGAAACTTCTGGATGCAGGTATGATCTATCCAATTTCTGATAGTAAATGGGTAAGTCCAATTCAAGTAGTGCCCAAGAAGACTGGTTTAATGTGATTGAAAATCCGGATGGTGAGTTGGTACCTACTCGAATTCAGAATGGATGGAGGGTTTGTATTGATTACAGGAAGTTAAATGCATCTACTAGAAAAGATCACTTTCCACTTCCTTTTATTGACCAAATGCTTGAACGTTTAGCTGGACATTCACATTATTGTTGTCTTGATGGTTTTTCAGGTTTTCATCAAATCCCGGTTGCACCGGAAGATCAAGAGAAGACCACGTTCACATGTCCATTTGGAACGTTTGCTTATAGGAGGATGCCGTTTGGACTTTGCAATGCCCGCCACATTCCAAGGTGTATGGTTAGTATATTCTCAGATTATGTAGAAAACATCATAGAAGTCTTCATGGATGACTTTACTGTATATGGTGATACATTTGATACATGTCTTGCTAACCTTACAAAAGTACTTAAAAGATGCATAGAAAAACCTTGTGTTAAATTATGAAAAATGCCATTTTATGGTTGATCAAGGTTTTCTAGGGCATATTGTGTCCTCTAAAGGCCTTGAGGTTGATAAGGCCAAGATTGAAGTGATTAAATCCTTACCTTACCCCGTGAGTGTCCGGGAAGTTCGTTCTTTTCTTGGAAGTGCAGGTTTTTACAGGCGCTTCATTAAGGATTTTTCCAAGATCACTCAACCCCTGTGCAAATTATTGCAAAAGGATGTGGTGTTCGAATTTGATGATGCTTGTAAGAGGCTTTTGATAAATTAAAGGAGAAGTTAACTTATGCCCCAATTATCAAACCACCCGATTGGAATCTTCCTTTCGAAATCATGTGTGATGCGAGCAACTATGCAATCGGTGCTATCCTTGGACAAAGAGTTAGAAGGGATCCACATGTCATCTGCTACTCCTCAAAGACACTTGATAGTGCCCAAGCCAATTATTCAACAACGGAAAAAGAACTTTTAGCTGTTGTTTTTGCATTAGAAAAATTCCGTTCTTATTTGCTAGGCACTAAAGTAATTGTTTTTTCTGATCATGCAGCCTTAAAGTATCTACTTGCCAAGAAAGAAGCTAAGCCTAGGCTCATCAGATGGATACTTTACTACAAGAGTTTGACTTGGAGATACGAGATAGGAAAGGCACCGAAAATGTGGTGGCCGACCACCTCAGTAGAATACCTGGTAGTGAAGACCTGACTCCACTGCAAGACGACTTTCCAGATGAGCATTTATTTTCTGTCCAAAAGACAACTCCTTGGTATGCCGATATGTTAACTATCTAGTTACTAACTTTACCAAGTGATTTGTCTAGGCTCAAAAGGAAAAATCAAAAGTGATCTAAATATTATGCATGGGATGATCCTATTTATGGAAACACTGCTCCGATCAAATATTAGGAGATGTATTTCTCAAGAGGAGATTCCTTCTGTTTTACAATTTTGTCACACTTACGCATGTGGAGGACACTTTGGTCCTAAAAGAACGCTCACAAGGTATTAGAATGTGGTTTATTTTGGCCCACATTGTTTCGGGATGCATATCTATTTTGTAAGTCTTGTGAAAGATGCCAAAAGGTAGGAAATTTAGGACATAGAGATCAAATGCCCCTTACCCCCATTATTGTTTGTGAAATTTTTTATATATGGGGCATAGATTTTATGGGTCCTTTTCCTCCTTCTTTTGGCAATGTGTATATCCTTTTGGCTGTTGACTATGTCTCGAAGTGGGTGGAGGCTAAAGCTACCCGAACTAACGATGCTAAAGTTGTTGTAGATTTTGTCAGATCTAATATCTTTGCTAGGTTCGGGACACCAAGGGCTCTCATCAGTGACCGTGGTACACACTTTTGCAATAGAGTGGTGGAAGCTCTATTTAAGAAATACAATGTCACCCACCGCACTTCTACTGCATATCACCCGCAGACGAATGGATTGGCCGAAGTTTCAAATCGAGAAATCAAGTCTATTCTGGAAAAGACTGTCAATGTGAATCTAAAAGACTGGAGCACGAGACTTGAGGATGCACTATGGGCCTATCGCACAGCCTACAAGACACCTATAGGTATGTCTCCATACAGGTTAGTATTCGGTAAGCCTTGTCACCTCCCTGTTGAGTTAGAGCACAGAGCTTATTGGGCTATTAAACAGTGCAACATGAGTTATAATGAGGCAGGTGAACTGAGAAAACTTCAATTGCAAGAGCTCGAGGAGATCCGTCATGATGCCTATGAGAACTCTAGGATTTACAAGGATAAAACAAAAGCTTTTCATGACCAGACAATTTCAAGAAAACAATTCTGTTGGTCAAAAAGTTTTACTTTTTCATTCTAGATTAAAGTTATTTCCTGGTAAATTGAGATCTAGATGGGTAGGACCTTTGTTGTTACTAAATATTTACTCATGGTGCAGTCGAAATCCAAAGTCCTGAAACAGGTAAAATTTTTAAAGTAAATGGTCATCGTTTGAAACCATTTTACGAAGGTTTTCAGGTATGCAATATTGAAGAACTCAGTTTGGAACCACCGATATATAACTGAAATCGATACGTCTAGCTAAAAGACGTTAAAGAAAGCGCTTCATAGGAGGCAACCTATGTATCGTATTCTTATTTCTAAAAAAAAAATAATAATAAATAATAAACAATATTTCAATTCATAAAAAAAAAAAAAAAAAAATGAAAGCAACGGTTGGCAGCCAAAATTTCATGGCAGCCAGCCATGACAATTCTGGGACGTCGCCCAGACCAAGTGAGGCAGCCGGCCAGCTCCCAATGGCCGCCAGCCATGAAGCCCAGCGGAGATCCCAGAAGCAGCATGGCCATCGGCCAAAACTTCATGGCGGCCGGCCATGAAGCTGCTGCCGAAAAATTGCAACACGACCTCTTTAACACATTTGCACCTCCCAAAAACCCATTTGGTAAGTTTCTTTTCCTCCCAACTCCCTATTCTTCCTCTCAAACCCACAATACACTATTCTCGCACCACTTCCACATCACACTCGTGGATCATCATCTCAAAACAAGTAAGTCCATCTCACTCTCAATTTTCTTTTCTTGTTCGCATTAATGGGTATGGGATGAAGACAATGGCTGCTGTATTTTGCTTTGAAAATGGAATTGTGAATAACATGGGTTGTGTTGATGGATTAGCGATGAGGAGAAATAGGTTATGGTTTATCTAGGAATTATGACCACAATCTGGAGTTGTTGCATGTAAATTTCGAATTAGACCAAATCTGGAAATTTTTTTTTCCCGCAAACTCAGTTACGAATTTTTGAATGGATCGTGTTCGTCCTTGCTGCTGATTCCTTGCATGCACGAGTTGTTTTGGATTGAGTCTTTATCTACTTGTGTAGTCTTCGAATCCATTCCGCTTACACCGATTTGATTCTTGAATGTATTGAATTGCTTTGCGATTTTTAGGGTTCTAAGTAGAGTCAAATTGGGACCATGAGTCAGGAGTTAGGAGTTACTGCACCAACAAGAGACCTCGTGATAACACGAAATATGATAAAGAGTTTTCCATTAAAGATTGGGGATTATGAATCATTTGTTGATTTGATCTTGGTAGATATGCAAAAGTATGATATTATTTTAGGGATGACTTGGTTAATTGCTATAAAAGCAAAAGTTGGCTGTCATTTCAAAATGATATCTTTTGTCAACAACCAAAGAGAAAGAAAAGAGTATAAGGGTGAGATACTTAAAGAAGTAAGAAGCAGGATAACAACATTTGAGGTTGAAAATAATGAGGACATGAAGTTAAACAGATGTATTATTGGAGCTATCGAGGGAGAATCCAAAGAATTAGATATACAAAGTATCCGGATAATGTGTGAATATTTGGATGTATTCTCAAATGAATTACCTAGATTACCCCTACACAGAGAAGTGGAATTTTCTATTAAGTTGATATCTAGACTTGAACTAGCATCAAAAGCTCCATATCGGATGGCACCTGCGGAGTTGAAATAATTAAAGGTGTAATTGCAAGAGCTGTTGGATAAATGATTTATTAGACCAAGTGTTTCACCATATGGAGCACCGGTATTGTTTGTTAAGAAAAAAAATGGTTCAACGAGACTCTGTATTGATTACAGGAATTAAACAGAGTTACTATCGAGAACAAATATCATTTACCAAGAATTGATGATCTCCTTGATCAATTTAGAGGAGCAAAGGCATTTTCTCAAATTGATTTAAAGTCAGGATATCATCAAATCCAAATAAAGGCGGAGGATGTACCAAAGACTACATTCTGAACTAGGCATGGTCATTATAAATTTTTTGTCATGCCATTTGGGTTAACAAATGCACCTACAGTTTTTATGGACTTGATGAACCAAATCTTCAAACCTTTGCTAGATATTTGTGTGATTGTATTCATAGATGATATACTGGTATATTCATCTACTGAAGAGCAACATGAAGAACATTTGCGAAGTGTGTTACAGATACTAAGAGATAATAAGCTATATGTCAAATTGTCTAAATGTGAATTTTGGCTTAAAAACATAGCATTTCTTGGACACATTGTTTCTGGTGATGGGATATCTGTGGATCCTGTGAAAGTTAAAGCCATCATGGAATGAAAAAGACCAGAAACAGTTACAAAAGTAAGAAGTTTCTTGGGATTAGTAGGATATTACCGGAAATTTGTGAAAGATTTCTCAAAGATTACGCGACCACTCACACAATTAACCAGGAAGAATGAGAAATTTGAATGGAATAATCAACGAGAACAAAGTTTCTAAGAATTGAAAAAGAGATTAATATCAACACCAGTATTGGTCTTGTCAAATGATAAGGACCCATATGCGGTATACAACTATGCATCCAAGAATGGTTTAGGGTGTGTATTGACGCAAAACAGGAGAGTAACAGCATATGCTTCTAGACAGTTAAAACCATATGAGATGAATTACCCCCTCATGATCTGGAATTAGCTATTATTTTTTTGCACTCAAGATTTGGCATCATTACTTGTATTTTTGTGAAATATATAGGGATCATAAAAGTTTGAAGTATATATTTACACAGAAAGAGTTGAACATGAGGCAAAGAAGATGGTTGGAATTGACTAAAGATTATGATCTAACCATCAACTATCATCCTGGTAAAGTGAATGTTGTGGTTGATGCATTAAGATGGAAGAATTATGGAGAAGTAGCCTCAATGCTGACTAAGCAAAAAAAACTCATTAAGGAGTTTGAAAGATTGAACTTGGAATTTTTAATACAAGGATTAGAAGTTGAACTTAGAAATTTGGTCTTGGAGCCTACATTACTCCAACGAATCAAGGAAGCTAAAAAAGAAGACTCTGAATTCCAAGAAATAACCAAGGAATACCACAGGGAAAATATAAGGATTTTCATCTAGATGAAGAAGGAGTGTTAAAAATGAACAAAAGATTATGTGTGCCACTCAATGCAAGCTTGAGGAAGGAATTAATGCAAGAGTCACATTATTCCGAATATTCTATATATCCAGGAGAGACAAAGACGTATCAAGAGTTGAAAAAATGCATATTGGTGGAATTGAATGAAAAAGTATATTGTTGAATTTGTAGCTAAGTGTGATGTATGTCAAAGGATAAAAAATGAACACCAAAGACTTAGTGGACTGTTGAAACCATTACCAATTCTAAAATGGAAATGGGATCAAATTTCTATGGATTTTGTATGTTCATTAACCTAAGACGAACACATGATATGATGATGCTTAGGTCATTATGGATAGACTCACTAAATCACCTCATTTCTTACCAATCAACATGACATATCCATTAGAAAAGTTGGCACGAATATAATTAAAGAAAATTGTGAGATTACATGCTGTACCTGTTGGTATAGTATCAAATTGAGATCCATGATTTATTTCTAGAATTTGGCAAGGATTGCAAAAATCTCTAGGAACACAATTAAAGTTCAGTACAACATATCATCCTTAAACCAATGGACAGATAGAAAAAACTATTCAAACATTAGAGGATATGTTGAGATCATGTATCTTGGAATTCAAGGGAAATTGGGATCAATATTTACCATTGGTGGAATTCGCATATAATAATAGTTATCACTCAAGTATTAGGATGTCACCATATGAAACCCTGTATGATAGAAAGTGTTGATCACCATCATTCTAGGATAATTTGGAGAAAGTAATGGTTGGACCTGAATTGGTACAGGAAACAATTGATAAAGTTGTTGTGATAAAACAAAAGATGAAGAAGCTCAAGACAGACAAAAGAGCTGGGTAGACTTGAAAAGAAGGAAATTGGACTTTACTAAAGGAAATCATGTTTATTTGAAGATAAGTCCGATCAAAAGTCTTCATAGTGGATAGAAAAAAGGAAAACAGTCCTGATACGTTGGACCATTTAAGATCTTGGAACGAGTCGGAAACCTAGCATATTATCTGGCATTGCCACCAAACTTATTTGGTACACATAATGTTTTTCATGTATCAATACTACGAAAACATGTACCAAATCCAAACAAAGTGGTTGAGTTGGAACCAATAGATCTAAAGAAGGACTTAACATATGAGAAGCACTATGTTCAAATATTAGACAGTAAAGTACAAACTTTTAGAAATAAAGTGATTTGTTATGTCAAAGTTCTATGGGATCCCTGAACTAAAGAAATGACATAGGAACTGGAAGATGAGATCAAGAAAAGCTATTCTCATCTTTTTTTAATTTTAGGTACGTATGCATGCTTTGGAGATAAAGCTTATTTAAAGGAGGGGAGAATGTAAATCCCAAGATTTTTCATACAAGTATAAATGAATAAAAATACAAATCTAGAAAATAAAAGGTCAGTGTAAGACTTAACAAAGACCTTAGATTAAAATCACAAGTAATAAAAGGACCTATATATATCTTTGAGTCCTAAAACAAAGTTTTATAGATAGTAACAGACACCAAAATTAGGATTTCGTAGCTGGTATCGAAAACCCAAGATATAGAGATAATGTTAAATGGGATTTCGAGTGTATTAGAAAGTAAATAATTAATAAAGTTTATAGTTAGAAAACGGTAATTTAATAATAAACCGATAAGATTATAAATACATAATGGAAACAAAAACAAATTCATAATTAACAATCTAGACCCAAATAAATATTTGAACCACATTATTATTCTAATTAGAGAATTCTAAAGCTATTAGAGACTGAAATGAAAATTGGTCTATCAAGCTTACAAAACCCTAATCGCCGGAGATAAAATCCTAAAAATAATTAATCGCATAAACTTTAAACTCAAGTTTGAATTGAATAATAACCTAGAAAACTTGTGGAAGCTTAAATAAATTTTTTCATACAAAACTCCTAAATAACTATCATATTTTTACCCATTTAACGTAATAAACTACCCTAAAACTAAGATAATTAATTAACTAAATAATATTATATTAATTTTCCATTAATTTCAGTACAAGTGGTGTATAATGCATGGTTGAGAAGCTCTTGAATTTCACCAGCGAAATTGATGCAACTTGGGTCAAGAAGGATACCAAAAATAAAGGAATAAACCAATTTTAAGTTCCCAAACCAACAAACTCATTAAATGCATAAGAGATATGCATTCTAACTTGTAAAAATTCAGCAAAGAAGAATTGTTTCACTTTGGCCGAAAATGTTAAGTGCTACCTCTCCTTCCTTCTATATATATAACACCATAATGATCTAAAAATAAAGCTTTTATGCACATAAACAACAGCTAAAACAACAACAAACCACACCAATAATAACCCTAAATTCGTCTCTCATAAACCACCAACACAATTAACAATCCAAACATAAAACAAGCTGGGAAAGAACAACAAGGTAAGTTAAATTCGTTTTGAAGTTAGTTTACATACTAAACATTAGCTTAAACAATGTAATTATTAAGCCTAGGTTCATATCAAGCTCTGAGGCAGAGTTTAACACTTTCAAACTCTGCTCAAATAAGGTAATATCTAATCTTAAAACTCCATTAATGCATTATGATATATGTAGAAGTTAGAAATTATGTAGTATGAGGATTATAGGATGTTATATATGTTATTAAGTCATGAATCGTATTTATAGACCATGTGAAAACACATAGGAGCAGCTTTAATACAAGTTTAATACATATATATTATATGAAAAATAAGTTTCAGACGAAAGAAAACGAGAAAGACAATGAACAGTGTTAACACTGACCCTACACTGGCAGTGTATATGCTCAAGGTCAATGGCATGCATGGGTAAGGCGGCGGTGTTGAGACGGCGCATACTGGAAACAAAAGCTATGTAAATTTTTTTCCATAAAATAAACGAACGCCTGCAAACTGGAATTCAATGCTGGCGGCATTGGTGCCGGCTTGCGTTGTACACTAGCAGCCTTCGAAGCCAGTATACACTGGATCTTATGACGTGTAAAAATTACATAAACACCGATATCCTGGAATACAACACTGGAGGTATTAGATGCCGGCGTACATGCAAAACTCCTCTGGATGAGCCTGTTTCAATCAAAGCATATTATATATATATATATATATATTATATAAAGAGGAAGAAGAAAATGAGATAGAACCTTAAAAATAAATAAATAAATAAATATAACTATTTTTTGGCCCAAAAATAAATATAAATGTTAATATGTATAATTCTTGATTAAGAGATAATTTTTAGAAATTATTGCAAATAAAATACTGGTGTATAATAAGAAATTAAAATTACGATAATTGTATGATATAGGTATATATACAAGAATGGAAAAGTAGATAAGGTAAAATTAAAGATAATGTAAGACAACAAATAAAAGATAATAATATGAACAAAGATCAAGAGAAATAAGATGAAACTAAATGATAGAAAATAAATAATAGTCACCATAATAGGTCAACTAAGAAACGATATAAAAGTAATAATAATAAATGATAAAATATTAATCTACTGAATACAAACTCTACAACTACCCGATAAAAATATAAATATCAAATAAGATCAAGATAAGCAAATGAAATAAAATATTAAATAATAATTGTTACCATAAGACCACTAAAAGATCAATACAAGTAATAGGAATAATATCAAATACCAATATAGGATACCTAGACACTAATAGGAGTTGAGTTATATAATTTATGTTTTATTGATGAATATTTTTGGGTCTGTTTGGATTGTCTGTTTTTCATCTGTATCTGTATCTTTTTTAAAATGATATGTGTAAATATATTCGATTTGCATGTAAATTTTATCTATATTTGTTCTATTTGTTCTTTTGATAAGAACTGTCAACTTTTTTTTTATCTATATCTATTTTTTGATAAATAATTTATTAAAAAAAGTTTGAAAAAGTGTCTGTATCTGTCGAAAAAAAGCCAAAACAAACAGACCCTTTATTTATCTCAATAGGTGATATGATACTGTTGACATTTCCTAATAGACTATTACGACTAGCAATCATGAGTAGGTGAGTAACTCAGATCTATTAGATTGTTTGTATTTGTAAATAGTTGTATATGTAATGCAAAGATAATAATATGGTTGTTGTGGAAAAGTATTGGGTATGTGTTAGAACTGTGTGCTCGGTTGACAAACAAATTAAAGTGATAGCACAAATTGTCTGATGATTTGAGAAAAGCATGCTATATGTTGTGTGTGAATTGTATGATCACCATAAGCCTGACTGTAAATTATTGGCTTTATAACTAAAATATTCATGCATTACACGAACTGCACTATTGCATATTTAAAAACTGTGACAGCCTGTTACATATCAATATTTCGGTTCTCTATTAATACTTAGTTTTTCTAATGTGTTAGTTCTTCCAAGGTTTTTTTTGTTTTGTCGATTCTACAGAAACTAAGTGGCAACGAAAAGCACCTCTCATAATATCGCTTTGAAATGATTAATACTTAGGGAGTTTCTAAGGTATGATACAGGAAATGGTCAGTTAAAAATATCTTAAAATTAAAGTGATAATCCTAAAACGAGAAATAGTTGATTTTCCTATGTACTTACTACTTAGTCTCTCATGGGCAGGTGGGTAATTAAGTAATTGTTCTTCAACACTAAAATGAGGTTGCAAATCTTTTTTCTCTTTGGATTCTAGATCATCCAAGCTTGTATCTGTTCATATGCTTGATTGTTGCATTATATATGATTTGGTAATAAACTTGCTTGATGTGTAACATGTCTGGTTATTCACTAAGCCCATGATTTCGCTCACACTCCTAAAGACCTTTTAGGGAAAATTAAGCTTATATGAAAAAATTTCGAAAACTTACAACATAAAAAATGGTAAACTTTGTAAAATTAATGTAACACTGTTAGCAGAAACATTTTTGGAAATTCAAAATTATTGCACAATTAAATAATATAAAATTCAAATCCAAATAGCAATACATAATATGACAAGTAATTTTCAATCGTATAGTTTAAGAGAAACACAATTGAAATGGTAAAATATGGAGTTCAACATTTCAAATTTATTTTAAAATTATCAAGTGTTATAATTTAGTGGATGTGGCATTACCATCAATCTCCTAAATGGGATGTAACGGGTTTAAATCTCTCATTCCTATTATAATGAAATATATATATATATATATATTATCTAAGAATTACTAATTCAAAGGTTTATTATCGGCAGAGAATGAGATAAATATATTTATGGTAAAACAAATATGATGGTGGAGAAATATTTGTGTAAAATGTTGGTTATTGAAAGAAAATCTAAGACAAAAAGGATTTAGATATAGTAATTATGTTTGCCATATTTTAAAAATGTAAAAGCCACCTTACCCTCACAAAGCAATGTGCCATTGCATACAATATTGCCCTATTATCATTATTCTAGCATTGTATTTGGTTGAATGGAAATCAATAAAAGCCAATGAAGACCTGAATAGTTTTTTTTTTATTATTATTATTGGATGCAAATTTAGCAAAACTCAATAAAAACCCAATAAGCTATTTTCCAATGGATAGTGGATGGGTTTTAACTTTAATTTCAAAACCTATGGTATTTCAATCCATAATAAATGTACAGGTCTAATGCTTTTAACAAACTTGACACTAAGATGATCCAATTTTAAATACATTTAAATAATTAACATTATTACAAATTGTTCTTTTTAAATAAATACACACAAGTTAAGAAAATATATATAATTATTTCCGTATTCATGTATGTCCCTTTTTTCTTTTTTTAATCGGATCGCATTTTAATATTTGATAATCCATCTAAAACCACCACATATGCGTCTTTAGCTATCTTTTAGCTGTTTGTTGTTATGATGATGATGGAGGGACAAGGCACTCATTTAGTTCTCTTAATTGCATTTTGGGTTATCCAATTCCTCATTATGGACGGTTCCATAAAGGAAGTGGAACACTTTACTATTAGGATAGCAAAGTGGCATGGGCCGGCCACGATCATGGAAGAGACAAACAGACCAAAAGTCCAAATTTGCTAGGTCAAAGATGGCGAACGGACGAAGAAAATGGTTGTTTGTCCTATGCTTGAGTGGATTGTCCTTTTTCATTATCGAATATCAATCCCAATCTATTTCCCATCCAAAAAATGGAACCCTAAATCGATATTGGACGTTTCATCTTGATGAGTTGGCATCTAGTATTGAGATGTGCAATATATTAATGTTAATATATTGGATTTTTAGCTTGAGAAAAAAGTTTTTTAAACCTTTTTAAAAATATTTTTTATAATAAAAACTTTTTAGCTTAGTGGTTTTAAGAATTTATAAATATTAGTGACTCGTAGAGGTATAAAACATTTACAACTTATTTACTTCGCTGAATCAATAAGGCTATAATGGAATTTATATTACGGGAGAGTAGAATAGAGTTACAATAGCATTTTTTTTTATTAATTTTTTATTTAAATAGTGGTATTTTGAAAAAAATGATAGTTCTGTATTAAATTAGTATTCATAGATTGAAATAAAAAATGGCTATTTAATATTTTATGTAACAAAGATTCATCATAAAATCGCTATTCAATGAAAACGAGTAGTTAATCATGAAAGGTAATGATTAGCGATCATGGAAAACTTAAACTAAAATTAAAATAAAAAACTAAACATTTTAGATATTATCTTATAAATTTTGAATAAGCCTTTTATATAAGAAAAATCATAGGCATCGCGTATGGAATATGATTTCCACACCATAACATTCATTCCCACTAAAACCCAACATTATATGTAATCAATTAAAATTACTAAAGTAATATCCAATAATTATCAGTTTGAAAAACGTTTCCTTAAAAATCAAACCCACCTTAAGCAAAAACCCTATTGTTGTTGTTTTGCAGGCCTGGTTTGACTGGTCGATTGCCCCGGTGAACCGTCCAAGCATGGTTTTGAGTAGCGACGAATATTGGACACCCGATAGGCTAACACGTGGTTCTGTTGGTCATTGATCGATAAGTGATAAGAAATAAGCAAGTATTGATAAGTGACGTATATCTTTCATGGATTAATCTCATTCATGAACTTGAAGCAGCCCTTTATGGCCCCCTTAACGTGTCAATTCTAATTTAATGTAATCAGCAACTTGAGAAAGGACGGTTTCATAACCGATTTGAATTGAAATCGGAATTATTAGTTTTGGATTTTAAATTGAGGAATTGGAACCGTTTTTCATGATTTTGGTATGATTTTATGAAATCGGCAGTTCTAGGTTCCGTGAAACCTTTTTCTTCTAAGTAAAAATAAATAAATGAATTTAATTTTTAATAAAATAAATTTTAGACTCAAATAATTATTGGATCTAAAAGTGTTAAATTATTTAATCAATTTTTTTTAAAAAAATTCATTTAGAATGCGCATTTATTTTATATACAAATACTTTTAATATTAGTAAGTTTTATAATATGAGATTATAAAATACTCTAGAGGATAAAAAAATTATAATGCAAAACAATAGTCTCGCATTATTAAGGGAATGAATTTTGCTTTTAAAAGAAGTTTATATAAACTGATTATATATAATTTTAAGTTATATTTATTTATATTATTGATAATATCATATCAAATATTACGAATTAATAATAAGTGTTACTATTGATATGAAGTAGTTTAAACATTAATAATTATATATTTGATATTATTTTTTTTAATTTTTCTCTAAATTTCTTTTTTTTTTCAATGGAATCGGCTGGAACCATCGGATTTTCGATTCCTAAACGATTTTTCGGCCTAAAATTGGTGGAACCAATAATTCTTTAGCCTATTCTGGAATCCCAGCAACGGTTCCGATCCGATTCTCGTTCGGAATCTAACTTTGCACATATCTATCAAAAACAACGCTTTACTTCAACATAAGAATAGAGGCAAGTTGCACTAATACTCCTTTAAAATTATAAAAATTATAAAGATATTTTTTTTGAATTTTTAAAATATTATATTTACATCCATAAAAATAAAAATTTTTGCCCTAATATAAATACCATGTCAATTTTTACAATTAAAATATGCTCGTAATTATTTTTTAAATTCGATTAATCATCTTATTTAACTTGTATTAACAAATAAAATAATTATAATTAAGATATCCCAGCATCATAGAGGTTGAGCTTAAAAAATGTTATTCTAAGGGTATATGGCAGCATCCTATAATAGATGTAATATTTTAGAAGTTCAAGTTATATTTATTTTAATAACTTTTACAGAGTATTAATGTGATTCACCGAAAAGTAAAGTTAATATTTGGACAAGTGGAATAAAGTATTTTAGAAGTTCAAGTTATATTTATAATTTTAATAACTTTTACAGAGTATTAATGCAATTCACCTAAAAAGTAAAGTTAATATTTGGACAAGTGGAATAAAGTTTTTGAGAAGTTCAAGTTATATTTATAATTTTAATAACTTTTACAGAGTATTAATGCAATTCACCTAAAAAGTAAAGTTAATATTTGGACAAGTGGAATAAAGTTTGTTCGCTAGTGCAACCATATCTTTTTCAGCCTATTTAATGAAGTTAATTTTTTTTTTTTTTTTTTTGTATTAATGAAGTCAATTATAGAGGGAAAAAAACTACGCATGTTAAATATTCTTTGAGGACAATAAACGATAATCGATAATCTATTACAAGCAGACAATACACCCGTGATATGTGTGCAAATAAAATAATCCAATATATATAAATTAAATAGATATATTGTTTTGACAGTTTAGAAGAAGACAACCTTAATTAGTCCTAGAAATTAGGAAGTTAATCACAAATCAAAATTATAATTATATTTTCCACATGTACCTTATCAATGTTAGGCAACTGCCATACAGTTACAATATTAAAAACATTTACACTAAAAATATTTACACTAATGGCACCTGCTAGAATGGAAAAGACTATGTCTATTCGACCCCTATTTAATTATATTCAAACCTTATTTAATTTCATGATTTCAGAGATACCAAAAATATGTTACACCCATATGCTAAAAACATTATATTAAAAACATTTACACTAAAAACACCAAAGTAGGTGCTTTTGCTTTAATAGTATAGATATATTAAAGAGGAAGGAAGGTTTAATGATGGACCATCCAATCAATCATCTAATCATTAAAATAAATATAGTAATTAGAATATTAACTAGTTTAGTGGTTCGATCACAGTACGTGTGGTGTGAGCCGTTAAATAGTCCACAAGACCAGTTTCATCCAAATTAATGACGGAACCATAGAATATCCTAAAGAAAACGGGCACAATTTGGTATTTTTAGTACCTTTAGTTTTGTATCTCTAAACATGTTAATTATATACACACATATATGTATATTTGTCCACTAATCAACCACTTAACTTTCCGACAAATGATTTATTAGTGTGACAGGATAAATGTATAAATAAATACTAATTAAATTTCCATACATGGTAATGGAATAAATTTTTAAAATAATTTTTGCTCATATTTTGCACATATTATATTTATCCAAATTATATTGGTAATTTTCATATTGCATATGCATAACATGTACACCTCTTCACTTGGTCTATCAAGAAAGGGGGATTGAATAAATGCAATAGGAACACAATAAAGATATAATCACTATTGTAATATTCAATTAGTATAAAAAAACTAAAACAAATAATTATTGAAGTAAAAGTAAGAAAACTTTTATGGTTCAGTCATTAATTTTAATGAGACTAGTTTCATTAATACCAAATGGCTCATATGGTGATCATGCCATTAAAATAGTTAATTTTTTAATTATTATATTTATTTTAACGATTAGATGATTGAAAACAGAATGGTAAAAATTAGATATGAATTACTATTCATTATTTTACTAAAAGCAATTCATAATAAATAGTAATTCTGCTCGAATAAATGGTATAACAACTTTAGTATTTCTCCTGAAGTGAATTATGCGAACCTTTTCTCACGTAAAACCCCTCACTTTCTTAAGAACTCAAACATTCATGTATACTATAATTATGCGTATTTCTCTCTTTTAGACTCCCAAAAGGGGATGCGGATACGGCATCCACTGGCATATCTATTAACTAATATTAATATAAGAGACCGGGATGCTTAGATACAAACAATTTAAGGCATCAATTAGAGTAATTACAAATTACCAACAAATTATCATGAAATAAATTGTCAATGTTTTTGTGCTTGTGTAGTTTTATATGCATAATTGTTATATATATGTAATATATGTGATAAAAAAATATATATATCTTTATATATAGAAATATACATATATATATATATAATGTAGATGGTCATTTTGATAATTAAGCTCTCAACCCAAATTGTTGTCATAGACCAATCTATTGGGTTAGTGATGGGATATAAAAGACCAAGTCCAAAAGGAAATATCATGAGGACATTTAACTTAGTAAACTCAAAATAGGAATCGTTGGACCAATTTATTTCAATCTCAGTCTTATTTGGTTTTTTTGTGCATAAAAAGCAAACTAAAAAAATTTATATATTTAGATTAATTTAGGCTTTATTTGACTAAAATAGAGCTTCTATGAACTAAGATATGACCATAAGCTTTTTTGCATTAAAATGGGCTATTTCATAAGGTTAGACTTTTTTATATATAACAAAGTCCTTTGAGGTTTCTTCAAGCTAAATCTACTACTGAAAAAAATGAGGTTTAAATATTAGCCATTAGATCCTTAGGAAAGATCTAATTGTGATCTATAGAGCTTGATCTTAACCATCCATTTATATGTCATTCAATGGTTAATATCAACCTCCAACATCTATAAATAAGAGGCATCTCTTCTCATTTGAAAGGATATTCTACATATTGTGGAGATTGAGAATAATGTGGAAACTCTACTAAAATACTCTCAAGAAAGATCAAAACACCTTTTCAACAAAGAATAATAAAACAATTTAGTTTACTTGATTTGATCTTCTGTCATACTCGAGTTTGTTTAATCCTCCTTTCATGACTCTCTCTACAACATCTAGATGTGTGTCATCATTTCAAGACTTCTTTTGGGTCGACCAACATGACTGTTGTGCATAATCAATTAGCTCCAACAAACCCCCTTACATATAATATATTTGTTTTTTGCATTTATAGTAGTCTAATATATATCGACTATATAAGTTATAAGATGTAATATACTGTAATCAATATAAATTATAATGGAACTCACAACCAACATATATACTTTCTACTAAGGCTGTGAAAATACAATGACTAAACCATGAACCAAATCAAACTGAATTAAATTGGACCAAACCAAAACTTCAGTTATTTTTCAAAATGGTTTGTGGTTTGATTTGGGAATTGAGCCGAACCATTTTGCATATTTCAAAATAAAAAAAAAAACTAAAAATTCAAACATATGTTTATTATATTAATTAATTTTTTATAAAAAATTAATTATTTTTTAAAATTTTTCCTTAGATGTGTATCATTCACAATAATGAAATTATATTGATCATGTCATGTTTTAATCGTTGAAGTATGTCTACAAATAATTTAGTTTTTTGGTTTTGATTTATATTGTTCTAACCGTTGTTTTTATTTTTTATTTTTTCCTTTTCTTTGTCTTACTAACTAGTGAAATTCTATTACCTCATTATTTATTGGTTTATTTAATTGAGAATACATCCATTAGAATCACAACAAATTGAAATTTTTACTTCATATTAGGATAGCATATTATAATTCTGTTAAGTTTATGATATCATTATAGTTCAAGATAACTCGAGAGAATGGAACTAGTCTCCTCACTATAAGTTTTACATACCTATTTGAGTAAATAATTAATTCTAAATGTTATTGTTTGTATTTGTGATAAGTTTTTAAGACCTTTATTATTCACATTATTTTGATATGTTATTATATAGATTTTATGTGAATTATTAAGGAAAAGGATATCTATTTAGTTAAAATGTCAATTTCAGGATGAAGGAAGATGATGAGCATAATGAAGATATTTAGATGAGTTAATGAAGATGCTGATGAACAAATTGGGAAAGTGAAGATTTACAACATACACAACAATTCTACACAAGCAGTATAAAACACTAGTGTTGGAGTCAAAAAGTAACTAGCAAGCATTTTTAAAGTACACTAGTAGGCTAAACAAGCTGTGCAAGAAACTTGTGCAGGAGTTAAAAAGTGACCATAATCATTTTTGAAAGTATACTACCAGAGTACACAAGCTGTGTTCATAGTCGTGTAGACCCAGATTTTGACACTTTCACTAATTTGCATCCTACACAAGCTCAAACACAGGTTGTGTAGGATGCTCATGTAGGACCAATTTTTTCCTTTTCTGTAAATCTTAGCCTTAACTCATCTTTTTGAGATCATATCATAACATATCATTATTTTTCTTTCTTTTTACGAGCCCTAGAGAGAAAGCTAGGTATTTAAGAGTGGAGAAACACTATGGCTTATTGGAGATCATAAGACTTTATCTTTAAGAGTTGTAATCATAACTCTTTACTATTTTTCCCTATTCTATCATTATATTTCTTATTCTATGGAAAAATAGATTTCTTTATCCTAGCTCTTGAGAAACTCTAATTCTAATGTAGAGATTGGATTATTTGTTAATGGAAGTTTATGTTCCTTTGAATCTATTCATGTGTTTATGTTGTTTTTTAATTTAATATGTGTACAATATTAGATCATTGTTTGATTCTTGTTGATTTAATTAACGGATTGACTAATAAGATAGATCTAGCATAAATAGAGAGGCTTGAATGTATTCTAGAGATAGATCGCATGAATCTTCTGCATAAAGATTTAAGCTTTCTAAGAAATCTTTAACTCTAATGCAATTTTGTATGCATCTAGTGAAGAAAGAAATTTTCATTAGACATATAAGGTTAGAATTCAATTATCTTGAAAGAGAGACTAATGAAATTAAGGATTCCTGAAGTTCAAGGACTTAAACAGCCCATTAATAAATGTTTTGTAAGAAATTGGAATTAAGGTTAGTGATGAATCAAAATTAGGATTGTCTTGTGATCTAATATCATTAGAAGCGTTGACACTCACTTTTGCTAGGGTTTGGTAATTAATTAATTGCTTAGATTTATTAAGATCATCGAATCAGATTTGCTAGATAGTAGAATTAGGATAATTACTAGTAGTTACAGATCCTTGTGGAATGACCTCTGTGCTTACACCAGTACTACAATCGATAGGTATGCTTGCCTAGAGTTAGACGCAAAGTAAGAATAGGGTTTAATTTAATTTGATTGATTGTGATTGTGAAATCCTTCAACAATTTGCATTATGATTAGAAATATGTAATTCAAGCTTTTCAATTGAACGTATTTTTATTATAAGAATAAAAATGATTCAAATTGCAAACCAAATCAAACCAAAAAGTTTATTTTCGGTTTGAAAAAATTATAAACTAAACTATATGGTCAAATTCGAAAATTGAATCATAATAAACTATTTTATTCAATTCAAAAGACGAATCACACTACACGACTCCTACTTTCGATTGGTGACTTTGTTTTTTTTTTTTAGTTTTTTCTTACTAAGTTTATGAAATCTTATTTATTTTCATTAAATTATTCCTTTGAAAAGTCAAACATCAAATTATATTCTTTTTAAAATTTTCATGTTGCAAGTGATGAATAAGTTTGTATCTTGTCCATTTAATTACATATGAATAGAAATGAAAGAAGAGGAAAGAAAAGAAGAAAGGAAAAGAAAAAGGAAGGGAAGATAAAGGGTTAATAGCCAAATCATAAATTTTCTATGCTTGTTTGACATAATTAGAGAAAATATGGATGGTACCATGGGGGAAAAGGAAAAAAAACTCTAAAAGGACATCTAAAATTCTAACCTTTGGGAAAATTTTTCATAATTACTATAGTGGGAATGATAAATGCAATCACAATTCCATGTTGTGCTTGAAATAGTGAGTTAGGGTCACGATTTCACTCTCCCCGACCCCCCTATAATCCAAGTTTCTTGGTGCATATAAATTCTACACGATAGTTTTCTTTCTTCCATTTTATGAATATTTAAGAATTACATGGAAACACTAAGCTTAATAGATTATTAAATCACTTTCATCCTCAATTAACATGCCTTAATTTCTACGTCTAGAAATCTAATCCATCATCTGACTTTGATATCCTCATGACATACAAATAAAAACTTATCTTTGTTTGAACTTTATTACCAAAATTGGCAATGAAATTACTAAAACTACAGTAAATCACACTTCTCAATATTTTAAAGATTTTAATTTCAAACACGAGTGAATTACTTAACCGATCAGCAAAAACACCGGGTACAAAGCAGTATATTCTGGAAAGTCCAAGTCGTATCCACAGGGAGCTAATGGCTAATTACTAGAATTAAACTTTTACCCTAATCTAAGCAATTGATTTTTCAGATGTGTAATTAATCTATGTTGATCTAAATTAAAAACTAGATTTCAAATGATTTATCAAGAACTAAAAGCATATGTTCCAGCAACTATTACAAGGGATTTAGGTTTAGGAGCTGCAGATAATATATGAATGATGCATTTCTATTCTCATGTGAAATGGCTCATGCTTTAAATTGATATATAACATTAAATACTTGGGATTTGATCAAATTCATCTAAGAATTACTCATCTCTCGATGTAACAAAATCTTTCATAGCTAAACTATCCTATTAAGATAATTTATCTATGATTTCAGGTTAATAGCATTTTGCTCTCACCAAAAATTACTATTCTAGTTAAGAATACAAAACAAGCACCGTTAAGTGACCCAAATTTGTAAACCTAACCGCATAAAGATTAATGAATTCTCAAGTTCTATCACAGATTTACATATTTATGACAAATCATATTCAAAAACTTAAGTTTTGCTTGTGCGGATCATTGAATCCTTCTTAGGTATCTTTAATCCTTTCTATCTAATCTATGTTGATCAGGCATAAACTAAACAATTACAAACAAGTATAATCAAATTCCCAATTAATCAACACCAATATCAATTCAATTCATGCATCAAATCATCAAATCCATTCATACATATTCATAATTGACAAGAAAAACATGCATCTCAATATACAATCAAGCATAAACATAAGAGAATAGAGATTGAAAACACCTTAAAAATGGTTCCTTTTCAGAAACATGAATTTTCAAATCCAAAATCCTACAATTGTAGGCAATGCTTGATTGTAGCTAAACCCTAATCCACTCTAAGTTGCTAGAACATTAGGGTCTTAGTGCCCTAAAAGAAAAACAAACAAGAACATTTTGTTTTCTAATCTTTCTAAATATTTTCGTGTCTCTGTTCTCTCTTTTTCTCTCTCAAAAACACTGTTAAATAGAGCAAAATTGCATGAAGAATATAGACTGACATAGATGTACGCCGGCAGTTACAAAATGTACGCCGCCTGCGTAAATATGGATCTGGCTGGCGTTCGTTGTATGAAAAGTGCCTCTTCAACTTACGCTTGATGAACACTGGCTGTGTTGCTTCAAATCTGGCCTGCGTAGATCATCATTCGAAATTTCCCTAGAGGATCATACGCAGGAAAGTACGCTGGCTGCGTTGAATCCCAAAAGGCCGTTGTTTATTACTTCATCAAACCCTACATTGGCTGCGTTCGAGCCTGCGTTAAGGATTTGTAATCTGTGGACAAAGTACACAGGCTCCACGCCGATTGTGTTGATGCAAAATTTGCCAGCGTAAATCCTTATTCCAAATGCTTGCTCCAAATCTCTTCCGCCCTGGCTGCGTGGAAGACTGTGTTAAGAAATTGGCTTCTGTGATCGTTCTACACAGCCTCTACGCCGGCGGCATTGGATGCTTTTGAGCCGGTGTACATGTTGATCTTCAACCAATTGTTTTGAAATTTGCTCATTACTTCTTTATTGACCTGATTTCACAAAATTTACACTTATAAATACAAATTCCACTTGATTTCTATCAAATCTGTATCAATTTTATCCACAAAATGTATGTAAAATATGAGTTCATCAATTACACAACAAAATCTTATAATAATAAGTGAAAATTTAAATATTTTCATAATGTAAAAGGCAAGTCTTATCGAGGCAATTCATGTTATAACAAATTGTAATTTCCTTTGGTTTATGAATTAAAATAATGTCATATGGTATATTTCATTAATGGTAGCTAAACTTTTTGCTTTGTAACTAAATTGCATCCAAAAAAAATTTATACCATGATGGTACCCAAACTTTTTAAATATTGCACGCGTAATAAGTTTAGCCAAAATCCTTCCATTTATCTAATGAGATGCTAACATGAATATGAAACTCAATTTAAAAAAAAAAATCATTTCTCTGTCCTAGTCAACATTTTTATCTCTTTTATCTTTTTTATTTTCACTTTTCGCATCTCTCTCGCAACACTTCATTATCATCATGATTTCATCTTTTTCTTCACACAACCCCTAAGTAAAAACAAAAATAAAACGTAAAATATCATAAACTCATTATAACAAAAATAGATATTGAAATACATAAATGTTTAATAAATGAACTAGAAAATTAAAAAAAAAAAAAGAACAAGAATAACAATATCACATTGCAGGTCTAGACTCGAAAATAGCTTAGAAAAAAAATCTAGTATTATTTTAGAAATTAATTCGAGCTTATCATTGAGAAAAAACCTAATCCAATTTAAGATATAAAGCTTGAAATTATTAGATTAAAAAAAAAAACAAGGGATGACAAATAATGATCTTCTAGGACTCATCATCTTCCTCTAGAATTTATCTCCCTATCTCTCTCCCTCAAAAGGCTTTCTCTCTCTAAATTCAAAGCTCCAACTGCCAAGTCAACTTAGCATTTGACTCACGATAGCCACCGAATCCCTAGTCACCACATCATAACCCATCATGACTCAAATCACCATCCTCCATAACTTCTCCTTCACCAAGCTCCACAATTGTTGTGATTGTGACCTCTATCCCACCATCTATGTTGAACTGCGAACCATAGAGACCTCCTTCTCACCAATTCTTAAGCCCGACAACAGTAAATTGTCAAGTTGACTCAAACCCAGCACCTAAACAATAACAATACGAAATTCAAACAAATTCTTATCACAATATTCATGATAGCAAAATCTCAATTTACGATATACAAAATCAAATAAAAACAACTAAAATTCAATTTATGCATGAAATAAGAAAATGGTTAACAAGACAAAATAAAAATCAGATCAAAACACATGTTAATAAGACAAATACTCAACAAATTCAACAATAAAACCACATTAAAATAGAAAAATAAAAAAAATAAAGTCACACTTTTCAAATCTATCACGCAACATTACATTTGAGAATTCAAAATATAGATTAAAAGAAGAGAGAGAGAGAGAGAAAGAGAATACCATCATTGGAGAAGGCAGGAGCAGGGACAACGTATTGTGCATGAGAAGAAGGCAACATGATAACAATGAGGGTGGCAACAATAATCACAACTCCAAACGAAACTTGAGAAAATGGCATTTTTAGTTAAATTTTCAGTTAAATTTGAAACTTTACATAATATGCAATCAACACGTGCTATGCATAGCCAAACAAACCCCTTCTGGCCATCAACTTGGATTGTGAAAGGCCAACCAATCCCCTCAATATTTCAAGTGTCATATCAAAATCTAATCTTAGAAGCTTTACCCTTAAGAAGCTACAGGTAGCCAAATAACACTTCAATGATAAGTTCATCATGGGGGAAATTAGATATGGAAATGTGTATAAAGGACTCATTTTGGATGTTGAGACAAGATTTAAGGACCCTCCCCATGGTGTAATTATCACTGGAGAATCCAAATTTCTAAGTTTGAGCATGGAATTGCTTGAGTTTAGCCATTGTTGAGCATGATTCTAAGCCATGTAGAGGTGAGTAGGGTTTTGTGGACTTTAAGGGAAAAAGAAAGAAGAAAAAAAGAGACAGCTAAGTCTAAATGCCAAGGTTGTATGGTTTGGCTGGTAATTTTACATATTTTTTTTTATTTGAGGTTAGAGTTAGAAGAAGAATAAAGAAGGAAGAAGAAGCTAGAAGAGAAAGAAGAAGAAGAAGAAGCTGGAAGACAAAGAGGACATAGAAGGAAAAATACAAAAAAAAAAAAAAATTGCCAACTTGGACCTAAAAATAATATTTTTAATTAATTTAATATGCCATGTCGATACTCAGACGGATAAATGGATGGATTCTATCCATATATACCGTGAGTGAAACTTTTAAAAAGTACAAGTATTTTCTTGTAACGATATTTTGTTTAGGTATAATTCTATAAAAACTGAACAAGTTCAAGTATCGTCAGTAAATTAACCCAACTGAAAAATGAGAGAAACTTGATGGAGCTATTTAGATCTTGCCATTTTTCCCACAACCACTTGTAACGCATACACAAATATGTGATGTCATCATCTTCCTCCAGGCATAGGGGGCATTGTGGTTCAATTTCAATACGCACTTCATAATTAGGCATTTCACATCTCCATATATAGAATTAGATTTTCGAATAAGTCATGGCTTTCCACATCCATGCACCCCTCTTCAATGTTATATCATTTTCCTCCTCCTTGATCAAGCATTCATAAGAAAACTTAATTGTGAAAAAGGTATAATTCAATTCTCCTTAAAGCCAAAATTTATGACTTTAAGTTGCCTCCTATAAACATTTCCAAATATGAAAAGGAGAATTTAAAAAAAAAAAAAATTAAAAAGACCATAAAAAGGAGAATGAATAAGGGATGATGATTACAAATATTTCCAAATTTATTCTATTAACCAAGGTAGCATAATTCGATGAAGTCTATTATATCTATATATATATATATATATATATATATGAGCTTCTATGATCTATTAATAGACTGTTCAATCAATCAACTTATCGTTAAGATAATTTAGCAATTGACATATTATGTATTTATGTATTTTAGTGATATAAATCATAATTAGTTATGAATCTGAACCGTTTAATAACTAACATAATCAATCCTATTAAAAATATGGTGCAATGGTGAATTTTAATATATATATAAATAATTTCATAAATAAACAACCTAATCTTTAATTTATTTGTGGTGGGTTGGGTAAACCAATGATAACCTAAACTGTTCTACCTAATCCTTTCAAAGTAATTACTGTTACTACAGTTCAACTAATTCCATCTGCCCCATATCTAAATAATTATACGAAAGAGACTTACCATAGAGCTCGATTATGTCCTTTATCATATTGTCCCTTTAATACAAACATGATGTATCATGTTAATAGCCGGCCCGACAGTCAAAAGCAGCACCAGATTTTGATGAAACTTTGCAGGAGCTCCTTATTAACAACAGCTCCCCACATCCAATATCTGTGATTTTATACCATTTCAAATTTTTAAAAGATCCATTCTTTATTTCTTTTGTCGGACGGCCCACCTTAATGCATACAGGAAAGAAAAACTGGAAGACCTAAGATTGTCTACTTTTGAGTTGTGAATGTAATAACTCAAAATGGAAGGGGTTAAAAAAAAAGGAGCTAAGGGAATAATATATGTTAGAAACATTCATGGGTAAATTTTATTATGTATAGTGTGTTTTTTATATTTTTACTGTTTACATTTTATAAATTGTGTGTGTGTGTTTTTTACAATCCTTTTTTTATATAATTTTTGCAACACATTTTGCTCTAAATACTTTTATATAATTTTTGCAAAACACTTTGCTCTAAATACCCATATTTATCTCTATCAATTAATTACTTTCATTAGTATAAAAAATACCAAAATAAAAATATCTTAAGAAAAGTATTCACAAGTCACATCCTCGTGGCCAAAAACACCCCCCATAGGCTTGCTTTCTTCGAGCTTTTTTTCCTTTAATTAGTTTTAATGTTTTTTTATATATATAGTTAATATATAAATGATATTATTTTGTTAAACTAATTAATACAAACCGATATCTCTAACTAAGTAAGATAAATAATAATAAAATAAGGTTATATAAAGTGCTAAAAATAGAAAACACTAAGAGGCTTATGATTTTTTGGTTTAACTCCAAGAACCAAGCTACTTTTAGTTTGGTTCAGCTCAATCTAGACATTTTGCAAGTATGGGTCAAGTCCGAATCAGGACCCAACTCACCAGATTCTAGTCCATTTTCTAAGCATTTGTAACTGCCCCGTGTAGGGGGTGGGGCATATCCAACCAGTAAACCTACCAAGTCATGAGGCAGGTCAGGATGGTTCGACTTATACCCATTTAAAAATATACATATAAATTAAAGAAAGAAATTTTTTAAATAACAAAATTTTAAATTTTAAATATATAAAATGGGTTTAAGAAAATACTACTCTTTAATCCATATCGATTAACAATATCAAGGATGTGCAATTATTATACACAAGCACTCCCTATTGAGTTGAAATATTAACAATGTGAGACTAGAGTAATACTCTAAAAAAGTAAAGTTATAAGGGAAAAAAGTCACACATTGTTTAGACGTGTGATCCTTCTCTTGGTAAAACTCTGTATAAAGTAAGAGACATGATGGTTTTAAATTGTATTTGTCAGTGATGTGTAAATAGATAATTAATAATTTCTATTCATATGGAAAAATCTAAATATAAATTATACTTTACAATAAATTTTTATTTAACTTTCTATTATTTTTTAGTCAATACTTATTTTTGTTATTTATAAAATAATATCATATTAATTAATTATTTATTAAGGGACCCTGAGGACTTGCTGACCATGACGAGTCCATATAGTTGACATGATGTGGCCAGGTCAATCAGTCCTTGTTTGGATCCGATTTAGAGAGAAGTCTAGCTCAATCCTAACTCATTTAAAAAACCTAATGTTCTATCATATATTACTTATTTAATATTGTCTATCACTTTAATTGTTATTTATACCATATTGGTCCAAACTCTCAGATTGATTAAAAAAAATTAACAAGTATAAACCTCAATATGCTATAAAAATTAAAAACAAGAGAACAAAATGAAAAAATTTCCATAAAACACATTAACTTACTAGTCAAACTTGTCTCATTAATTCTCTATTAAATATCCACATTATATGATAAACAGTTGAAAGAGAAAACGCTGTCACTTACAGAATTTGGAGTTAGCTAGTCTAAACAAAGGATTTAGCTGGTCTAGCGATTGAGTTAAAAATTATGAGACAAGGAGACTGTGAGAACATAAATCAAACCATATAGTAAAAGAACGAAAAAAACACCATTTATTCTTAAAGATTGGCCCTTTTCAATTCTAGTCTTAATCTTTTTTATTTTCAGTTTAAGGTTTTCAATGTTTTAAATTTTATAGAATTATTCTCGCATCAACTGTTAAATTTTCTATCTATCCTTAAGACATGTCAAAACTTCCAATTGGTTCACGATAATTGATATAATAAAATATTAATATGTAAATTATACTGGATGGAATCAATATCTTGATAAGTTCAAATAGATATCAATATTTTTAAGTGATTAAAACAAATCAATGCTTAAGAAGTGGTGCAACTTAAAAATCAACATTTTAACTACTTCAAAAAACGGATTAGCATTACATAAACGTGCAACAATAATTCCTTTACTCATGTTACCATTTATAATGTTGATTTATTTTTTTAACAATTTTAAATATTGATATTTTGTTTATACCACTTTATATTATGTTGACCTTTTTTTTTTTAAACTATTGAAAATATTGATCTCCTATTTGAAATTACTCTTACATGTTAATTTCATTCGATGTAATTTTTCCAATAATAATATTAGTTTTTTAAATAATATCATACACTGAAAATTATAAAAAGAAAAAAAGAAGAGAATGGACTAGGAAAATTATTTGAACCCCAACCATCTTGATGGTTAACCCAAGACCAATTAGAAATTAATGTGTTTAGGATGATGGAAAATTTTATAAAGTCAATGAAAATGCTATTTTTGTAAAAAAATAAAAAAAATATTTTGAATTCAAGTAGGAAAATATTAAGGATTCAAATAAAAAAATAAGAATCTTTTAAGAATTTTTACCATATAATAATTATATTTTAGGAGAAAAGCCCTTTGGCACTTGAACTTTAACAAATGGACAATAAAGTACCTGGACTTTTAAAAAGTCTAATTTCATACCTAAGTACATATTTTGTACCCTTTTTAACTACCTCTATAAATATCGTTAATGAGATTATCCTACGTGGACAATTGCACCAATTGCAAAATGACACGTGTCAATTGTTTAAAAAATTATGTCCCTCTCTCTCTTCTCTTTACCTTCTCTCTTCCATTTCTCTTTCTCTCTCTACTCTCTCTCTCTCTCTACTAAAGATAGCAAAACACCTAACTCCAATTCCATCCAAAAGCACCATCAATACCACATTTGACCACCCTTTCGAAACCCAAAATGCAACCAAACTCCACCATGACAAGTAGAAACCAATCACTCCAACATAAACATCACACCGCTACCTCACTAAAACAACCAACCAAGCCCACTTCCACCTTCAACTCCACCATTTCACCACCACATACGCAAACCACCCTTACGCGACGCTTCACAAAATGCCAACACCGACCACTTTCAATTAGCCTAGGCACACCATTTGAACCACCATGACACCACAATTACACACACAAACTCTACCTTCAACATCTATCAACATATTTGACCACCCAAAAATCACCATTACCAAAACCTAAGGCTACTACCAACCGTGATAAACACATATGACAAATACATGACCCTAACAACAACCTGCATGTTAAAACCCAGAATAGACCAATGCTATACAATGCCCACCACAAATAAACCAACAACTACCACTCATCGAACCTAATACCCACATGTCAATTGAACCTCTATTAACAAACACAAACACAAATATATTGTCTGAACAAACAAAACCAAAACAACCACTTACCTAGCCTACTCATGCTAAATCGAAATTCGTCATTGCCACCATCATCAACACCAGATGCAACACTTTATAAACTCAATAACCACATAAAACACTAATTATGCCTACGCAATCACCACTAACCACCTCTAGACACAAACCAAAGCTAAATCTAGTCTCCATCCTTTGAAGCCCACGCTAAATAACCCTAATTCAAGAGAGAGAAAGATAAGCTACTGAACCTTTTTTTTAAATGAACTTGACCTTGTACCTATTCATCCAAGCCTTATTGACTCAACTTAAACCCCATGGCCGATTCAACTTGAGAGAGAGAGAGAGAGAGAGAGAGAATATGTAAAGATGGTAGTCGTGTAGAAATGGCAATGTCATTAAAGTTGGGTTTTCAACTAGCTTTGGAATAGAGAGAGAGAGAGAGAGAGAGAGAGAAGGTAAAGAGAAGAGAGAGAGGGATGTTATTTTTTTAAGTAATTAACATGTGTCATTCTATGATTGGTGTAATTGCCCACATAGGATAATGTCGTTAACAATGTTAATAGAGATAGTGAAAAGGGGTACGAAAAATTTACTTAAATACAAAATTAGATTTTTTAAAAGTACAAGTATCTAATTATCCATTTCCTCAAAATTTAGGTACCAAACAAGGCTTTTTTTCCCGATATTTTATAGGTTAGTTTGCTAACAAAGGAGATATAAAGTATGTCAAGATCTAATCATCTCTACTTCAACCTTCAAAAATTTATGGTGTCATTTAAATTTAGTTTTAAGAAAGCATTGTTTTTTTTCTTCATAATATTAGGTTAGAAGGGTTAAAGCAATTCTTTTTCTTTCTTCGTTTTAATTATAAAATCAAATTTTGAATTTTTTGGCTAAAAACACTTAAGCCTGTGGTGGATTTGGCTTGAGTCACATTATTAATGTATGTTGGCGATTAAAAAGAAAAGCATAAAGCCATTCTTGTGAGGCTTTCAAAAGAGTTCCGTGAGTGGTCTTTGACCGTAGATGATTGCCAGTATGTTTTTAAATGGCTTTGAATGATTAACTAAAATGGTTCTGAACGTACTCTTTTAATGACTTGACACAGTTAATTTATTTAAAGATAATATGGATTAGAGGAAGAAAAAAAGGAATTTATTTAACCCTATATGTTCATTTGCGGAGAGTTAAAAAAAGACATTTAATTTACTACTTGCTAATGCCTATTAATATCTTAGTTGCTTACCTACAATGCTTGCTGAATCACGTTTGTGATATGAAACTCAAAAGGTCAAAATGTATATCATGACTTTTTTCTTTTCCCCTTCTTTCTAATCTCTAGCTATAAAGTTGGGGAAAAAAAAAGAAAATGGTTTTGAAACACTTCTTCATTTTTTTTTATCATTTATTTATTAATTTTAAAATCTCGGCAATGAAATTTTTTTATGTTTCACTTTTTTTTTTTTTTGAAAAGATTAGAATTATATTAGATCAAAGCTAAATTGGCTACATAGGTCTAAAACCATGACCATAAATACTACAATCCATAGTTTCGGGGGACTCACTTGTTATATTTCCATAATAAACTAAAGTAATACAAGAAAACAAGCCCACAATAACAATTCCTTGAACAAAAGGCTAAAATAAGATAAAAGAGGACTTGGATTATTTATAAACAATTCCTCTTTCCATTCTGCCAGATTGTTGGAGCCAACATATGGGCCACTCTATTCATCTCCCGTTGCCTCCATTGCAATGTTTGTAACACTCTAACTTGATAGCATTACAACCCGCCACATGTTCTCAATATAGATGGACAAGCTAAGGCTATAAAACACTAATCCATAAATAATCAGAACATATATCTCCAATACTCACATATAAAAGGGTACCTATTTAAAATATTTTCAATAATAAAACATCCAAATAGCCCAGTTGGCATAAACCATAGCCAACATAAACCAAACTTATAACATCTCAATAAGTCATATAAAATTTCTACTCAAAAACATAAAACTGTTTAAAACTCCATAAATTCCTCAATTAGCTATCATCATATCCAACATATGTCTAAAAGGCAATAGGATAATCTAGTCCACTATCATCCTCCCCATAGTTCACAATGACATCAAATCCAGATGAATCATATAATAGTTAATCTTCACATGCACCTGAAAAAGATAAAAGAATGAGCAAATTTTGCCCAATACGCCAAACCACAAACATAAGCTCATGAACATACATCATGCATAATCACATACAATCTATTCTAATGCAGCAAGCACAATTTATTTTCTTTGATTAGCCAACAAATAGCATAGTTTAGAACTATTTGTAACTAATCCTAAACTTGGAGTAACTCGTGACTCCATAAAAACAAGTTTTATATAGAATAGTTTGATATATATAAATATATATATTGGTGTTAGATGCGATCCACCCACCTAGTGCCATCGTTGCACAATTCTAAACTATTGGAATAATTTCTATATGCAACTCCACTAGGGACAACGACACACATAGATCATCAGGGTGCTAGCATTAGTATCACTATCTATTTGGTTTTTACTAACAACAGCCAATCACAAACAACAAGCAAAAATAATTAAAAGCTAAATATAATTAGATCAATTTAACAATTATAATCCTACAAGCACATACAACAAGCAAGGAATGGTTGTACCTGAATCAATTTCAAGGAACAGAACTCAATCATCAAAACCCCGATTACATAAACAAAATTGATTTCAATACATATCTTTCATAAAGAAAATCTAATCCAAACATCACCAAAAACCCTAATCCCAAAATAATCATAATTTCACACCTTTCTCTTTGACTAAAATACAGAAATCCTCCAAAAGTATAAATCTCCTCAACAATCTTTCCAAACCCTAGAACTCCATTTAATATTAATCAAACTAAGAATCAATAAAATCATCTCTATAATATCATAAAGTTAAGAATATCAACTTACCTATAATTGATTCTCAATTTCTCTTTATCACCAAAAATCTGAATCTCTAATAAATCTAGGGTTTTCTTAAATTTCTCTTTCAAAACCAATAAAAAAACCCTAAGAAAATAGACGGATTTTATAATTTTGAAAGAAGAGACCGAGATTTTATTATCTTAATCCAATCTTCCAATCTCCTTGATTGCTATGAATACTTAGAGAGAGGATTTCTAAGTTTAGGAGTGCTTTGGAGAAGAATACACTAAGCTAGGATATAAAGAAACTCATGGAAAACTCTGCCTTCCAAACACATACGCTGGTAGTTTTCAATGTATGGTAGCATGACTCGAAGGTCGGCAGCATAAGTGCTAAGGCTGGCTGCCATTTCGTCTCGGGTTATTTTTTCTTTACACATATGTTGGCATGTACACCGACGGTATACATACCAAAACTAGCGGTGTACATATACAAGATGGCAATGTAGACAACTTTTATTGAAATTCTTCATTCTAACATCAGCTTCAACACTGCCTAAGCCATAGAACATACACCGGCAGTGCTGAGTTCAATGCCAGCGACGTACTAAATGGTGTACAGCTGTGAAATTTCATTTTTCGTCATGTGTCTATTATGTGATCAAAATATGAATATTCTTTAGATTTTGACTATATAATCCTCTTATTTTATATCAACTGACACTTTTACCCTTCTTTATAAATTATTTACTTATATATTACAATGTCAGTGTCTAGATCATTTGAAATGAGTCCCTATATTTTATAAGAAAGGAAGGCAATAAGTTATTTGTCAGATCATTTCTAGTAATCCACTTAATTGCTTCTTGAGAGTCATACATAAAGTGTCCTAGTGTATGTTAAGGTAGGTAGCAAGTTCAACTGCCCAAAAAATACTTGATATTTTGGCCTTTAGAAGGGATTGGACATAAACATTCCTGAGGAATCCCCCCTAAACATTTTTCATTCTCATCTACTATAATGCCAGCATTGCCAGTGAAGGTTTGAGAGTCTTTGAAAGCTCTGTCACAGTAGATCTTTATGCCATATTCGACATATGATGAAACTAAACTGGTCTACTGCAAAAGTTGAGATTAATAGGTGTGTGAGTTATTAGCCCAATATTCTAAAGCTACAGCTCATGAACTAGTAACCCATTATGTGTTCGAAGTAATATTTGAAAAGCAACATTGATTTCACTCCTTTCAAATTCCTCAGATAAAAAATAAGAAGTAGGATTGTGTTAGGCAAAATGGTTAATGCTTCCCTTTTGAAGGCAAAGTAGGCATGAAATTAATCCAATCTTAAATGAAGTCGTTTGGTTAAGGGTTGATTATAACCAAGTTTGCAACTTCTTGCTAGACTTCTTTAGTCTAGCAATAATCCATAAACTTAGGGGGAAGAAGTTTCTTCTCTGCATTTAATGCATCAGAGATACAATGCCATATGAAAAACTGTATTTTGTGGTAGCATGGTAGTCATAATTACACATGGGCACGATTCAATTTTGAACCAGGAATCAGACCAAAACCGTCGGTTTCAGTCCCTGAACCAGAACTATCAATTTTGGTCCCTGAACTAGAACCAAACTGGCTTATCCAGTTCCAATGGTTCCTGGCTGATTCAAGGCCAAGAACTACTAGAACCTGCAGTTCTAGGCCAGTTCCAAAAAAAAGAAAAAAACACAACAACAACAATAATGCATAAAAACACTGCAATGTCCAACTTTCGGGAAGAAGAAATACATGGGGAAAAAAATATCAAAGGCTGCGTGCACAACCTAAGGGAAAAAAAAAAAAAAGGCTGCAGTGTGCAACTTTAGGGGAAAAAGTAAAAAAAATTAAAAAGGTTGCATATGGTATTTAAGTTAAGTAATTCTATGACACCAGTGCAAAACTCGGTGTCTCCAATTTAACCGAGACCACAGTTCCTGGATTTCTATCTGAATTAAGATCGAGAAAAGGAAGTTTTCCAATCATTGACTCAACTCATTGTCGAATTCCACTCAGCAGAAATGGAGGTACTTATGGCATAAAGAAAGTTAGCCAGTTCGCTTGTTCTAGAACCGACGGTTCCTTATTTTTTGAAACCAAAAACTGGAATGGCGTCGTCATGAATGATTATAACATTTCAAGTATTATAAGATCAAAGCTGCTAACCATGAGGATCTACACCATCGGCCTAGGATCAGAGCAACCAGCCTTGTAGTTGGAAGCTTGTGCACCAGCGTAAAGGCCACCGACCTTCAATGTCACGCCCCGAAGGGTACCCTAAACGTGACAGTCCGCCACATACGGTATTAAAACTTAAGAATGACTTCCCAAAGTCACGCGAAAGTTTTCAACACCATATGTAAGGCGTCTATGACAACAATAGAAGATACCGGTGAGATGTATAGTTTGAGATAGTAAATATAGCAATACAAGAATCTAAATAAACATCAAATTTATCATTAATAGAATATAATCCTTACATCATCTTAGGGGTTTTCCCTTATAATTCTTCAAACAATCATAATAACAATTTAATCTTTCCCACAACCGAATAATACTAACACCAAAAAATATTAAAGGATAATTAACCTATGATCTTCAAAAGATTTCCATAAGCTTTTCTAGGACATCATTTCACTTGAGTATATGAAGTCATCGGGCATAAAAGATATTGTCCTGTTACAATAAAAGTCTATCGGAGTATAAGCATAACTAGCTTAGTGAGAATATTCCTAAATCAACGTACTTGTATAAATAATTTCAAACAAGTTATTTAACAAGCATATGAATGCATCAAACACGTGATCAAGCAATACATATGATCTGCCGGAAATCATATGTTTGAATGGATTTACCCCTCCATTCAGGGTTAGCTGTTCCAGGCTCTTTAAAACCCAACTTAAAATCCAACTCATGTAGTTTATTTCAGCCTCCTACTAGCCATCACAAAATAGTTCTTTCAGGCACTTATCGCCCATCTCAAATAGTTCTTGCAGGCACCTATTGCCCATCTTGCAGATTTCTGGCTACTGCACACCCGGCTACTAAACTCTTGTCCCATCAAGATTAGCAGCTTATGTAATAAAATTAACTACGTGATATGCATGAATCAATTAATATAATTCATAGTATATGTTTAAAGTAATTTAAAGGTGATCACAAAATTTTTGCACACACTCCAACAAAATAATAGCAAACCATAAGTTAATTAACAACGATTCATGCCTCGGTATGCTTATCATTCTTTCAACCAATATTATCATTCATAATTCATTTCATCTTTTCCTACTTCTAGTGCTTCTAGCTACAAGCACAACCAAGTACGAGAAAGGTAGGAAATAAACTCACTTGGCCATGAGGATTTATCTTTATTACGGATGAGTCGATCGCTAATTCCACTAATCAAAATAATCATCCGAGTATGAATACTCCTCCTTGGGTTCACCTAATCAAGAAGAATACCCATAATGAGTATTTCTTGTTGATTCTATGGTACTTATCAAAAATTATATCATAAAATCGTTAAAATTCGCATAAAAGGTAATTTCAACTTAAAATGGCCATAACTTGGTCATTTTAACTCGGAATTGCGCTTATAATATATCGTTTTCTACCTACTCGAAAAGATCTATCCATTTCTAATGTTATTTTTATCATAAAAAGCTATTTAGGTTAGAAAATATTGCGGTACAGAATAATTACGAATTTATAGTTTACAAAATATGATTTTCTCAAACTTTACTTCACTCAAAATTTCTTAAGAAAAATATATGGATATATATATATATATATATATATATAGTTGAAAAATCCTTTGAACATATCTTTATACTCATATGTATGCATGATCTTTGTAGCATTGTCTCAAGATTGATATTTCATAAACAATATGTTCTTTAGGGATTTAAAAGACAAGACTTTTGAAAATTTCTCTATGAAAATATATATATATATATATATATTTGAGTTGTTATGAGTAAATGTTTTATTATTATTTCTTTTTCTTACTTTTCAAAAGTAAATTTATTTTCAAAAAAAATTTTGGTTTTTTTTTTAAGTTATCTACCAACTCTATTTCTAGTGATTGAAAATAAGCTTTTCAAAATATTCTTTAAGCTTCAAATATTTGAAGTTGTATTAAATATATGTTATCCTTATTTTTTATAGATATAACTTTAAAACTTTATTTTCTTAACAAGTTTTATTTTTTTTTCTAAGTTGGTCTTTAAAATAGGGAGTTAATTTTATCTTGGTTTGAAAAACTTGTTTTATATAGAATAACCCCTTTAGACAAGTTTATAAGAAAAGCTTTCTTAGAGAATTGTTAACTTTAGAACTTAGTAAAACTTCATTTTAGTTTTTGAAAAGAGAATAATAATACAAAATTTAAGTTTTGAAAGAACTTTCTTAGCATGCGATTCTCTAAGTCTATAATGAACATAATTAAGTCGTATAAAATATATGGTTGAGTTAAAATCCTTTATGGTTAAAAATTCTTCCTTTATGGGGTATTTAGTTTTTGATTTAGAAAAGAAATAAGTTCCTTTTTTTTCTTTTGAAGAAATCTACTTTACTACTTCTTCTAGAAATTATGATTAGCTTATCCTTTTGAAAAAACAAAACTTAGATCTTTTGAGAAAATTCCTTTTGTTAAGAAATCTAGTTTACTTTTGAAAGAACCGATTTTTATTTGGTTTTATTTTTATTTAAGACAACAACATTCTTAATCATGCATGAATATGATTATGTAGCAATGTAAAAGTAAAGATAAAACATAGTAAGATAGAAAGAAATACTTGTAAGTAAATAAACATAAATAAATAACCAAGCATTGGAAACCTTAGCTTCATCAAGGTATCCCGATCATGTATTGAGAGCCTTAGCTTCATCAAGCCAACCCGGGACTAAGAATGGACTAGTCCCAAAAGAAAAGAAATTTGTTTTGACTTGATATGGACAAATCTAAGACTAGAAAGACTAGTTTTAATAAATTGTATAAAACAAGTAAATAAATAAATTACAAGACTTGAAAATAAATAAATAACAAATGAGCTTATATGTTCTAAATAAATATATATACATATAATACTATATATAAGTTAGATTAGAAGCAAATAATAATAACAACATAATATTAACATAAGGAAAGGAGTAGAAACATGAACAAAAACAAAACATGAATAAATTGTTGCTTCTTTAACTCAATGAGTCTAAGAAACATACATTAAACTCATGTTAAGTTATGTGAACATGATGAGTGTATATGAAAGAAACTTTTACCTAAGGTTTTATGGGAGGTTTGAAAAGAGATAAATGGGTTTTGTGTTTGATTTTTCTTCTTGAAGAGTTGAAATGGGTAGAGAGTGTTTTGTGAGAGATTTGTTGGAGAGAGGTTTTGAGAGAGTATTTTGGTAGAGTTTTGTTATGTAAAATGAGTGTGTGAAAGAATGAAGGAAGGAGGGGGTATTTATAGAATTTTTGGAGTGAATTTTGGATGTAATTAAATAAATTGAAAAGAAAAATAATTGGATGCAAGAGGGAAGGGGAGGGGAGGCGCCGGTTTTGAGCTTTAGAGGGGGAGAAATTGTTTTTATTTTATTTGTTTGTGTATTAAAGAAGTAATGTGTAAAGTTGATGTGAATAAAGTTGTATTGGAAATGAAAAAAGTAAGAAAATAGATATGTAGGTGTAAGAAATAGGTGTAAGAAAAAGTAGAGATAGTGAAGTAATGAATAGTAGACTAAACAATTAAAGTACCGGTAGTAATAAAAATACGCGTAATAAAATAGTTTGAGTCCGAAGGACACTCGAAATTCGTGAATCTGATATTTTTATGTTATCCTATATTATTACGAACTATTCTAGGCCATTAACTTATTTTCGTTTTCTAGGGTTTGAGAACGCGGGATTGCCGGAGTTGAAATTGCTTAATTGTCTTGGTCTTTGTTGACTTTTGAACTCTGATTTGACTAGGGTTAGGGTTTAGTCCATTTTTGCTATTTTAACTCAGGGATCGGATAGGCGGATCTTTTTATGTTCGGATTTTCGAATCGAACGATTATTGAACTTTCTATTTTGTTTTTGAAAATTCTCTTATGAAATTCCATGATCGAAATTGTTCAAGGTTTGGTTTCAACTTGGGTGAGATTTTAGGGTTTCGATTTGGTATTCCAAAACCATAATCGAAAAATTCGGGGGCTTACATTCAATGTCTACATCGCTAGCCTATATTGTTAAGCCACCAGCCTTTTTGCTACAAAAATTCACATCAATTTTTTGTTTTTATTTTTAAGCCACCGGATTTGTATTTTTAAGTCGTCAGCTTTTAAGTTTATGTCTTTTAGAGTATCTTTTTGAATTTTCTTGTTTTATTTGTTTAGTTGCTTAGTTTTGAGGCTAATTACAGCCTATATAAACCTATGGTTTATAACAAAACAAAATAGTTGATTGAATATAAATTTTGAGAGTTGATTCTCTTTTGGTTTTGGAAAGAATAGTCTGAACTTATCGGCATTTCCTGTGGAGTTCATCCTGACTTATCAATCAGTTTTCCATCATCGATGGTGGTGTCCTCATTTATATCAAGGTTCTTGCTTCATTATAAGCAACGGATCGCAGTTCTCCATTAGGTTCTTAGATAGTCCTTGGATGTAATTCCAGATTACGATAATGGGTCTCGTCACATATTAGTATGGTTCGTATCATTTGGTATCAGAGTGAAGAAAGGTGTTTCAAAACCCTAACTCCAGTTGTTCATATCCTTTGATAGTCTTTTGTTAGTTTTTGGAATGGTCTGATCTTGTTGATTCCTTTACTGTCTTTGTTATATAATATATATATATTCTGTCTTTTAGGGTTTGATTAGGATTTAATTGAAATTTTGTGGAAAAACTTGATTTTTCTTATATTAGGGTTCTTGTGAAATTCATGGTTTTAAGTCTAGGGTTTGATTTAAAAAAAAAATTGATGAGTGAATCCAAATCTGTTGAGAAATGATGTTGATGAGATCTCATGTGATCCTAAATTTTATACTAGATGCCATGCAAATAACAAGGTATGCAATTTCATAATTGACAGTGGGTGTTGTGCAAATTTTGCTGGTATCTTGTTAGTGAAAAAATTAAATTTGAAAACTTTGAAGCATCAAACACCTTACAAATTGCAATTGTCAAAAAGGTATGAAGAAATTCAAGTGACTGATAAGATTCTGATTTATTTTTCTGTTGGAAAGCACCATAATGAAGTATTGTGTGATGTGGTACCAATGGAAACTTGTCATATTCTTTTGGGGCAACCATGGCAGTTTGATAGGAAAGCCAAGCATGATGACAACAAGAACCTCTATTCTTTTGCTCTAAACAAAAGACGTGTGAATTTAGTAATCCTCAATCTATTGGAAGCTTATGAGGATTGGATGAAGATACCAAAAGGCTTCCAAGAAAGAGAAAAACAAAAGAGTACTCAAGAAAAAAATGAGAAAGATGAAAAGAATGAGAGTGAAGAAAACAGTGATAGTGAGAAAAAGAGTGATAAAAACACACTGGTGAGCAATAAAAGAAAAGAATTAGAATGTGAAACACAAAAACTAGTGAGTGACATTATTAAAAAAAGTGAGGATCAGAGTGCCATGATAACAAAACAACAATTACGTATACCTATGTATAAGGATGATTCTTTTTCCCCTAATGAGCTTAACCATTCTATGCCTAGTGTAGATGTTTCATTACTGCAGGAATCCAAAGAATTGTTTCCCTAGAAAATTTCTAGATGAATCACCTCCAATAAAAAAGATAGAATTAGTCAAGAAATGTGCAAAGCAAGCCAATAAATGACACGAGGAAATTACATATAAACCAGGTAATTGAGTGCACATTTTTAAGAATAAATTTCCACAACAATGGCGTTCTAAATCTCATCCAAGAGGAGATGATCCATTCTAATTTATTGCAAAGATGGTGAAGATTCGAGGACAAATCCTTTCGAGGAAGAAGGGAATGATGGAGATCATATGGCATCATCGCAGAAGATTAAAACATTTCAAGTGTTGTAGGATCAAAGCCACCAGCCATGAGGATCTACACCGCCAGCCTAGGATCAGAGCTGCCAGCTTTGAAGCTGGAAGCTTGTACACCGGCATAAAGGTGTCGACCTTCTCGCTACAAAAATTTATATCAATTTTGTGTTTTTATTTTTAGGCCGCCATATTTGTATTTTTAGGCCACTAACATTTAAGTTTATGTCTTTTAGGGTGTGTTTTTGATTTTTTTTATTTATTTATTTAGTTGCTTGGTTTTGAGGCTAATTAAAGCCTATATAAACCTATCATATGTAACTTTAAGAGATAGTTGATTGAATACAAATTTTGAGAGTTGATTCTCTTTCAGCTTAAGAAAGAACTGTCTAAACGCATCAGGATTTCTGTGGTGTTCACCCTACTTATTAATCGGTTTTCCATTACCGATTGTGGTGTCCTCATTTATACCAAGGTTCTTGCTTCATTATAAGCAAGGGGTCGCGGCTCTCCATCGGGTTCTTAAATGGTCCTTAGATTTAATTCCATATTACGATAACAAGTCTCGTCACAGGTTGGCGTGGTTCATATCAATATTGTCCAATCATTTAAATTTAAAAAATAAAGAATAAAAACACATGAATCAATGAATGACCCATAATTAATTGTGGATTTAATTATATAATTTATATTTATTTGTTTTTCATAACCAAAATATAACTTATATTTTTATTTTTTATTGACTCCGGTTAGAATCCCGATTCAACCCGGTTTGACCCCTCAACTCCATACCCCTTAGCATGGATTGGAGTAAGCTAATTCTCACATATCCTATATACAAGAGAAGAATAAGAACACAAAGAAGGTTTGGAATATTATTATGCAATGTAAGATAACATATGTTCACATATAGTCCTTATGTCTTATTGCTAGGTGAAGTAAGACATTGCAATTTTTGTCCCACAACAACAATAACAACTAAGCAATGAAATAAAGCAAATTTATTATTCCACTAATAATAATGTGAAAATAAATTATCAATTACACTGGTATATAAAAAAATACACAATTAATTCACCAACTAATATATGCAACATACCTTTCGCGATGCTTATTGGCCACTTGTATTGGACGTTGCAAAATGTATTTGGATAAAGGGTATCAAGTGGGGTGTTTTTAAACACACCAAAGTATATTACTTTTAACCTTGTTTCCTTTTCGGTCGAATTTCATGCCCTAAACCTAGCTAGGGAAATAAATTGCTGACTTCACGATTTTCCCTCTCCTTCGTACTCTTCTCCACTTCGTGATCTCCAGCAATAATGATTCATCGACCCATGGGCAAGTTAAATGAGACTTGAGCTAAGAGAATGCAGGTGACATGAAAACCACGTTTGCATTGAGGTAAAACCATAATCTCATCTCCAACAACGAATTCCATAAAGAAAATTGCACAATCGAAGGCTTTACCAGTGGAGGAGGGGGAGGATTCGAGACTAAATGTGAGCTTAGGAAGAGATTGGACGATCTTCTTTTTAAGGCCTTTGTTGGTGGTTTTTGGAGGCAATGGAGGTGAGTTAGAGGTAGAGAATGAATTATTGAAATAGGCACACCAAAAAATAGTGAGGTGGCCGAGTATGCAGATTAGACCACAGAGGAGGGCCGTGAGTACACTTACAAAGTCAAAGCCGTGGTCATCACTAGTTGGAGGTAATTCTAGATCACCTATCAATATAGTATTGAAGTCAATCATACTTTTTTGATGGATCGTCATAATTTATTCCTATTATCTTAACTAACTTGATAACACTTGTTAAGACCTTACAAGAAAAACATTTCATCTTTCTAAATAAGATGGCAGCCACCTCTAAAGAAGTGGATAGAGATAAATTTTCACCTATCCTATATATATGGAAACAATTAAGTAACAACATGATTATTTAGGAATTAAAATTAAAGAGGGATAGCGATTCATGCGAAATTGCTTAGTAACACATTAAGTTCCCAAATGGAAAGCCGAGGGTAGCATAGGTACGTAAACATTGCAGTTTCTTGCATCCAATTCTTTCATAATTGTGTTTATGGTATGAAATTAAAAGGTCCATAAGAAAAATCTTCAGTCTTTTTTCTTTTCTTGATCTATTAGGTAAAAATATTTTCACAAATCTTTTTAAAACCCTTATCAAGAAATATTTATCATCTGAATAACATGGGAGTTGCGTTTAAAGGGATATGCATATGCAATCTTAGACTCATTATTTCAAGTATTTTCTTACTAATTTATACACTTAGTTACATTAGAATAAATTTCTATAATTATGATAATATTTTATTTAGCTATTGGGAAAATTCTATTATCCCATCCAAATTAGACCAATCATAATATTGAAAGACTTATTAATATCTAACTGGTAATCACACTATTAATTATGTATCGTAATAACCCGTATGGTCATTTCAATAGTTGGATGGTATATTAGACTATTCAACTTATAGAACCGTAGAAGTTCCTTACATATTGGGTTCAATTAGAGATAAAAAGTTGTAAGTTTTAAGCTAAATTCTCATATATGCCATATAGAAGGGAAGAATAAGAACACAAAAGGGGGTGTTGGAATATTATTATGCAATGTAAGATAATATTCGTTCACATAGTCCTTGTGCCTCATTGTTAAGTGAAGCAAAATAGCATAATTTTTATTCCATACATAATAATAATAATAATGATGATGATGATGATGATGCCTTAGTCTTAGTACGTTGTCGGCTTGTCATGTTTTAACATAAAAAGATGACATGCTGAGACTTGAAAAAACTATTAATATCAATAACTCCAAACTCACATTAAATGGATAATATCATCAATAGTCATAAATGCGAAACCAAATACTTCATTGTGAAGTTAGCTTAACTGAAAGCTAACTCATACCTATCTTAAAAGAAAACTAAATTTAATCTGTTACATAAACTAGAACACAAAATATTATTCCTTAGATATCAATCTTAAAACATCACATAAATTAAATGATCAGTAATCTCCTAGATAGTTTGGTCTACTATCATTATCCTCATAGTCCACAAAGATATCATATTCTAATACTTCAAACACTATAAGGTCCCCACCTATTGTTGAAAGAAATAAAAAGGATTGAACCAAAGCAACAAAACAATTATTAGAACCAAATAATTACTTAGTCTGTTTTCAGTTACTAGTACCTAACTCAACTCAACGTCTGAAACAGATAGCTCAACTCTACTAGAAACACTTGATCATCATATGACAACACTAACTCATTACTTTTGTTATGAAAGATACATACTCCTAAGGTTGTTTAGATTCCTAGGTTCATTAATAGTCTACTATAGATCTATATCAAGATACATAATCCTACTTAGGTTTAGGTGTACTTTGGTGTTAGGTTAAGCTTTTAGAATTTGGATGTTTACGAAGACCATTAAAAAGGTTTAAATAAGATTAAAACATCACTCTAAAACTCATTTCCCTGACGCACAACCATGATCTAAGCTGTGAGAGGATTCACTCCTTCTATCATGCCAATGCTGAGGGGAGTGACGAGCATTGAGAGGATTTCACTCCCTTTGTCAAGCCTGCAATGAAGGGGATACGCCCTGTAGCCATAGCCGAGGCCATCATCGCCTCTAACTCGATCGTGACTTGGTCAAAGCATCCAAAATAATGCAAAACTGGGGAAATTAAGGCTCAAAACACAGCTGTGACCTAAGGGTGAAAATGAATCATTCGATTCATAAACTACTTGAGTTTGACTCGATGTTTATTTGAGTTTGATTCTATAATAAAATCGAACTTGAATTCTAACTATTCAAATAATTTATTGAGCTGAACTCGAACTTTATATGTTTAGTTCGATTAGATTTTCACGAGCCTAATCATGTATAAATATTAATCAAATTTGAATCGAGTTCAAGTATTAATATTATTTTAATAATAATTTAAAATATATTTTTATAAATCAAGCCTAAATGAGTTTAATAGAGTTGAACTCGAGATTATATAATTTTATTTCGAGTCGAACTTCAGCTTAAAATATTAAGCTCGGTCGAACTCAAAATGAACTTGAATTATGAAATTTTGAGTCGAACTCAACACTATACTGTCTCGATCCGATTCGATTGCAGCCTAAGCAGTGACTCCATGTTTGTGTCTTTACGCTTCAAAACGTGATTTTTTATCCATACTCATCCCTTTCTTTGATCACCAAACATGAAAATTCCCCAAATTCATTCTTCAGATATACAACAACTGTTCTAAACATCCGCACATCAAATTGCCTAAAATCAATTGATTATCCTCCTCTTTCGCAATCAACTACCTATCAAACAAGGGATATATGTTTATGATTATAACTAAACCACATATTTTGACCTTTAATTCAACATAACACATTAAACAACCCTTACTTTGCAAATCTAATGAAAAAGCTATAAGCCTTTTTGTTTATGTAAAGCACAAACACTTTCAACACCTTAATACATGTAGGTTTAAAGGTTTAGAGATGTATCCTCTTAAAAACTTCAAAGAGAACAAGAAAGCGGCTTATGTTAGTCTCTATTGATCCTTCAAGGGAAATGTTAGCAAAGGGATATTTAGGGTTTATAGGGTTTTGAGAGACTTGCTGTAGAAAGAAAGAATATGTAGGTTAAAGATTAGAGTGATTATTATTATTTTTTTTATTTTTTTATTTTTTTAGCTAATTACAATAGGAAAAAGGGGATTCGAACCTAAGACTCTCATATGATAGATAAGGATTATTATCTTTTTTATTGAAGTGACTAAAATGTCCTTTTCTTAATTAACAAATGACACTCTTTTATCCCTTATTATAAAACATTTTATTTTATATTACAATAATAGCAACAACAACATCAATTAGCTTGTATTTGGAGCATTAATTTACACTCTTATTAGCTTGTGTATTAATTTAAGTATGTCATCCTTTTTTTTTAATTCATCATGAATCTAATAATTATATACTGAATTATGGACTGACGAGATAAGGACAAGTTGGCGTACTTTATTATATTCCTCCTTGCCTCATGGGAAGCTTCACCCCACCACGTATTAATATTTGGTGGAAGTGGGATGTGATCAAAGTTTAAACACTGTTTTTTCTTAAATGGTAAGCTCAGACCCGTAAACTTCCACGAAACAACCATAAATGGAGGTCGCATTAATGGTTCTACTGAATACAAAGAACTAAGAAGGACCAAACAAAAAAAAGGTCTTATTATAGTTGCCAGTGTTAATCATGTACAGTAAGTGGGCACTGACCAGAAAAATCATGTACGGTAATAGATGGAACATCTTATTGCCGGGTGCCTAGCGTTTATCAAAAGTTAGGAAATAAATTTTTATTTTTATTTTTTTTACAATAATAATTACATACTTAATGAAAATAATAATTTTTTGCTCAGTAATTATGACTTTGATATTATTTATTAATTATTAATAACTTTACAAAAAGTGCTAGAAGCGTTTGTCACCAAGTTAGCCTATCTAAAAAAATGCTGAGTCTTGACCTGATTTATCACTCTTGATGTGGCCTAATTGTTCCTTCATAAACAGGATATGTAAGAACTTAGTTTAATTAAATCCCTTTTGACCGGATAAGAATTTATTATCTACAAGCTCGTATCTCAAATTGGATCCACCATGTGGAATCTTCTATGATTTTATTATCTAAACAGTCTAACTTAAGTTAATTGTTTGATCACGATTGAATATAAAAATGAAGTCTAACTTATATAATGGGCTCTTAGAAAGAAAGTGGAATGATAAAATCTTTTCAACCGTTAAATAAAAAATTAATGCATAATATAAAAGTTATTCCCTTGAAACAAGTGTATAAATTGTCTAGAAAAAGTCAGATAAGGAATCTGAGATTCATATGCGTATCTTGGACACAGCTCCCACGTGTTTGACAAGATAAAACATTTCTTTTCTAATATCTTGATATGTGTTTTTAAAACACTCACAAATGTCTCTTTAGGTAATAATGATAGAGAAAAGAGAAAAAAGAATCAAGATTTTCCTTATAGTCTTTTGAATTTCATATCACAAATATAATTAGGAAAAGAATTGGACGCAAGCAACTACAATATCAATACCATTGTACTACCATCAACCTTTCATTTGAAAATTTTATGTTTGGTCCATTGGAATAATATGAAGTTGAAAAGTAATAATAATTTTCTCTATTTTATAATTAGGACATTTAAGAATAGCAATTCTTCTATTTTATAACTAAAGTATTTTTGGAAACAATATACTTTTTATAGGATAGCCATAGTTGTCAAAATCACAAGTCAAATATATGATTTTATGAGTTTCTTCTTAATTAAAATGGATACAAAATTATTTAGATACAAACTTTAAGAAGAAAATTGAATTTAATTTAAGTATAGATTTTACACATTTATAATTTTACTGGTTTTACACTATTTTTTTACGATTTACTGATTTCAAGCATTTTAGTGAATAGTAAATTTATGATTTTGACGACCATATAGCTAATCTTCCAACAAGGAAGGAATGAAAATTCATAAATATTGTAAACTAAAGGAAGAATAGATTTTCATTGTAATAAATATAGAATACCAATTCTATTCGAAAAGCCAAAGATGATATGTTAGCAAGCATTTCGTGTGAACCGCTACCCACATTCAATTTTCATTCCCACGAGTCGTGTTGTTGCGTAATTGTTCCCGCACATATTGGATAAGTGAGAATTTGGCTCTATCTGTTCCTTTGGAGGTGCCCCATCTTATTTAGAAAGATGATATATGTCGTCCCAACGTGATAACTCCTAACTAAATGTTATCAAGTTTTTTTCATTTTTTTTTCTTCCCCTCATAATTAAATTGGTTAAGTTGGTAAGAAGAAATTATGATTATCTATTAAAAAAGCATGTTTAATTGTCATGACCAACCTATATTGATGGGTTAAAAAATTATGGACCAATTTCCATGATCAACATGAAAACTAGATTAATAGATACTCTGTAAATTTTACAGATGACCTTAAATTATGATATCATACCTTGATTTAACTTGTAGTTATGATTAAAATTGAAACGTTAAAAATTTTAATTGGTGAGTTTAAAAAAAAAATAAATGAATAAATTTTTTAAAACCTCTTTTTGTTACAAGCATCTTAAAACCCTTGTTAACTCCATAGCCAGAGATTAGAGAAAAAAAATGATTTTTTTTTTTTTTTGTTAACCTTTCGAATTTCATACCACAAAGGTGATTCTAAAAACATCGTACGCAGTATGCAAGCCAATATTAACAGGCATAAGCAAGTGCAAATGGCTTTTTTAAGCCTCCTCAAATAAACATACCGGCTTAAACATGTTCCTCTTTTCTTCCCCCAAACCATATTAGCTCGACATAAATTAACTATTAAGAGACTATTTAAATGTATGTTTTTCATATGTATCTGTATCCGTATTTGTTTATCATACATATCTAATTTGTATCTGATTATCATCTATTAATCATTTATATCTAATTTGTGTCTGGCTTATTTCTTGTCTAACAGACTCAAAATCTAGGCTGCAAGCATCTCAAGTTCTTAATCAATCAAAATTTTAAAGTTTAAACTCGAAACGAGGTTTAGATTTTAAACTCAAATTCAACTCCAATTGAAAATTGGTTCGATTAAGCTTGTTAAGACTCAATTTATTAAAAAATGTATTTTTTATTCTAATTATGATAGTATTAATATCCAAATTTATTCAAATTTGATTAATATTTCTACTTGATCCAAGCTCAACAGAATTTGCTTAGACTCGTAAACTAATTGAGTTAAACAAAAAAAGCTTAAACTCAACTCAATAAAAGCTCAAATTAGAGTTTAAGCTCAACTTAACTATTTCTGAATCAAACTCGAAAAAGCATTAAGTAAAATTGGAATAGTTTAGCTTTAGGATCAATTAGTTAATCTTTCAAAACCATTCACTTAGGCATGCTTAGTCATCCGAAGGATAAATAACCACTCACGGAACTCTCCACAAAAGCTTCTCAAGAATCGCTTTATGTTTCTTCCTTTTCACTGCCGACATACATTAAATGTACCAAATTACAGCATATGAAATTGGCTAGAAATCCAAATATATATCACAAATCTGGTTGACTCAAGCCAAATTCATCACAAGCTCAAGCGTGTTTTAGACGGAAAAAATCTTCAAAATTTGATTTGATAATTAAAACAAAGAAAGGAAAAAAAATATAATTACTTTTACTGTGTACGCATCAGACAGCTAAGGAAACGTTTAACGTACGAAAAGGAAGAAAAAGTGGCGGAAATGGATGAAAAATATGTATTAGGGTGCAGTGCAAAATTGTGGAAAATGCAGAAATGAAATGAAATTTCTCCAGTTTTGCTTCGCTCATTTTCTATCCAAAATCAGGAAGAATCTGGCAGAAAACATCAACGGTATATTGATTTTTTTTTTTTCCTCAGTAAATGAAGGATTAAAATCAATTACGGCTGCAATTTTATCTATCATTAACCCTATTTCTCTCCTTTCCCTCCCATTTCCTTTATAATTTGCCAAATATAAAACAAACTTTCCACCCATTTCTATTTTCATCCGTTTCCACCACCTCTTTTATTTCCGGTCATTTCCACTTTTAATAAAAAGTCGCCAAACACGGTGTTAAACTCTCCTAATCTAATATTAGGAAGAAAATAATCGATGGAATATAATAAAACTCGATACGTATAATTTGCACGTACTTGTACATAAAATATACGTGACTATATACTAAAATCAACATACACATAATAATTCCATATACCGTGTAAATTCCTAATTTTGCAACTCCAATTTCTACTATTATATACAAATTAACCAGCTAAGAGAGAGAGAGAGAGAGAGAAACTTCCTTCTCGCTTCCTTCTCGGTTGAATTTTATGCCCTAACCCTAGCTAGGGCAAGAGATCGCTGACTTCACGATTTCCGCCTTCCTTCGGACTGTTCTTGACATCGTGATCTCCGGCAACAATGATCCGTCGACACGAGGGGCAAGTTGAGTGAGACCTGAGCCAGGAGTCAATGCAGGCAACATGAAAACTGTGTCTGCACTGAGGTAAAACTCTAATCTCATCTCCGGCGACGAATTCCGCCAAGCAAATTGCGCAATCGGAGGCTTTGCCGGCGGAGGAAGAGGAGGAGGATTCGGGACTGAATGTGAGCTTCGGGAGAGATCGGAGGATCTTCTTTTTGAGGCCTTTGTTGGCGGCTTTTGGAGGCGGTGGAGGTGAGTTGGAGGTGGAGGACCGACGGTTGAAACAGGCGCAGCGGAAAACGGTGAGGAGACCGAGTACGCAGATTAGGCCACAGAGAAGGGCCGCGAGTACGATTACGAAGTCGGAGTCGTGGTCTTCGTCAGTCCGAGGGGTTGAGCTGTCGGAGGAGTTACTGCCGGTACCGGCGGCACCGAGGATCCGAAATTGTCGAGTCATGTGAGAGAGAGAAAGAGAGAGAGAAAGAGAGACACAGAGACAGAGCGAGAGCGAAAATTGTGCTTCGCTGTCTTAACATATGATGATTCGAGTAATGATTTATTGAGGGTCATATTGGAAGATTCGGTGTTTTACGGTTCAATATTACCAATTTACCATTATACCGTAAATATTCATTTATTAAAGTCTATTATCTTTCCTATATTAACATGTGAATTTGTAATAAGATAAGAATAAAACTAATTAAAGGGAATCAAAACTTTATCCATAAATTTATATCCACATTTGGATAATGTATATCACAGACGTCATTACAATAATTATAATATACTTATGTCATGGTCAACGATCTAAATGAGGTTATAAATCTAAAATAGTTTATTTTTTTTTAATTATATTAATATATACTTATCGACTATCGTTAAATCTATACTCTTGTTTGGATCGTGCATATCACAAACTATCACATATAATAATTGTAGAAATATTTAATTATATCATAGTCAATAATTACCATAAAGATCATCATATCAATATAATACGATTATTTTAAAATAATCAAGCTAGATGGGATCTTGTTTTAGATCGATTATTGCTTACAAAGATGATCAGTCTATTTGGATAATCAGTTTGGTTTTGTTTTTATTTTTTTTTCAAACTGAACTGATACTGAACTAATACAGATATGATATTAATAAAAAACTGATAATTTTACTTATAAATTGATTGAACCAAACTGATAATAAACCAATATTGATCCACTTCTAATAAATTATCAATAAATATGATACAGATAAAAATCCAATAGTCCATGAATAAAAAATTAGCAACATAGTTGGCACTACTACTTGAAACTTTTCGATATATTCAAACAACATACAGTTAAATTAAATTCAGTGGCAACTTTCATGATATAATTGATGTTTTTAATTATTTATGTGTGTGTATATATAGATATATATAAGTCGTGTCTACTAAATGCGATTCAAGTGTATTTGTGAATCGCATGTGATACAAGCTACTTCTGTGTATTCATGAATCATACTTTTTACATATGATTCGTATACAAATCAAGTATAAGTATAAATCTCATGTACAATATGTGATTCATTAAAAAAATATTGAATCGCTTCTTTAATTATGATTTAAAACTGTGAAACTTTTACTAAAAGTGGATCTTATATACGTGATTCATTAAGGAAAATATAATAGGTATAATCTATATCCTATTTTGTCTTGGTATTTTACTAATTATTTTTAAAAGTTTGTAAACAAGTGTTATTAGTTTTGCTGAGATTTCTCCATTTCTAACTTCCAATTATTATTTTTTGTTTGGTCGAATAACTTCCAATTATGATACCAAAGCTCAATCCAACTAAAACGGATAAACATTTATTGATTTCAACTTTTCGTATAAAATATATATTTATTAATCATATAAATCATACATATTTTGATGGAATAAACTTAGAAATATCAAAATTGGTGGATTAGAAAAAAAAAATTATAAAATTTTGTATATTTCCATTTTTTTTTTTTACTGAACTAGCCCTATAAATTAGAATAAAGGAAAAAGCGAGTAGATAAGACAACTTTATCCATATTACGACCGTAAAGCCGTCGGTGAAATTTTTTGTGTATGCGAAGGGGCAATTAGATACTGTCATATATTAGCCAGTACATTTGAAATTTTGAATATTGTTGTGAAAAAGGGACAAAAGCTTTATGGCGGAAATAAAAAAAAAAAAAATCCATTTTAACTATAGATACTCTTCTAGCTGCGATATTTTGATAAAAAGAGCAAAGAAAGAATAAATAAGAATAAGGGAAAAAGCCTATTGTACTAGGAACCTTAATATTATTTATTACGACATTTTAATCTCAAAATTGCTAAAAGAAAATTAAATAATATTTAACGATATAAAGAGCATTTACTTATTCAGAATGGTACATAATTATTATTTTTAAACATAATATATGCTATAGAGGACATTCAAGATATATTTCAATGTTTGTTTTGGATGCTAATTTTTATGAAGTAAGATAGAATATTGAAAACAAAAAGGGAAAATATTTAATGGGAGCAGCAACTTCAATAAAATGTTGAACTTATATCACCATGGTGGGGGGGGGGGGGCGGCGCGCGGGGGAAAAAAGTGAAAGTAAAAACAAGAAGAAGAACTTTCATCTTCAAATCGACCACGATCATTAAAATTAAAATTACAAATTTGGACTCCGTTTAGCTAGAGAGGAATGTTTTATGTTAATATTTTTAAATGGGTTTGTAGCCTCATCATACGAAAATGGTCCTTCACTCGGACCGACACCATATTTTGAAAGTTCCATAACAAATTCAGAAGACAAAAAGCTAAATAAAGATTGCGGGAATTCATTAGAAGTAAAATAGAAGCTGCTTAATCCTTTCCAGGTAGCAGGTGCAAGACCTTATGCAAGTTGGTTCGCCCCCCTTTTAGGTATTGTAATCTCAGAAAATGCAGTAATTTTTTTTTTTTTTTTATAATAAAACTCATTTTGTAGGAGCCATGTGTGATTTGTAAAATAATACATATAATCAAATTATTTGTTGACAAAGTTTACAGGAATTATATCTTTTTCTTGCAAAAGATATACCTTTCCTGGAGATGGAGTTTACGTAAGATCTAAAACTCACATTATTTATTACAAAATCTCCGTTCTATTCACCACAAAAATATCAAGTGTTGTCCTTCTAGCAGTATCCATAGACACGACAAAAGAAACCAATTCTAATCCATATACTACTAGGTAACTTGGATTAGAATTTTTGTATTATGTTCAGTGAAGAAAAAAATGTGTCTTTGTCTTTTTCTCTTTATATATATAAGAGAATCTTTTCCTTATAGGAAAAAAAAAACTAAATTTAAAATCAAATCTTTTGAATTAGCAAATAATATCTTAATAAAAGATATTATTTAGATTATATAATATCCACTTTACAATAAAATACTCTTCATATTATTTAATTTATTTCAAAATAAATAAAATAATAATCCAATTTATTCTAATTCTAAAATAAACATTGTTCCTTTAACCGTGCTATTATTCACAGCTCTCTAGGTTTCTATACACATAGGTAATATATTTTATGCATAAACTAAGGTAGCCATCTAACAATAGTTATTAGTCATCCTATGTGATAGAAAAGGTTATGAACTTTAACCACTATAAGCCGATGACTGCGTAATTAAATCTCTTTATTAAAATAGTCTAATTAAATAATTGCATGTAATTTCATCAATGTTTAATCATTTTAGTTATTACAACAGAAATTTAAGTACTTTATAAAGGAAAAATATTATAAATAAATATGAAATTAACATAAAATAATGATTTTCTTTAGTCAGTATTATAGATTTATTGAAAATATATGTTTCTTGAAAACCACATTGGAAAATATTTTTAGAATAGGATAATATGTATATATGAAATTATTAAACACAAAACCTAATATAATGATAAGTAACTTTAATTCTTGCACAACTTTCTCAATCTAAACATCTTTTCTTTTTCTTGGGAACCTAAATCACTATTAATATTATTTATTAGAATTAAATGCTTTTAAAAGCAATTCGAACCAAACCAACCGTATTTGAAGTAGTTCGGCTCATTAAAGGCTTGAACTGAACCGTTTCAAATGTTATTTGGTTCGATTCAACCCCTGAATTGAACCATGAGCACCCTTATATGGTGATGTAGATCAATGACTCATCCGCTCAAACTGAAAGTTGACTCTGTTGAAATCGGAGGAGTTAGAACATCTTGTGCCACTACATAAAGCACCAACATAATGTGTGTTCCCTTCCTCTATTAGTTAAGGACATTGAAATCATCCTTATCACTCTCCTCTCCCTCTTGAGCCCTTCCTCATCGAGTGGTTGCATCTTGTACACCAACATGTTATTAAAGACTTCTTAGAAATCATCGGCCTCCCTCTTCTCCCCTCATTGTCATTTTTCGTAAATGAATTAATTATGTATTCTTTTCAAATAGTAATATAACTAATAATGTAGTTGCATATTATTAGTGAAATAATTAATCATGCTTTATTCATTGCTTAGTTTAAAATTATATTAAATGTAAAATTTATGTATTATATTTATGTTATAAATTTTTCAAAGCTAATTTGAGTCATTTCCATAATTTAAATTGTAAAAGCTACCGAAAAAAGGGAAAAAACACAAGTCAAATAATTAAAAAACCAAATAAATTGCATGAAACTGGATATGAATAAAGGCACGCAAAAGCACTCAACATGGTATGGGTCGGTATAGCACGACACACAAAAAAAAAAAAAAAACTTGTGAAGTATTGTATAAAACATGAATGGGTCGAGCATGGAAAGCACATGGCATGCAAAATTTAGCATTCAAACAACACGAGACAATTACTATACCTATTTCATGGGAACTTTTATAGTTTTGTGCTTGTAATATTATTATCAAATTGATTATAAAGAATTACTATAAGAAAATATTAAAGAATCACAATTGAAATAGATCTGAGCCGTTCAATAATATGACGGGATTAGGCTTGCTATATCCACCATGATGCATTCTTTTTTTTACTTTTATTTTTTTTTCCCTTTAGTCCATGTCAGAATTACCATTGAAAGAAAAATCACTTTGTTTTACAATTATAACACATATTATATTAATAAAAGGATTTTCTAGCTCATACATATATGTATAATAAACTTATCGGAAAATTGTCAATGACATTGTAATAGAAAATTTGCCTATGATATTACAACATAGGGGCACTACCTAATCTCATAAGTAGGATATACGTGTTTGAATATCCCCTCTCTTATTATAATAGAAAAAAATAACAAGGAAAATTAAAATTTTCGTAAAAGATAACAAGTGCCCATGATTGACCTGCTAAGATACTTGACAAAGTGTTTTTGCGTGTAGTTTTTCTCAGAAGCTTAAACATTTTTCAGAAATATATATATGTGTGTAAACCACTCATCTAACCTATCAGGTCAATTTCTTTCTTTTCTTTTTAAAATTTTTTATCAATAACAACACTTGCATTCATCTTGAATAATCTAAGGTAAAGTAAAAGGATAAAAAAAATGAACGAGCTATGTCGTAAATAGTATTAAAATAAAACAGAGTTTTGAGGCACTTGTTACGCCATTAAATATGAAACCATCTTCATGGTACTTTACAGACTGTTTCATGTTCTATTAACAAAGTTTTCTTTGTTTTTCCTTTATGATGTTGCAGAATGACTTGAACCAGCTTAGCTAGGCAGCCAGCCATTACTATACTACCTATCAAGTTACGCAAAACTGTGAAAAAAAATGCTAACAGATGATGAATAAATCAAATTCATCACTTGTTGGATGATGATGATGGACAATTCTATTGGTACCCTTTTTTTACCTTGCATCAAATCATTCTGGCTAACCAAAAGGTGGACCTCTATTGTCATGAGATCGGCGGTCCCCAGGAATATCCACAGTGGCTGTAATGTTTGCTGTTTGTGCTTTAACTTCATTGTTAGGGAGGCCATCATTCCATGCTTGAGCCTTTGGATGCACTGGAGACTGATCAGGGGAGTCACCCGGGCTTCCCCCTAATGTTCGCGTAGCAATTTCTGGCTTCCCTTCATTTTTCTTCTTTAGAGCATTCTTATGCCATTGTTTTAGTGCCTTTGATGTTTGCTCATCAAAAATGGTTCTCTTCATGGTTGATCCCATCTGGTATATTTCCAATCATACGATATTGAGGGAGGCATCATTAGAAGAAACTCAAATATGATCGAAAAGACAAGCATTCAACCATCCATAAACTAATTTAAAAGTTTAAATTTGAAAATATGTACATTCTGATAAAGTAGTTGAGTGGAGATTTTCCTATTATATACCGGGCCTTTCCACTCGATGAATCTTTTACTTGAGCATTGTGAAGACATACCTGTGTAACAAGAGCATACAGGGGAAGTGTGATGTAACTACATAGGAATTGAGCTCCTACCCTGTCAAACAAGAAACCAACTGTTTAGTCTCCCCAAACACAGTGCTAGAGTGCTCCATCACTAACTTCATCTACCTTAAAGTAGCTAATCAATGTAAGGGTAACGTGAAAGTTATTAGTGAAACTAAGGTTTGTTTTTTTCAGGATTTATGCTTAAAGTTTGAAACTGCTAAATTCCATATTCAATCAAGATGTTATTTATCAATTTTTACGCTTAAAGCTTCAAACTACTACTGTCATATTTGATAGAACTTTTACTAATCAAATTTACTACAGTCATTATTTTTGTAAAGATGTTTGCGGCGAATGATCATCCATCAAAAGTGCAAACTAAAAGATGTAAGATTGTAAATCTAACAAGCAAAAGTTCAATTGAGTATGGCATTTAGTAAATTTATGATTTATATGTAAAATATAGATAAAGTATCCGAAGTTCAAGTAGTGATTCTGAAAATTTCCCACTAAATGTATACAAGATTTACTATGCAAGAGACATGAGAACCACAAGGAAGACCATGGATTTTGTTAAAAAAGAAAATTCCAAACAATAAGGCTTACCCAAGCGCAACTCTTGTAATTGCTAGATTGAAGTTTTCATGAAAACATGACTTCAGCCCAAACTCATACTGCACTAGGAAAGGAGGAATTAGAAATAGCAGAAAAACCATGAAACTTAGTCGAAAAATGAAACAGGAAAGTGACAAATTACCCAAATCCAGAAGAAGTATGTGATCTCGAAGGCATTCTGGATAAATGAAATGGAAAGAACAGGGTTAGAACTCCCCAAAGATATGAAAAAAAAAAAAAAAAAACTCACTTATCTTAAAATGGCTTAAGCAGTTTTGTATTTAAGACATTCTGTCAATAATTTGAGGAGCTACATTAGCCTAACCAGACACCGTGGTTGGAAATTATACTCTTGCTTATACATGGTGTGCAATTCAATGCACATATCAGATAGCTATGATAAAAATCATTAGAAGTAGTACCTGAAATAGGACAAAATGTATGATATAGAGGAACAACTGAGGCCAGCTAAACCAAAAATGCCGATCAGAAACTTGTACAAGAGGTATTCCTTGTACTACTGCATGTCTTTCTTGGATCTCCAGAGCCATCCGGCTTATGATTGCTTGAAGTTTTGTACCGACAGCCAAGATTAGCTTCAATCAAAGAGAAAATTAATTTTACTTCCTCATAATAAGTAATGCAACATCTTATGAAAACTGTGGGGTAATTTCTTACAATCAAAGGTAGTATAGACAACCAAAACATCGCCTCCCATCCTGGAAAAAAGAAAAAGAAAAAACAGAAAGTAGAACAAGAAGTAGTGGATCTTGATTAAATAATGACTCCAAAAGAATCTGAACATAAAATTTAAGAAAAAACTAAAAGCATAATGCATACCATGGACATTCAAGAGTAGGAAAACCACCACTGATGCCCACAGCAATGGACTGTCAACAACGAGCAAATGTTATTATCATAATGAAAATTCACAGGACCCTGAATGATGAATAGAATTAACAATTGGATATTGATTAATATAACAATTATTTGATTCCAACTCTACCTGATTCCGACGACTACCTTGAAGTCATCTTCCAAGGATCTTTTTATGTACTTTTGGAAGTCAAACTTACTTCCAGGTGCCAAGTGAACCTGTGTAAATGAAATAACAATTTCAAAGAAAAGAACATAACAAGCAGAAATGATACCTTGTTGGTATAAACTCACCGATATAAACCCATGTCTCATTGTCAGATAATCAGATCTACGGACAGACCTAAAAAATTGACGAAAGAAGCATACCTGCAAAGATAATTACTCTTAATCTGAGTAAGCATGATTTAGATCTACAACATTTTTTATGTGAATTATATAGCTTTCTGCTAAAAGTTAAGGGGAAAAAAAATGGAAATGATGAAAAGTAATCAATGTCTTACAAGATAGAAAGGGACAAGTGTTCTTCGTCCCAAACTGGCATGTGCTTTCACAAATGATACCTCATGAGTAAGCCTAAATCTTGAGGGATCTTTACAAACAATAATCCAAATTAAGCCTTAACAATATAAAGAGTGCATGTAACTATGTGGATGTGATATTTCTAGTCCTATATACCATTCAAGAACTCATGATCGGCGCTTGAATCCCGTTCCCATTCCTTCCACGCACGAATCTGCATCAAGGACATTTTTAATACATCTCTATAATAACAATCTCATATTCATGCAGTCATTTAGAGGCATTACTCAAATTGTAGAATTCATTTCAGTCAGATGTAAAGACTCCCACCTTTGCTCTTCCAAGGGTCATTGTTACAGCACCGTAAATCACATGGAATACTGCTAAGAAGAAAATGAAGATGTGCAACTGGTGCAATCCATTAAGTGATATCAATGGAACATATCCCTGTCAAACCAAATGACATCAGCAATGTAATTTTACCTGTATTCCAAAGTAAATGAAGAAATCTATAATTACCACAAGGGGGAAAGGCCATAAGAAGTCCTGAACTTTTTTTTATCAATCTAAGTCCTAAAACTATCCATAAATAAAGTTCATTTCTTAACCTCTTTGGAATCTATCAATTCAGTGATAAACATCTCCGGATTTAAGTGGATTTTGGAAAGGTTTAGCACTCAAACTGACAAAACCATTGCAAAAGTTTAAGACTTCCCTTGACATTTTCCCTTACCAGTTGGTCTAACCCACTAGGAAGATGATGACATAACCTAGTTTTATCCATTAATTAAAGGCCCTACAGCCATTTACAGCCACAATGTATATGCTTATCAAGAAAACATGTTAGATCAGTTTTTTTGCCTCAAAGATGAAGAAAGAATAAGGGAAGTTACCCCAACATAAATATTCCTCATCATGCTTCCACAAGGAAAAAAAAAATCCAATTACACAAATGAAATAAATTTGAAATAATACATTCCAGCAATGGTCACTGCCAAGGCCTTATAGCCCTTAAAATATGAAAAAAATTCTGCCATTAGGTAGAACAGGTTCAGTTCCCCTTCTCCATCTCATGTATAAAATTTTGTTACCAAAAAAACAGAAAAAAGAAAAGAATGATGCTCCTTCGTAGCTTTTCTCAATGACAACAGCTTTAATTCGATAATTGGACATTTTTAGCTCAATAATATGCAACACAAGTTTGGAGCACTCACAGTTTTGCATCCTGGCACTCCGCTATCAGATGCTAAGATCCTATGTTCATTCCACAGAAGCCTCCTGTGAGGTTCTCCTCCTTTACCCGGCACTGCCCCTTCTTTTCCTCCTCCATGACCACCCATGCCTACCTCTGGTGGTTTCCAACTATCATGCTCTGTGGCAGGATAATGTCCTCCTTTTAGATGATGTTCTTTAGATGGGCAAGGCAACATTGTATTAGCAGCACTTTCGGGAATGCACATTCTGGAAATGTAGTTTTGCCCAAATGTCAGGATTAGAGAAATAAATCCTAGAACCATAAGCTCTGCAGCAAGTTGGCCAAAAAACTGAGCAGCATTAGAAAAGAAGTACTAACAGACTGATTATAATACATGATGAGAAGAAAGGAATAACTGAAAGAAGTAAATGCATAAGTGATTACCTCCTTTTAGCTTCTCAAGAGCTTCCAACATAGCATGCTTACGCTTATGGTGGAATACCTGAATAGACACGCAATGTAATCAATAAATAACCAATGTTAGGAAAAATTAAACACCGAGATGCAGTAGCTTGGAGAGTGAGTGCACATGAATCAATTAATTACAATCTTTCAGCCTTTATTTATTTCTAGATAACTTGGCAATATGCACTATGATAACAGTCATGAAATGGAACAAACACCAGTGCATTTATTTTCAATTCAATCAACAAGATAAGTGATTCATCTTTTACAAAATTTAATAAGCACTTTCTGCCATCTATCTGATGGCTTGTCATAAATATGACTACTAAATGTCTTCGTTGCGAAAATTACCCTCACTATCACTCAAACCACATGCCCTCAGGCTTCCTTTCCTGTTTCATGACCAGAATTTCTTTCTATCTTCAAACATTCCGTAACCAAACTTTTTTATAATGATCCTAATCGTGGGGAATTTCTGAAAATAGATTTTATTTTCTATAAGGACAGCTTAGTGGTAGGTTCTAAAGGAACTGGACGATCCTATTTACCAAATCTAACAATCTTAATACCAAAGATTACCAAAGAAAAGAACAATCAAATGATTTCAACCTACCCTTTTTTTAAATGCCGCTAAAAAGCGCAAAAAAAAATCACTACAAAGCATAAATGTCTTTGCATGATCATGGACAAGGAAAACATCATTAGAACTTTTCCATTTTGCTTCAAATTCATTACCTCTCCAACATAATGCAGAACCTTCTCCAACAATATGGATATCATAACAATAACAGCACAAACAACAGCCACTGCCCATGTTGGCGTTTGGTCGAGCTCCCTAGCACCGGCGCCACCACCACGCGCCATTATTCAATCCCAGAAAGAAAAAGGGATGATTGAAACTAAGACAACCTTTCCTCAAAGATAATTACGTGAAACAGAAGCTCATGCATATAGCCATCCTATCATAACATCATTGGAAGGAAAAAAACAAACCCCTTTGAGATTAAACCAGTCCTATGACAAATGTGTCAGGGAAACAATTTTTTTTTTTTTTTCTTTTGTTGGACAGGAAAATGGTAAGTTGAAACAGGACAATATGGAAATGGATGGATGGATGGATGGATGGAGGAAATTAGTATTTCAAATTTGGGCCCTGAGAGTTAGGATTAATTGCAAATGTGCCCCATGAATTGCATGTAAACAGGAGAGTTTTTGGAGAATCTTGTTCCAAATTTAGTACCTCTGTGGTTCTGTTGGATTATTATCAATATAAGTTTGTCTACATAGGTTTGGTTTTGTCTTCCATGGACGTTAAATTTAGTTATGTTAGTCATTCAGAAATACTGCTGAAGTGCTAATACCCAATATATTCAATATATAAATGTGTTCACGTCTACACACTTTCGGAAGAAATTTTTTAATGTCCACGCAAATATAAATGAAATAATTTTAATTACACAATTATCAATTCAAAAACATATCTACTATATGTAATTTTATTTTCAACAAATAAATCGCATGAACAATATATGATTTAGCAATACACAAATCGTGTCTACTAGATGCGATATTCCATCGATATTTTTGTGATTATTTTTATATAAATTATATTTACGTAACTTTTATTTTGAGGAGTCGGTAATCGGATAATTTTCTCTTTTAAACCAGTCATCTGAATATTCTATAGTCATGTACTCATGTTGATGTTTAATTATATCCGACATATTTTATTTTAAAATGAGTCATTTAAGGTTTTGTAGTTTACCACTTTATATTATGTTAGTAATTTTATTAGTATCTCTTAAGGTTTGTGGCAAAAAATATAGTGGATTTATTTGGTGCAATGAAATAAACATAACAGATTGTATTTCAATTTAGAACAGACTTGATTGGATTTTGATGTAAATATAGAAGACTTCCTTCTCACCGTGTGAAAAACTTGATTGGATTTATTTGGTAATCTTTATTATTTGATTGGATTAATGCCTACCTGCCATTCGCATATACAAATATGTATTGTATTGTATTGTATAAGAGTTGATTCACCAATTTCCAGAATAAAGATGTGGAATTTTCAATGCCGTCATACTATAATGGTAAAAAATAATTAATACAATATATATTAAGTATAATTATACAAGCATTAACAAAATGCAATCATTTACATTTAAGTCATAAACCTTTTATTTATCGTACACTTTTGTTACATAGTTTTATATGAAACACTTTATTAATTTCTCATATATTATATAGTTTTTTCATTTTATTTATTAAAAAAAATTATAATTGTAATTATTCATTCTATCTCTCTCACTTTTTAAATGCAATTACCTGATTCACTTTCATGTATATCTTTTAAATCTCAAATCACTATCAACTCTCTCGTAATATTTCTCCCTTCTTATGTTTGGTTAAAACACTTTCTCTATTGCTGCAAAATTTCTTGTTATAGTACAATGAAAAGTTAACAATATACTTAGGTTTGTTGTTGTTGTGATAGAGAGGTGACAACAATGGAATGATTATTTAACTCTATATTTTTCAAACTTTTTTTTTCTTTTCAATATCTTTAAATATTTATACTTATGTCTATTCTAAGAACATCTAAATTTTAGCATGTGAGATTTACTCTTTCTCTTTGTGAAATGTTTTTGCTTTTTAGGTATAGAGAAACGTATAAGTAAAAAGAAATGATTTGCAGGTCGTGACGTCTCATTATTATAGTTTTTGTTTAAATAAAGATGTACAAGAATGTAATAGTTCTTTAACAACACATTTTTCAACTTATGCTAGTTTTTTTTTTTTTCTTTTGATATATTTTATATATATTTGTGCTTACATCTAATTTAGAAGATCTTAGATATGTGGTATGTAAGACTGGTTTTTTCAGTTTATCTAGGTGAAAAGAAATGTATAAGAAGAAAAAGATTAATCCAATAAAGGTTAGACGTTAAGATTACAGTACTAAAGGATTTTATAAAAAGAAAAAAAACCTTCTCTCCCTCAATTTAGGTGTTATTTGTTAATCTCTCTTTAAATGGGTAATTATCGTTAAAACATGTAACTTTTATAATCGTGCATTTTGATTGTTTTTGATGAAAAATGGACTTAGAATATACACGACTTATAAACAAGCTTGTTAACCAAGTTGTGCACCTGTTTATGGCTTAAAAAGTAGTGCCCATAAAGTACACCCCAAGTATACAAGCCTATACACAGGCTAGTGTACAAGCTCATGTATTTCATGTAGTCCTTGTAACTTCATCAAATTCTTATTTCTTTTCTTGAAAAGCAAATAAACCAAGTTTAATTCTTTATTCTAGGGTTAAAGTATAACTAAGACCTTGCAAACATCAATAGTAATGGAATCTAGTAGTCGAAACGAATCAAGTATTCAAGTACATGCATTACCTTACTTGTTGTTGTGATTGTTAAGATAGTTCAATAACTTGACTAAACATATATCTGACAATGAAATTGTGTGCATGTGCTTGTTGTGGGGTGGACCAAGAATATTGATGATGTCAACACAACACCCCGATGACCTTTGTGTAGCGTCGTCCTAATGTGGATTGCACCTGGAGATGTTAGGTAGATTTAGGTTTTTAGACTCATAGATGTGAAGGGGTACTCGGTATCACATATGTATGTACTACATTTAATAGTGTGTGGTCGAGATACTAAGTTATTCATATGTTACTTAATGGGCTTAAAAGCAAAGATAATAAAAGGTTATTTGTTGCATTAGATTTAAGTAGTGTTATCAAACCCAGGTTGACATGCCCAGTTCAACCCGACTGAACCTAACCATTCTTTGGAAATGGGCTTATTTAAAGTTTGGTTTTATCCGTTGACCCTTAACCCTCTAACATGTCTAGGACAAATCTGGGATGGGTCAAACAACATCGGATTTAAGTATACATGTGAATGAATTGTGTTTGTATTTGTGGTAGTACTGTACTGAGCTCTAGGTCATTCCTTTATCTTTTTAAGGTATTGGTATGGCCCCTATAGAGTTTAGCTTGTCATATAATATTGTTGTGGACTATGAGAAGGATCATAGTTTTGAATATCACCCTACTGATGTGCGAAGTCTTAGATGCTATTGAAGAAAGAGACTTCTAGTATTATATGACGTATATATTATCTTCTATGCAACAAATTTCAATTATGGATAAAGACCTCCATATTAGTTAGTAAATATGGTAGACTCTGTGAGCCACCTTATATGTGTTAAGTTTGTGTATATTGTCAGTGTTGCTTCTATGATAATGATCTCTATGTATATTTGTAACACCCCTCAAATATAAATGGTGGAACTCTAATCACAGAAACGCCTTTTCGGTGCAATGGCTTAGAGTTTGTCAGAACTCTAAAGTTAAGCATGCTCTGGACAGAGCAATCCCAAGATGGGTGACAATATTACTACCTAATATGACATGCGCATATTGCCACCTATACAGCAAATTTCAATTATGGACGAAAACCTCCATATTAGTTATTAGTAAATCTAGTAGACTTTGTGAGCCACCTAGTATATGTTAAGTTTGTGTATATTGCCAATGTTGCTTCTATGATAAAGAGAGTGGTATGTGTAACCTCATTAATTGTGAAGCATAGTTAAGTGTATGAAATGAAAATATAACTTGTTTAATTGTGGTTTGCAATAAGATTCTTAGTCTTTATCATTCCATATTCTATAAGAGGGTGAAATGGAGAGGTATGTATTTTTTGTGATTTAAACTATAATAGATTGCACAAGATTTTATAAAAGTATAAATATGTAAGATAACTTTCTTATTTAAAATCTAAATTATTGATATTAATTGGAATGAAGCATATTATCTATGGAAAATGTAGTAGTATATTTTTTTTATTCCAACTTTTATTTGATCAATGATAAGAATAATGATTTTCAAATTTGACTTTCTATAATCTTTTAAATAATTAACGACAACATATACTTTTTAGACAATTGTTAATATAAGATTTAAATTTTCTATGTAACTATGCACAAATCCAAAATGAATGTAAGATGATAATATATAATAAAAATTTAAAAGTTATCATATATATTTATATATACGTTACATTGAAGTTAACAACCTTTTATTCAATTCAACATTTTTATTCTATGGTTTTAAATAAGACTTTCATTAATCTCTCTTACATTGATCTCCCACATCCTTTTTTCTCTCATGGTTTGTTGCTTTTATTTTTGAAAATCTTTATTTTAATATGATTATATATTAAATTTTATGTTGGTGTATAAGTTGCATAATCAATTTATAGATCAAGCGATTTTGTTGCTAAAACATTTACACATTGAAAAGAGGAAAAAATACACACACATGTATATATAAGGAGTGTACTATAAAATCACAAATGGTAAAACTTAAAAAAAAAAAATTGACATACAACCATATATAGTAACAATCCTTTAGTAAATATGCATTAATATTAATGATATTAATAAAAATTGTAAAGTTTGGAATTAATGGCTTAAAATTTGATTTATGAGTGCTTCAAAAATTAAACTATTGATGGATATTGATATAGATCGGAATTCAAATTTATAATTTTTGGAAAATATCATCACACATCAATTAATGACATAGAAATTAAATTATTGATTCATTTCTATATTTCTAACTTTTTGTCATTAATAATATATTTCAAATCTCACTAGCATCTATAATTAAAAAATCTAAGTTATTAATTTACAATGTCATTACATCTGTCATTAATAACATTCTCCAATGGTCACTAATACCAATTTAACTCTATTGATGATCAAATATGGAGTAAGGGACAGTTCAACCCACGAACGAATTGGACCACCCACTTAGGCCAAAACCTTGATCGCATTAAAAACAACACAAGAAAAAAAATCACTTGGGCATCCATCACTCCAACTCGGTACTTGATCCCTCTTTCCAACAGTTGATCGATTCCACACTCAACGCCTCTTGGTATATGCTCCTCGGTTGGCCTCGACACACAAGAAAGTAGACTAGTAGGTCCATCCACGTTCACAATGACTGTCGTCAACCATTCAACCACTCACTCACCCACTACCCATGATTCCTCGACGCACATAACCATCGGATCAACCAATTACAAATTGCCCTCTTTGCTCTGTAGGAAGGTAATGTCACACTCATCACTCTACATACACACAATTCATTAGCCTATTGCTATAATGGTTAACTTAAGCATTAGAGTGGCACGGGTCTATAACCAACATGCTGCTAACCAAGTTTCCATTTAGAAAAACCCTTCATTATAGTAATCCAAGCCTAACTTTTTTATTTCAGTCTTTATAGAATTTGAACTAGTGAGAAACTCAATAATCTGTAACTGTTTAGTCTCTTACATAATTTATTTTAATTAAATTACTAAACTTAATTTTTGTTATTAATTGTACATCTTAATTTCCATTAACAAATTTTGAATAATTAATTTACAGAATTATTGTATTTACCATTAATTATGCATTTCAAATATCATAAATATCAATTTCTATTAATCATTTGCAATATTAATGCCCTTTAGTTTGACAATCTCATCTTTCATATCTATCTTTAAGGGACCTTTTAGGTTACATTGGCAGGACCATTCCGTCATTAATCTGACCATTAAAATATATACAATAAATAAAATATTAACTATTTTAGTGATTCAATCATAATTAGATATGGTACGAGCAGTTAGATGATAATGAGACCAGTCCCATCAAAAATAATGGGCAGGACCATAGAATTTTTCCCCTCTTCAATTTAAAGTCATCATTCTTCTCTCACGTAAATGCCAATTTCTATAATTTCTTTGTTTGTTTGTTTTTTATCATCCCATTTAGTCCGGATGAGAAATATCACTTTTAATCATATAAAATTAGGATACCGAAAGGCTTACAATAAAGAAGAAATTTAAATAAAGGATAATTTATTTTATTACCACTTTGTTTGAAGTTAGAGGTTTTATTGAAAAGAAAAAGAACAAGAAGAGGAAGAAGTGAAAACAAAGTACGTTAATTTTTATGACATTCTGGGCATTTCGTCCTAATATTGATGTTAATTTGTAGCATATTTTAATATTCCTCCTAAAGGATAATTATCTTACTATCTACAATTATACTGGGAAATTTTTTATCCCTCTTAACAAAAAATTTTTCATTAATATGACTAAATGCGGGATGAAGACAATAGAGCACGAGAGGTATTATTTTTTGAATTTTTTTATTTTTGAGTTCAATGAATTTACGTATTTAATCTTTCTTTATTATATTTATATTTTATCAAATACAACACATCATTACACTCACCCCAATGAAATATAATATGAATGATGAATACAACCAATGTTTAGATATATAATAAAAATATTTTGAACACATTTTTTCACTATTGTTCAACATTATTTTCCAAAAGTACTTTCCAATTCAAGCACTTATTTTCATATCAATATTACAATATTAATGTCTATACATCCATTCATACTTGCCTTGTTAGGGAGTTTTTTTTTATTGGCAGTTTTTTTGCATCTTAATAATAACTCACTTCCATAACATTCGATAAGTTTGATGCAATTATGTCCTTTCTTTACTTTTGCAGATACCATTGTTTTTCAATGATATATTAATAAACACAAATGTTCGGGTAGGTTTTTTTTATATATTTCTCCAATAGCTTTTTCAATTTAACTTCCTTTTTTTTTTTACATTTTTTTATCCATTATTTTTATATGTCATTTCAAAAATTTTCTCTTTTATTTTTTATCTTTTTTATAATTTGTGTTGGTTGAACTTTTAGTTATCTTATAATTTAATTAAAGTGAGAAGTTATTGTCATCAATAAATACATATTAATGTAATTTTTATGGCATCGGCAAAAAAAAATCATTAAAAAAATGTAACTTTTTTATGGCATATGCATTAGAGGTGCATCATCTACTATTAACTATATGAAAGGCATAATCCATAAAATTAATGTAAATATATATATTTGCTAAATGACTTATTCAGATAATATTTAACATCAATTTGCATAACTTTATTCTGACTAGACATCTCCCTGAATCAGGTCTGAACCAGGATCTAGGAGAACCAACCATGGTAGGTCTTCGGGATGGGTAGGACCTGCCTTGTGGACCCACAAGCTCGTTCGTCTGATTTTTGGTTAAAAAAAAAGTTTGGTTTTATGGAAATTTTTTTTTTCAAATATGCAAGCTGGACTAGGCATCTCGCGGGTCCGACCTGAACCGCTAAGGTCCGATTCCACTTTATACGAACCCAGAACCACCCCATCTACAGTATGGGGCAGTTACGAACTATGGGCCCGTCGGTTCACGAGACGGGCCGCACGGTTCCGAACTGGACCCTTGTTTTTTTGAAAAAAAAAAAATCCCCATGTCCTCCTCACTGTAATTGCTTCTTCTTTTTTTTTTTTTTTTTTGTCCACCGATTTAGACCTATTGATTTTGGCGGGTCCCATACACAGAACCAATAAGGACCCGCCGAGGTGGCGGGTCCTGCTGTCGAGTCGAGTCTTAGTTCGAATCTAATCCTATGAGGTGTCTAGGTTGAACCATAGGATTCATCCCGTAAACTAGCGGGTCCATGGATCTTACTTGCCCTGCCATCTCGTAAGGTGGTTCTTAGTTCATTCTTTTGGATCTGGACAGGGAGATCTTTAATTGCGACATAGATTCCAAAAAGAAGATTATAACATAACTTCATAGGTGATGTACGATACAACATCTAATGCTCGTAACCTATTATATTTGAAATAAAAATAGTTTATACGGATGTATGAGTTCGATAATTACAAGATATATGTAACATACGTGTAAAGTATCTACTGTGTAGATATATTATATTCTACGCTGTAAACTAAAATATCCACAATGTTGGCAGGATCAAAATTTTTGGAAAATGGAATCAAAATTCGCCGTTGCCGGGGATCGAACCCGGGTCACCCGCGTGACAGGCGGGAATACTCACCACTATACTACAACGACTTTGTTGTTGGAAGGTTCTCCATTTCAATAAATCTCCACAAGCACAACACAATAGTTGTAGCGGTCTTAACAAGACTCTGAACGATAATTGAGAAAAACTAATTTCATTTTTGAGACCGTTGTGTATGACAACCACAGAATTTCGATTGTGACAGACTAACTAATATATAGATGGAATATGTTTGTGGTGCAACTAAAACCAGTGTGTTGCACAAAGAACAAGGAAAAGATGTTTGCGTCGAGTTCGTTAATCCATAAATTGCTTTCCTTTGGTAAGCACTGGTGCTTGTCAAAGAACGGTGCTTAGGGTAATTTTTTTTTTTTCAGTTTTAATATTAGTTATGTAAAATTTATTTCAATGTGAGACCGTAAAAATTTTTACAAATCATGTCTTCTATAACTCACGAATAAAGTAAAAAGTTACTAAGTAAAGAGAATTGCTTAGAATATTGGTATTGCATGTTAATTAAATTTATAAGTAATCCATGAATAGAGATGGTCTAATAATCCTAATTTCCACCTTTTTTTCCAAAGAAAACTATTTTACTCGTTTATAATAAAACATCTAATCAATCGAAAATCTTTCCTATGAACCCTTCTACTATTTTGAAATCTAGAAACATTTTTCCCCATAGAACACATGCAATCCTATATCTATCTTCTGTTGTTCGTGTTGTTGAACTCAAACATACCTTAATGTGTATGTAAAATCATATCCAAAAATAGATGCAATCTGTTGCAGGGCATAGAATCCTGTAAGCTTATTTAGAGAAGAATACATTGAGCTCAAGGCTGCCAGGTAAACATACACCATTTACAATTTGTTATCCAAAAATCTGATTACTACACAGGTGGATACTTAGAAAGAATCATGCCATTGAAATGCATTGAATTGAAAACTGAATGGACAAGCCTGAGATTGCATGATGTAATTTAAGTACAGATGAAAAAAGGAAGCCTACTGTCCTAATCTAAAGCTGCACAGGAAAAAAAAATCATGAGGGAGAAATGCCCAAAAAGTGAAGATTATCTCTAGCTCTGATTAAGATCAAGATGCTGCCTATACTCTGGCACGTCATGGGATCTGAGAAGACGATGATTGCTGGGAATCACTTGGAAGAAAAACTGGTAGCTGGCCTCCCCTCTGCGATCTGCCCTGTTGATAGTAATTTGAAGTTGAACCTTGACTTAAACCTACAGCTAAGTTTCCACTCCTTGGTCCTCTATTTGACTGCTCATTCACAAGAGGCCCTCCAAAAAATATGGATTGCCCTGAATATAGAAGCTCTGGCCCAGATCCCCGTGAGGAGCCTACTGCTCGGGAGGAGGATGAGACAAAGCGTCCAGCTTCTGGATCCCAAAACACTGAAGATTTAGTATTTTCTGCTGCACCTGTGTTTTTTCTGATGGGATTTTGAGGTGCATTTCCCCGGACAGGATTACCCATCCCCTCGCTTTGTTTTGTTGACCATGGAGACTGAGCTGCAGATGATTGATAGATTGGATTGAAATGATCCCGGTTTGAAATAGGATGCTCAGAGTCCAACGGGGAGGCAGTGATATTGGACAAGTGAGGGCTGCTTATGTTGCTCAGACTATGGCCACATGTATCAATATCTTCCCTACTTGCCTGACTTGGTGGATATGGGCTTTTGGTTCTAGATGTCCCTGCCTGAGCACTTCTATAATACCCAGGATCAGAACTCAATGGACTGCTTCTTCCACTAATATTGCTACCAGACAAATGATCAGTGTCATATGGAAGATGCTGGGAGTTTATGGGACGGAGAACAGATGATGATGCTCTGGCTTTGGCACCAGCTTTTATTGCTTCTTGGGAGTCTAACTTTGCAAGTTTCCATGCACTAATCCGAACTTGCCGCTGTGGTATCTTCTTCCCCTTATCTGGTGCATCTGGATCTACAGTTGATGGAGGGCGTCCTGGCTCCAAGTGTGGGATAATTTCATCCTGCTCAATAGCATAGAAAACTATCTTTAAATCTCAAGCCTCACTATTACTGTCTACTATTCACACTATACGTCATTGTAAAAGAGAATCACAACTAGACATGTGCAATTTTGCGATGCATCAGATATTCCCACTCCTGAAAGAAACAACTGCTAAGAATTGTAGGTTGGCCTGTAAGGTATGCCTAGAATAGCAATTTGTCTTTTCTTGTTAATACAAATCTATTTTCACATCAACATTTTCACATACCCTAACCAATATAGCTTTAAGCCCATTAAGAGAAGGATTTCTTTTATCTGTATCAACAGATTTGCCACTTGTTTAGTATGTTCAGGAACCACGAATTTCTTATTAGACATGCCGGTTCAAATTCAAAGCAGAAAACAGATCAAACTGTCCATCTTCTGTTCCCACTTTTTGTAAGACTAATTGAAGCTAAGTAGCCACTTACGTGTTTATCTCAAATTTGTAGCACAAGAAACAGCACATGCAACCACTACGGCATACCCCTCTCTTTTATTTTCAACACAACTATATTCTATTATGTGTATATGCCTGCCTGAGCATGTGACTCTTGGTGACTACAATGGAGTTATTAACTATGTGCTGCCAAAAGTGATCACGCAGTTATAGTAGTAGTACCGGGTGATCCATGAAAATTCTTGGAGGCGTACACCAAGCACCTTTATATTGCAAACTCATTCCAAGAGAGCTCCTTCCGCTGGTGGCTGTAACTGCTGAAGCAGTTGGGGACGAGGGCAAACTTTGCTGCTCATCACCACCAGATTGTCCATGAAATTCGTCTTGAGTTCTCATGGCAACAACATACTCATAAGTGGTTATTCCCTGCAATAGACAAACAATCAGGACGATATACCAGATTATTCCTGAAGCCTTGTGATCCTTTGCAACTCACCTTTCTAATAAGAATAATGTGGAAAAAGAATAACTCTCCAAGAGGCACAGTGGCAAGACATGAAACAGCAGTGCAGATGGCCTAAATAAAACAAACAGCACTGTGATTTTCAATGGAAAAGGAAAAAAAAAAAACAGAGAGAGAGAGAGAGAGAAGAATAAATATAGAATAGCATGTCAATTACGTCTTATGTAAAAATTTCCAAAATATAACAATTTAGTATATCATTATTTTCAAATATCATCAGTCTAGTGATATGGTGATCGAACCCAAGGATAAACTGAGGAAATCACCCTTGCCCAATATTGCCATTCTTTTTGTGTTGAAACTTGTAAAACCCATTAAGAAGTTGTGCTTCTACAAACAGTAAAAGTTTCCAAATTCAGGACTAAAATGCGGTTGCCTAATATGTCGTGTAATGTGATTTAATCCAAACAGGTTCTAAATATAAAATTACTACATAGAATCAGCACGCAATTATGTCAGAGTTCATGCTAACTGGTTACTTTCTTTTTTTCCTGGTAATTAGGTGCATCCAGCCCTTGTACGATGTCATGAAATAATTCTAGCCGAGATTAGTTATCATCAGAAGAAAGACAGAAACAGTAAGATAACACGGAATGCATAAATCATACCACAACAATAATAAAGGGTATTTGTGTAAATCCGACTCCCAGTCTGCTGACTATCTGGTCTTCAGTACCTCTCTTATCAACAAAACAACGAACAAGGACAGCAACCCCAACACCAAACTGTACAATAAGCTGAAACGAAAAATAAAATAAAATAAAATAATTGCAAATCATAATCATCATGCTAGTTTAAGTTGCACAACAAAATGGCATACTCAAAAGAGAAATAAATCATATGAGATTAGAAGGAAAAAGCTACGAGGACAACGTACTAAAAAGTAAAAACTTACCCAAAGAAGACTCACTGCCATAAGACACACAAAGGTTACATAGTTCTTCCTGCCCACACAGTTATTCAGCCACTACACAGCATAAGCAGAAAAGCTTAGAAATACGCCATAACAGTAAAAGAATGCAGAAAAGCATTTCATATTCATGGGTGGTAGTTCAATGAGCAAATCAGACACAGCATCAGCAGCGGTTCACATCTACATGATACTGAGATAAATTACATGAGATCTATAAAGTCTCAAGCAACAAGCCAGATTTCTGGTAAGTATTTTTGGGCAAGGGAAAATTTAGATTACTGGTAAGTTACTAAAGGTAAACATTAGTATATGATGGTACTTACACGACAATGGTGGTCAAATCCATCAACACATTTGGCACAGCTTCTGCAGTGCTTGCTGAACTTGCGTACCTACAGAAGATCGAGTCCAATGAATGCTCTATTTTTCTGAGACATTACATTCAATCAAAGTAAAAGTTCATAAGGAGCTTAACGTGAAACCCTTTAGTTGTAAAAGAAGGAAGCAGAGCAAAATTAAAAATTCAAAAAATCAAACTTCAATTAAAAGGTTTAATTAGTCTTTAGATTTTCAGATGAATTTCTAGCTGAACTGACACAAGCTTCCAAGCAAGCCACCAATAAAGATGTGAAGAAGAGAAAGAGCAAAATAGACTAGGAATGATAGCAAAGCAGGGAGTGCCAAGAGTTATATTGCGGGGAAAAAAAAATACTTTTTCATGCAATGAACTCAGGATTATTATGTTGTTATTACAGCCCATGCTTTCACCATGCATCTTATAATGTTCTAGTTTCAGAAATTTACTTCGGCATTGCACAATGTGCAGTACAAGGCCTCATCGTCCCCACTTGACTGTGGCAAATAATCATCATCCTTTCGACAATCTGCCCTGACAAAACAACAACAGAGAATTCCACCCACTGTCCCACAGGAACTAGGTTTATACCTATTGGATTCTTCATTCCCCAAATGTGTCTTATTAGGCTCTTCCACAGAACCACCATTTCCTAATCACATGCAAAATAAAAAAATGGATTAAAACAACAAAGAAGGATTATTTGTTCAACTCTTCATAGAACTACACCCAAGATATTATAGTAAAACCATCCATCCAAAGTCAGTTTAGATGATATTGTGAATTGATGTCAATTTCAAGCAATGGACACTAATTCAACGAGCACCAGACTAAAACTTCAGTTCTAACTTACCAGGCACATTTGTCACCTTGTGACCTGTAGGCCGAATTTCCATCAATTTCAACTAAAATTCCAGGATCAGCAGGATCAATTGCAGTAGCTCGGGCATATAGTACAAAAACTGAGAAGGCCTGGAAGATACACAAACTTCAGCTACAAGATAGTAAAACCGATGTTTATTTACAATTTCAAACAACACATTAACATTTTCACTTACCAACAATGAGTAGACACCAAGTGCTATATATTCATATATGTCCTTCCCGAGAAAGGGAGCGAAGAAAGCATAAAACGCAACAGAAAGCAAGAAAAAAACTGTTATTGCCACCACCTGCAATCATAATATAAAAACTTAATGCAGAAGGCCTCCGTAAACCTTTTTAAGAACACAAATAATTCCAAACTCCGTCACATCATGCTGAGCACTAAACAAATAATTGGAAATTTTCTTTTCCTCTCTGGAAATGATAAAAAATTTTCCTTTGACCAACACAAGCCTTGCACATACCAGAATTCAACAGGAATGAACCAGAAAATTACCAAAATTTTAATTTTACTTTGTTTTTCCATTTTTGGTAATTTAAAGTTCTGTGATTTGGGCAGGCTTTCAGATTGAATTTTTCTGTTCCGTCATGACATATATAACAGTCAACAAAATACCCACAATCTCACCACTAAAATCAAAGTCAAAACAAGTCAAAAAAATACAAAAACATATACTAAATTATAAAATAATTAATCTTTGTACGCAACTTAATTTTTCTGAATCAAAATGTTGAATTTTGAATTTTTTTTTTATGTTCATTTTATGAATTGAAACTCCCAAATCTCTATAGCAAATTCAAATTCAAAACAGTCAACACTAAAAACAAGACAAGTTCCAAAACATATAAAGACATAATCAGACAAAAAAACAAACACTTATGAGCACCTAAACATACTCATTCAATCCTAAATAGTAAACCAAACAGACCCCAAAAAAAGAATCAAACAAAGATCAAAACTTTATGACTCAAAACAGTGAAAAATCAAATCTTTCATAGTCCCCAACAATGCAAGTACCTGAAAAGGATGAGCAGGAAGTTCCCATCCATGACGTCTTGCCATGGTCAAACCCTAGTCAAAACACAGTACCATGTACAGTGACAAAGCATAACACTTTCTGTTCCATAATGTGGGTCAATTCATTGGGTTGTCCAGTCGTGAGTTTAAGTTCAGTACTTCCAGGTTGAAATTCGTAGATTGAAGGGTGGTTTTAATGTTGTTGGGGGTTGTGTTTAGTCTTTAGGGTTTGTTAGGTGATCAGAGAAGAAGAAAATGGAAGGAAGTGGAGAGAGTTTGGATATAAATATAATTATATAATTATTAATATTAATAATAAATATTTTTTCGAAATTTGGGATGGGAGCTAGGGGATTATTATAAGTAATATCTAAATTTTCAACGGTGCGTTTTATGCGGCAAGCAAAACACATTGACCAGCACCGTCGCGACACTCAAGGAGCATGAACATTGAACACGGTTTACTTTGACGGCCGGCGTGTATAGTGTTTTCTTGCTAACGTACAGGATAGGATTGATAGAGAGAGTCCGGGACTCTTCATTGCCTATTATTATTTCGCATGACTTTCAAATTTTAAAATGGGAGGCCCTTTTTTTCCTTTTTTCCCCCGGCATGCATCAAGCAAGTAAAATTTATCATATTGTTTACAAACTAATTGAGCTCGATTTATCTTAGACTTTGCTCAATTCGGTTAGAGTTTAATTAATAAACAAAGTAAACTTAATCTTAAAATAAAATTTATTTAGTTAAACGAGTTAAAATCGAGTATAAATTTTATATTCAATAAAAAATTTTATTCAAATTTGATAATTTTAAAATAAGTCAGATCTAAACTTTTCAAAACTTGGTTCCACTAATTTGTAGCCTTAACTATATTTTCTATTAAAATATATAATTCAATAACTTATTAATTTTTTCTATTTAATATATCTATAGCTTGTATCCATCAATAATGAAATGTTATTGAAAAAACTCCACCGTGAGGTATGTTTTGTTGGTTCCATTCAAATGTAAAAAGCATTTCGTTAAAAAATATATATTATCCTTGAAACATAAAGTCGGCTTCTTTTTTTTCCCCCCTTCTTTTCATGAGTTTGATTTGTACCATTAATAAAAATAATTATTATCAAAACATTGCTGCGTTCATTTTTGTGTAATAGCAATTTTTAATATATGTCACATTTAATAAATATCATACTCGTCAATACTACTTATAGAATATTGACTTATGTGGCATCGCATGTATCAAATGAAAGCATAGATTTTACATTCTTATGTAGCATGTATTAATTGTAATATAACAAATATTTTGTTACAGAAAATATATTGTATGAATTAAATGATATATACAATAGTATTCATGTAATCTTTTTTATCTAATTAATATTTATGCAATTTTTTTAACTCATTGCTATACAAAAAATTATCCCGTCAAAATACTATTCTATAATTCTATATTTCAATCCACATGTATAGTTTTAAGGATTAAGTATGTCCTAAGCTGAAAATATTATTTACACTATATTATATTCGATATTATTACTTAAGAATTTTTATGGGATGAATATATTATGTCTTAAAACTCATACTGAACAACCAAATGAAAGCGGATTAAAATAATTGGAATTAGAATCTCAACTATCAAGTTTCAGTGGGATTACTAGTTACACCAAACTTGTATCAAATATTATAAAAATGATTACTTAAAATGTATTAATATTTAATAATAGAGTGTCAACTTTTCAAATTATTGAAAAAATGGATAAATATTTCATATCAAATAAACATCAGCATTTTAAATGATGAAAAAGATCAATATTTTAAGCAAGGAGAAATAGATTAAAAAAGTTTTTTATTTGCGACGTTTTATATAATAAGATTAACATAGTTCATGAAATGTTAACATTTTTTTAACTACTTTAAACTGTTAAATATACTCGATGTATGTTTAGACTTAACATATTTAATCTTTTGATGTTTTTACTTTGTAGTTGAAATTAACGTTGGGCAATGAATCGAATATAACTTCCTGCGTACCATTTTTGTTTCATAAATATGCAATTTTAAAAGCATTCCAGCCAAATGGTTATTGATAGAGCCAGTCAACAACTGATCGAATACTAGTTAGAAATATAGAAAAGGAAAACAAAATTGTTTGTAAAATAAAACAAATATATGAAAAGTTTTAATTTCTTCTTTTCTTTTTTTTATACCCTTAAGAGGTGATACAAGTACTGTTCACATTTTTCTTGTTATGGGGGTTTTATTAACAGTGCACTTGTTAGTTGTTAAGAGTTAGAATGAAAAATTTTTTTGCTCAAATTTTGCAAGTGTGATTATATCATATACTTTATGAAAAATTTAAAGACGAAAATTTTTCCTTTGGTGTTTTTTTTTCTGTTTTTTAACAATTAATGGTTTATAAAGTTTTCTTTTTTTTTTTTAAGATTTGCAACTATTAAATATAATTATAATTATAATTGTCTGAAGACATGATTAATGTTTTTTTAGCTCGGTGGTAGACAAATTATCCTTCAACAGTAATAGTTAATGATCATGAATGATTAATAAGAAAAATAAATTACTGTAGAAATCTACTTGTAAACCAGTTTTTTTACAAAATATTTTAATACCTAGAATTTGAGAGTTTTTATTTAATGATCGAGAAGGAAATATTCAAATATTTTCCACAAAATAGAAACAATGCTCATAATAATTTATGTTTTTTAAAGCAAAAGCTGAGTTTTGAGCCCCAGTCAGGGAGATAACTGTGAAGTACAGATATTTTTACTGTGCGAGTTCGCAGTCGCACGAATGCTGGTGGGTCTGAGGAGGATATCATTTTGTCCCAAAATCATGTCAAAATTACAAAGCACGATGTCGAATTGAAGATAATAAACGATTAATCATAACAGCAGCGTCAATTTGTCACTTACCCCGCTTTTTTTTTTTTAAAGAAAATAGCAGAATTTTAATTCCGCTTGTGATATACTACAAGAAAATTAAGTTTTAAAAATAAAATTTTTGTTTTTAAAAATAAATTTTTATTATAAAAATTATCATCGTTAATTCTATTTGTAGAAATATGAACTATTTTACTAATTTTTCATCGTGAAATTTCTGTGTTTAAAAGTTGATTTTGTTATAGTTTGAATTTATATTTTAAGTTTACATAAGACTAAACTTCTGCATAGTGTTAAAAAGAAATAATTAAAGGATAAAGTCGGGCCAGTTATATGCATTGCAAGTTCTTGTTTTGTATTTTTTAGTGCTTAATTGTATTTGATGTAGTTGGATTCTGTTAACACTAGTAAGTGTAATGGATAATGCATAGTATCTGAGAGTAGAAAATCTTAAGAATTTATTTATAAGTAGTTTGTAATTTGTGATTTAAAGTGGACCAAATGTCGTGGTTGAGGTCGAAAGCTGAAGATGATCTTATTATGTTCTCTGCAGTCGTCATTCCACGGTTTAAGTAGACTATGATCACTTAAAAGAATAGTAGGTTAATAAAATAAGTTTGAAGAGATTGTTGACCAAGGCATATTTTGACTACAAGATGGAAACCATAGGTAATGACCTTGTGGATGGTTTAATTATATGGGGCTGACAATTTAGGGGTGACACTACTTTTAAGGGAGGTAAGAAGTTTGTATTACAAGAGGGGGAAGCTTTCAATTGCAAGAAATTCTTCAAACGGATTTTGTGAAGGAATACACAAATGGGCTTAATACCATCTATAACCCAAAATCTTAAAATATTAGATTACTAGATTTTTTCTCTTATAAACTTTTCATATAAGTCTCATATTTTCCATACGAGATTTTTCCAATCTCACACTTGCATCCTAACAAATCTCCATCTCAAGTGTGAGTCTCCACAATGGGTTAAGATCATACTCTCTCTCAACAGAGTTTGTCAAATTGACTTAACTAAACCTGCTTTGTAAGTGGTTCATTCCCTACCTATTCACCATACATGAAAGGTTTCACAAACTAGTCATACTATAAAACTCTTCTTTCCACATGGAAGGCCAACCATGGGAGTTTTCCAGTTGAACTATCGGCTCTTATACCAATTGTTACAAGAGGGGCAAGTCTTCAACGGGGAGAAATTCTTCAAACAAGCTTTGTGAAGGAATACATAAATGGGCTTGACACCATCGATAACTGAAAATCTTAAGGCATTAGGTTAATTGTAAACTTTTCATATAGGTCTCATATTTCTCATGTGGGATTTTCCCAACCTCACACTTGTGCCCTAATAGGTTGGAATATAATTTCTTATGGTCACAAATAAGTCATGTAAGGCTTTTATACCTAAAACGGGAAAACCAAGTAAAATGCAAAATGTTAAAATATAGATTTTTATTAGTTTTTTTTTTTTGCCACTTATTATTTTAGTAGTTACCAACTCAAAGGTTGATGTAGTGTTACAAACATATCATTGATAGAAGGAATGACACATCAACGGCAACTTTCTTACTAGAATTTTGACTTATAGTTCCAAGTTTTGTATGTAAAAATTATGTGTAAGGATTCCTAATGATACATTGATTCAAATGTATAATTCTAGTAAGTAAGGATTCAAGGAAGAAGGTGTGTCATCCTAATAAACTGACCGCACCTCAAACTGACACGAGTGAACAAGTAGAGCATACTAGGGCACTTGAGAGAACCATCTCAAAGGAACTTGGCAAAATGACTTCGTAACTTCGAAAGAAGGGATGCTCCTATATCTTTTGATTAGGAAAGCAGAATGACTTGGATTTTGGTCTTTAGATTACTTTCCACATGCATTGCAACAAAGAAAAGATTTGTTTCAAACCTATGGTTGTATGCCAATAGACAATGGCTAGAGGTTAAAGATTGTTGGTGTAGATGGAATATAGGTTATACTACATAATAGGCAAATGTATACGATGTTAAATGAGAGGTCTATACCTAAAATTTATCTAGTAATGTCTTATTACTTGGTTTGATGGATAGTCCACATTACTATAGTACTATAATAAAATGAAATTTGATAGCATAACTATATCCCATGGAGATCCAATGTTAATGAGATAAAATTACTTGATTGCAGAAGATGATGTTTCATAATAGTTTATGCTAAATGTTGAACTTAGGTAGAGGTAGAATATATTAATGCTTATAGTGTTCTTTATAATAAGAAAATGCATCTTATTCATATGCCATAAATGTCCATTTTGCTTTACTCTACTACTACATGGAATCTTAAGAAGATGAGAACTCAAAAAAGAAAAAAAGAAAAAAGAAAAAAGATAGATCTTAGAGGGTTTGATGATAACTCAGAGAATAAGAGCATATTAGCCTATGATGAAGGTACAACAAGAGCAGTGGCTATAATTGAACAAAGCTGTTAGAGTAGATGATGACGCTATCTAGTATATGTGATAGGGCTCACACATATGTATAGTATTATGAATAGTTTTGAGGTGGTTCAGAATCCTAAATCAAAGGTGTTTCATTGTTTTTGTTGCTTAGTATATAAGCATGTGTATTGAGCTATGAAAATGCAAACTAACATGGAAATTTTCTTGGCTTCTATGTTGAATTTCCCTAACGTTTTGGTTGTATAGAAGCATTTAGGCAAAGAAATTGATAAAAGGGGAAACTAGAGTATTATGCCCTTTCCAACTTCTTATTTTGTGTTCTCATGGTGCTTACTCCAGTACTATCCAAGTTGTTTCCTCTTTTATTAGAGATTATGTTCTGTAAATGTTGTATACAATATTTTTTTTGGATAAATAAATAACTTCATTTCCAAAAATAATGTTTAAACCGTCGAAAAGGCAAGGGAACACAGCTGTTCTTTACGAAAAGAAAGAACATAAAAAGTTGACGGAAATAAAGATAAACTAGACTATTAAGTCAAAGACATCCTTACATGCTAAAATTTGGTTAGCTAGAGAATGTGGTGGTGGGTTGGTGTTGCCTAAACGAGCCAAATATGCACTCTCCATAAGCAATAGACTAAAGCAACAAGCGTAGCTAACAAAGTAAGGCATGCGAATGAAGCAAAGCAAGTAGGGTTCACCAAGCCAGTCATGACACCCATCCATGATTTGAATGAAACCAGGTAATCTAGTGCATTACAAACATAACTCCAAGTCAGGCTAGAATAGGGGCAATTGAAGAATAGATGATCATGGTCCTCAGGTACTTGATTGTAGAAGAAGCAGGACGTAGTAGCAGTAATACGCCATGTGGATAATCTATCCAAGGAGGGTAATTTCCCTTATCAAACAAGTCAAAGGCAAAAGGCATGCCTTGATATAGTAGTTTACTCCAGACAACATGATGTCATAAGATAACTTGAGAATATGGAGTTAGAAAAGTGTAACTTGATTTAACAGTGTGGTTTCCAAAAGAAAGGAGCTTCCATTTGAACACATCAGATTTTGATGGAATTGGTTTCAAAGAGTCGAGAATAGAGAAATTTGCCCAAAAAAGTCTCTCTGGAAATTTCTAATTCTGGCCATCCATGGTAGAGCTAAGACATGCATTTGGAGAAAGCCCTAATTGTACAATCTCTTGAGTTTTGTAAACGTAGTCAAGGGGACCTATAGGGATCCAATAACTTGACCATAAAGAGATCGACAATCCGGTGACAATTTCCCAATCAAAAGCACCTCGAATCAAGTGTTTGAGTTTGAGTAGTTTTTTCTAGGTCCAAAAGCAAAGTGAAGATGTTTTAGCAGCCCAAAAGCTTCGTCCCTTTGAGGTGATTTAATTGAACCCAATCCACTTAAATGCTCTTGTCTTCGCCTCTACAAAGGTTCCAAATTTGTTTAACTAGGGTTTCATTATTTTAAAACTGTAAAATTGAGATACCAAGGGCACCTTTGCTTTAAGGAGTATATACTGCTTCCCATCTGACTTTCGCTTTCATAGACACATTTGGTCTTCCACTCCAAAGAAAATTCCTCATATTTTGCTCGATTTTTTTATGAGTGATCTAGGGAAAAGGAAAATTAAAGCCTAAAAAACCTGCATTAAGAAAAGTACAGACTTGATAAGTTGTAATCTTGCAAAAGAAAGGAATTTAGAGGTCCATGAGTTGATGCATGCAAGAATTCTCTCCATAAGTGCTTGACAATCTGCTTATTTAAGTTTACTATATAGCAGTAGGACTCTAAGTTATCGAAACAGGAGAGTTCCATGTTGAAAACATGTAAGTCTCATGTTATACGCCTTGCATTGTTGTTGTACATTACAAAAAAAAAATGAAACTTTTTCTATCATTGGCCCTTAAGCCTGAAAAGGAGAAGAACCAGTGTAAAGCTTGTTGAACCAACACTAATGAATCTTTGTTCCAAGTATAAAAGATCATCAAATCACCGGCAAAACATAAATGAGTAACTTTTTCTGTCTTGCATCACCAGTGAAAAGAAAAATGAGAATTGGCAGCTAGTCCCCTAAGAATACTGAAGAGAACTTCTATTCCAAGAAAAAAGAGGTAAGAGGAGATTGGATCTCATTGTCGCAAACCTCTATTACTTGGGAAGTAACCCACTAGTTTCCCATTGATATTGATAGAAAACTTTGGTGTAGAAATGCATTGGTCAATAAGCTTACAAAAATGAGGAGGAAAATTCATGAACACATAGCACAAAATTCCAATTGATAGTATCATAAGCCTTTTTGATGTCTATCTTCAAAGTGCACTGAGTTGAGCTAGTGTCAAGGTAGTGCCCAACCGTCAGCTTCTGAGCAATAAAGATATTGTTAGAAATTCTCCTACGAGGGACGAAAGCGACTTGTTCTTTACCAACTAGATGGGATATCAAGCTTTTCATTCATACTGCCAAGACTTTTGATATAGATTTGTAGATTTCATTACAACAAGCAATTGGACGAAAGTTTGTCCGTTTTGTTGGATTTTCGATCTTTAGCACAATTGATGGTATGGTGTTATTTAACTCCTTCAACAAGTAAGCCGAAAGAGAAGAATTTCTAGACCACTGCCATTACCTCATCTCCTATGATATCACGAGAACTTTTGAAGAATTTAATCGAGTAGCCATCTAGACCCTGAGCTTTATCATTATCTTGGTCAAAATAGGCTACACGTATTTCCTCTATAGTAAAAGGAGCATTCGGTTGATTCACTTGGACCTTATTTAGTCTCTAGGTGATGAATTAGTTAACCTCCTCAAGGCCAGAATTAGAAGTCCTAATTGAATAGATTTTTTAAATAATTTTATTGTCATTGTATGAATTTCCACATCCCCTTAACTTCTCTTCCATCTTCTGTACAAAGACTGTTAATGGCATTACGGTTGTGGTGACTTACTATAGACTTATAGAAGAAGGATGAGTTCTTATCACCAAGCTTAAGCCATTTGATGCAAGATTTTTGCTTTAGGAAACTCTCCTCAGCACCCCTAAGAAGGTAATAGTTTTCAAAATCTTCTCATTCTTTTGCCATTAAACTAGTATCTCTTACCCCGAATATGGCAGACTGGACAGATTGTAGGTGAGCTATGGCTTGCTTGTCCGTGGTGTGTAGATTCAAAAATTTAGCACAATTCAATTTCTTTAATTATACCTTAACATTTTAAGCTTAAACATTAGCTGAAACATCTTCGACCCATTAACATTTACTCCCCAAATTCTAGCGACAATCCCTCTAAAAGTTGCATTATCAGTCCAAAAATTAAAGAATTTAAAAAGGGGTAAGTTTTCTCTTACCTTCAAAGTTCAACTCTACCACAACAATAGAATGGCCTAAAAAGCTTAACAGCCATAGTTGGTTCACAAGTATCCGATCAAGTTTGTGAAGGATAAGATTGGTCGCTTGCTTGTTCCACCAAGAAAAGAAATCCCCCATAAATCTTAGGTCTTCAAGCTCAGCTTTATCAAGAAACTGTTGGAAGTCAAGCATGGCATGGCTAACCAAAGTTCTGACTCTTATTCTTTCCAATGTATTTCTAGTAACATTGAAATCCCCGAGAACAATCTAAAGATTATCGAAGTGGTTTCGAGTGAAAGACAAAAGGCCACTTTAAAGAAGCTTCCTGTGAGTGTCATTATTAGACCCATAAATAAAAGTGGAAACAAAATAGACATTTACTCTTAGACAAGTTACAAGGCAATGAAGGAATTGTTCATGTTTTTGCAAAAACATGCACATTCCAAATTTTATAATCCCAACTGATCCACATTCTCTTCCTAGAAGGAGAATTCACAACAAAAGATCAATAAAGATTAATGATTAATTGCATATTAAATAAAAATTTCGTTTGCTAAGTTTACCTTTGTTTCCAAAAGTCCAAGAAGGCCGATGTCATTCTTTGCTCAAAAGCGACTAACATCTCTAGCTTTGATTGAATCACTAAGACCCGTAACATTCCATGAAGCAATATTCATTTATTTACGAAGAGAGAACGGAAGATGTTGCTACTTAAGTAAAATGGCATTTGTGCTTGTGGAGCTTTTTTCTAGTGATTGCTAGTAGATTTAGATCTTCTACTACTATGTGAACTGATGTTGGAAGCTCCTTGGCCTGCATTTTTTACCATCAAAGCATTGAGGGGGGTATTTTCATAATCATCCATCGCTTTGAGTTTCTAGTACAATAGTTGAAAGTTTAGGTTCCTCTTCATCTGCCTTAGGATTACCCACAAAGGGAAGTGCATTGTTGTTGATTGAAACATGTAGAAGCTCGAGGCTCCTTAGTAGATTTGAGGGGAAAGACCACTTCCTCACTTATACCTTCACACAATGGTCGTTGTGGAGAGCAAAGAGGAGGGTTATGAGCATATTTAGGGTCACCCCCTTTTTTGTTTCTTTTTCAATTTCTTGCGTACCTTCGTCCATTCTTTAGTGCCTTTGCTCTGACTGGGAGTAGAAGTGTATGCCTCCTTATAGATTTTAGAAGAGTATGAGCAACCAAAGACTTTACAAATATTGCAGTGTGTGTGTGTGTGTGTGGTATCTATTAATATTCTACCAAAATTGTAGCATAATCACCGTTTGCCCTTTCAACCTCCACTTGACTCACTAACTTCTCTCTAGCATCAATTTCTACCAAGATATGAGCTTAGTTTGCTATTTCATGTGAGGTAGTGAGTGTGTTTACTCTAATTGGAATACCGACCACTAACAATATGGCTTAAACATTCAAGGTTATGAAACACACATGGAACCTGAGAAAACAGGGTCTAAATCGGGGTATTAGTTGGTTAGGGCTTTTCTAAAGACATACCATTCTGCTACTTTTGAAGAATAAGAAGACACTATGCGAAGTACCGTGGCTTCTCCAAAAATAGAGCAAGGTCACGGTCCTTAGCAAACTGAAAATAGAAGAAGCCTTCATTATTATTGAGAACACTCAAATGCCATACTCCTTCCATCTCATAGCAGTAGTTTGAACAAGGAAAAGGGGATTTTTCATCCTCAAAAGTAGCTTATCAATGTGGAGTCCCAGTGTTTTAGCCCTTCTTTCTCCAAAAAAAAAAAAAGGAATGCATACCTTAAGAATGTAGCCACGCTAAAAAAGGAGGAGTAAACCTCAAAAGGAACTCTGAAGGAGGTGAAACTTTAAAAGGTGCACATGTATCAGCATAGCTCTTGGGTTTGGCCTAATAGGTGGAAGTCCCCATCGGAACATGATGTTGAGGCAAAGGTGGTTTTGAAGCCTGGGGGGAAGGGGGAGGGTATGGTTTAGCTTGGAGATGATAGAATTTTTTAGTTTCCCTAGGTGTCTTAGAGTTTCTCTCTTTAGTAGAGCCTTCTAGCCCTTAGTTCAGAATTGGAAAAAGAGGGGGAGCATTTTTCCACAAGAGTTGAAATACCCCAAACCCTCACCTAGTTAATTTAGAAATGATTTAATTAAATAACATAATAGATAGTTAATTTTGAATATAGTTAGATAGTTTAAATAAACAAAATGAGTAAACAGTAGAGAAAAGAATAGACAATTTGATATAATTAAATTAGTAAATAGGTCAAATTAAGATTTGAGATTTAAAATATTATTTTAAATCCTCCATATGTCTCGGTGACTTTTCTTTATGAATTATTTTTTTTTTCAAATTATTCATTGAGACTCATTTTTCTTCAATTTCAATTCCTAAATCTCAAAACAAACATTTTAAACATTTAGTAAATCCCTAAACCCTTAAACTTTAGTTATCTTTCATTTTGTAAACCTTTTTAATTTTTTAAATCCATTACTTGTTTAAAAATATCAGTTTTAAACCCAAACCCTAATTAAACATTGGATTTTCACAAATTATATTTTTGAAATATGTTTTTCTATCAAGTTATAAATTTCTAATATATATGTTCTCAAATTAATTCCTAATTATTTTCAGAACTAAAGTAATTATAAAAAAGTTTAAACTCAATACCCTATTTTGAAAATATCTTTAATTTTTCTTTTTTTCTTACCCTTATCTCTTCTTTTCCTTTTTTGCTTTTTCATTTTTCTGCTTTTTTTCTTCTCTTTCCCATATCCTTCTTTCTTTCTTTTTTCTCTCCTTCTTCTTCTCTTTTCTTCTTTCAATTTCAATTCTCAAATCTCAATCCTAACAAGATTAAACAAGCAATCAAAGTTAGAAGATGAGATAGGAAGTGGAAATCATGTTAGAGGAAGTTCCAACAACAAGAAAAGAGAATTCAATTTCATATTCTTGCCAAAAAGCTAAGTATAATAGTTTTATGTTGTTTTAATTATTGTATATGCATATATGTGATGAATTAGAACTAGAATTATATGGAGTTTATGATTAAGTTGATAGATGGAAGATATGGAAACATATACGTTAAAAACTTGGATATGTTTATGCATGAATGGAGATGGGGTTTGATGAGTGGATTGGAGATGTTTGATGAATTAAAATGAGTATAGAAGTGTTAAGAGTAATAAAAATGAGTTTGTACATTGTTTTTATGGTATTTAAATTGAAATATGATGTGTAAAATAGTGTTGAAAAAGAAGAAAGAAAACAGGGAAAGTCACAAAGATCCAAACATCCTATCAAACGACCCATTTAGAGAGTGTTTCAATTTCTATGTAAAGACTATGAGTTAAAATAGCCCTTGAAATGGCCATTTTGAGAGCAAATGGCCCGTTTAGAGAGTTGTTTCACTTTCATATCATTTTTGGGTGAAATCCCTAGGTAGAAAATGGCCTTTGAAACAGCCTGTTTGGTTTCCTCTATTGTGACACTGTTTCGTATTTTAATCATAACTTTTTTGTCCAAACTCAAATTGAGATGATTCAAAAGGCTACGATAAGCTTAAAAAGAGATATACACCTTTCATGTTTTAAGTTTTTACAAATACTAAAAGTATCAAGGCCTAAATTTTGATTGATTCTAACTGCTACATTTTCCAAAGAAAGTTGAAAACTTGTTTTACTAGTTAAGTATATATAGTTAAGTACAAAATCAATCTTTTGAGCTAAAATGAAATAGATAAATGATAGTTAATGTGTTATATTGTTAAATGATAATTAAGCATGAGTTTAGTGAATTCATTGATTTAATGAATAACGAATTAACTATAGAAGTTAGAGATAAAATGAACTTAATTAATAAACTTAAGTTCCACTTGATTAAATAGAGTTCAATGAGCTAAAATGAATTATTGGTCAAGTTTAATAACCTTGGCTTAGTATGGAGTTAAATGATTTACTCTAATCAATTTGGCTAAATTAAGTTAGAATATGCCTAATAGCTTATAATTGGTTTAGAGTAATGAGTTAGGATAAACCATAATTAACATGGGAAATATTTGTTTACTTAGGAAATGAATGTTTTTGTATATGAATGATTTGTCGATGCTTTGTAATAAAATACTATAATCAAAATAAAAGGAAATAATTTGACAGACAAAGGAGAACTGTTCGTATTTTTGCAAGACGATCTTCTTAGTCATAAAAGGGTTCCTATTTAGTGTCTGATTGAATAGGGTTTTAATAAAAGTTGATATAAATGGATATTTAATTAGATTTCTTATATGAGTTCAATTCATGAACAGATATGGATGTCTGATTTATCTTTTGAGATAGCCCTGGACTACCTTCTATTTTTTATTGGACTTCAAATATAAAAGGTACATAGTAACTTGCGTGGTGATTGTTAAGATATGCATCTTAAAATGAATTAAAATTTAAAGACTGCTTAATAATTGAGTGTCGCTTGTGCTTGTGCTATTGAATCTGGTCCAAGAAGTGGCAACCTTATCTGTACGAACACGGTAGTTTAGACACTTAAACCACTCCCATCATGGTGCCATGACATTTGTAGGTGGCTCAACGGGTAGCCAATGGAGCAAACGGTATTAGTGTAACGTCTATTTTGATTGGTGAAAAGTAATATATTAGGGCTCATGTTTATGGGACTAATTGAGCCTTTTTATATTATGAACTGAGATGGGTAGAGTAGGTGTAACGACTGCAAACCCTAAATGAGACTTCTATTCTTTTTCGATTATATCATCTAGGAGATATAGGTATTCGAGTTGCCTATATCAAACCCCTAAGTGTTGTGTGGTTACTCAGGACCTCTAGACTCTAGAGGCTTATTCTAGAGTGTGAGTGCTCCAGTGTTGATTTATTTGCTTTAAATTAAAGATAACAACTTCTTATTTGATGCATTGCATTTAATTAAGGTCATGTGCCACTTCGTGTGTGTATGTGTTACTGTGTATTGGGCTTCGACTCATTATTGCTGTAGTTGTTTTTTTTTCCAGGTGTTGTTTTGTTGATGATGATGAAGTTAATGATGTTGATGATGATAATGTTTATTTTTGGGAGTATGAGATGTTGGGGAGGATTTGTTGGAGTGAAGTGAGCTAGGATCAAATAATGCATTTAAATTTTTTTTCTTTGTTTTCGTTTTAAAAGTTGGATTCATATTTTAAGTTTGTAATATTCTTTTAATGGGTCTAGTGGAGCCTAAGTTTTGTAAATGAAATTTTTAAAGTTTTGTATATCACCATTAAAAGATATATGAGATATCTGATGGTACGGTTGTTTTATGGGTTTTAGTCTACTCATAAAAGTAGATTATAAAATATTTTTATAAAAGTTTGTTTCATAAGTTTTAAATCCAGTCAACTAGAAAATCTAAGTGAATAATTTCATAATTTAAAATGTGGCTAGCAAGTGTTTACAATAAACATACCTTTTTTTAAAAAGCTTGTGCATGTAATACTTATAGTATTATACATGGCGATAACTCCTTAAAGAAATTTTAAGGCATTACAAGAATAGTTCGAGGAACCACCTTAGGGAAAGAGCCATCCTTCCCACAACACTCATATTCAGAGGTATCAGGTGGTAGGTAGTTATTGAGGGAGTTCCGACTAACCTTTGCATTCTTACAAGTAGAGCCACCTCACATATCAAGAGTTAAAAGAAAATGAGAAGGGGAGGTTGAGAAAAGCTAACGAAAGGGACGCGAGGGGGAACCAGAAAATAGGAGAGAGGAAAAAGGTGGAAAGAAGGGAGAGTGTTTTCTTTCTCTTAAAAGGGTTTGACTTTGAGTGTTATATACAAACTATTAAGTGCATTAGATGGTGAGAAAAAGTATATCTTAGGGGTTCAACTAGAGCAAATTAGTGTTTTATGATTATGACTAAACAAAATTGTGCTACTGTTATTTAGACTTGTATATTTGTTCGAATTTGTATGCATTTTTGCTTTATTTATTAAAACATGCTCTTATTGCAAGGATCAAAGTGTGGCTTCTTATTCTTCTAAATTCCAATCCTTTTTTATTGCCTTGGAACTTAACTTAATAGGACCTACAAAAGATTAGCTTTAGCCTTTTTTATGATAAAAAAAAAAAAAAAGGAATAGCATCCATTTAGCTAATTCGCATAAAACTTCATAAAGATGACATGTAGTTGTAAATTTAAAGTAGTAGGCGGCATGACATTGTTTTCTAAAGTTGTGAAGAAAAATACATAGAGAGAAACTTATCTAGTGATATGGTATAATTATAAAAAAAAAAGTTAAATAATTTATTTAAAATAGAATAAATAGTTAAATTTCAATATAAATATAGATTATTTCTAGTATATTTATCCATAAGTCTTTTATATGCAACTATAGTTAATATTTGGTTGATACCTTCCTTATTATGATGTCAGTATGAATGTGAGAGTGGTAGTTGTGGTTAAAAGACATGAAGAGAGAATAGAAGAAGTTAAGTTAATATATAATTAGCATCTAATTCTTAGATTTGATTTAGTTACAACATCATATTTCCTGGATTAGATGGACTTTTGATAGTTTTTTTATGCATCAAAAATCCATGTTTCATAATCCAAACATTTTAGAATGGTAATTTATGTGGCAAATTTCCTTATATCCATGTCAATTTAGTTGAGCTAATTAACTCTCAAATTACTTGATCACAAATCTTCAATTATCCAACTATCATATTCTTTAAAGTTTATTTATGTGTATTAAAACCTTCCATCATGTTGTTCTAGATTTTTTTTTCCACACTCTTTATATGACTTAAACGGACATGTATTTAGGAAGAATTCTCATATATTGGAACATGATCTAAATATAAACTCATGTTTCTAGGATAAAGTTATGTGCCTTTAATTTTGAATTATTATATTTTAGTATCTCATTTTTAGATTTTGATAAATTATTACTATACTTTAAAATATGCGCGATTTAGTGTCTCTATTAAATAATATTTGACAAATATTTATTTTGATGACTGGATAATAGTAGACGCTTGGCCAAAAAATGCCAAAGTATAAAGATGCGACACTAAATCACCAAAAATTGAAAATACATACATTTGATATTTTATTATCATGTTATCAAAATATATATCTATCAAATATTATTTAACAAAGATACTAAATCGCACATACTTTTAAATTATGAACACTAATTTGCCAAAATCTAAATATTAGACACCGTAATGCAAAAAACTGAAAGTACAAACGCTTGCCTTATGATTATCCCCTATATTTCTATATAATTTGGTTTCGACACTATACAAGATAAGGACAACAAGACAACACAGTACAATATGAGTTAAACTAGACAACACAAAGTTTCTTATGCTATATTTGGAGCACCAAATGCATAAACACTACATTAGAATTGTGATTTTCACCATGATACTTTTTTTACCATCATGTGGTTATTATCATAATAATTTTTCATTCTATTATTGTGTCACTACAACCTCCACCACCTACTATTATCATTACACCAGCATCAACATCTCTCAATGATTGTCTCCTTGCTACTAACATAAGTTATGATAGTAATAGTAACGCAATGGTTCATTATCAGCAGTAGTAGTGATAATGATTAAGGTGGTGGCTATATAAGGGCAGTAGTGGTAATGATGGTATTGTGTGGTGAGATGTTACTAATATAACGCATCAATTATCGGGATTGTAATAGTAGTACTGGTTGTAACATTAGATGCCATGATGATAGTATAATATTAGTGGTGTGGTGGTGGTATAGATACATAAGTTTTTTCAAGGTGATGATGGAGGCAAAGATAATGTAGTAATATAGTAGTGCAAGCTGCTATGGAGACTTGGTAAAATTAACATGGCGACGGTAGTAATAATAGTAGAATGATAATGGTAGTTTGGTGGTGTTAGAATTATGTTTAAGGTGGTAATGGTGGTTGTAGTGGCAAGGTTGGGGTGCTCGTAACGAATGGCAATGGTACCAATAGCAGTAATGGAAGTAATAGTAGCGAGATGGTGTTTCAAATGAAGAGTTGTTAAGATTTTATTTTTTTTGTCCTAAATTTTTATATCATAAACAATGGAACAAAAACTTCTTAGATTTAACTAATAATAAGTCTATTTTGTAACCCAAACAAGGTAAAACATATTTGAATTCTCCAAAAATTTTTGTCTTATTTAGTATCTCAAACAATGCAAAACAAATTCTATCTTAATATATCATATCAAGAATGAAAAATTTTCTAGTAGTTTCACTTTGTTCTCATCTAGTTTTATACATATAGAATACAAATACTTGGAGTGTAAAAAAAAACCCAACCAAACCAGATTGAAATGAACTATTTTACATATAATTCAAACATATTTTTTTATTTTAACTATTTATTTTTTTTATATGTATTCGTGATAATGAAACTAGATTTGTCATATCATATTGTGATTGTTATGGTGCGTATTCAATGATATAATTTTAGGTTTTATCTTTTAGTGTTTTAAACATTTTTTTTCCTTTGTCCTATTAAGTAGTCCACGTTTATATTCAATTAAATATTATTTTATAATAATGTGTTGATTAGAAGCACAATGAATTAAAATATACACTTCGTAACATATTCTAATTTCATCGAGTTCAGTATATCGTTATAATTCAAAATAATTCAAAAAATGAGATTAGTTTATGATATAGTTTTGTAATGGATAAAGTCTATCATCGTAGAAAGTTTTACATATTTGTATGCATAAATAAATTAATTTCAAATATTATCATTTTTGTTTGTATTATTAATAAGAAATATATAATATTTAAACCTGTCGATATAATATATCTATATTTTAAGAATAAAAAAACGATTTGAACCACAAATCGAAGCATACCAAACTTTTTCTTTTGAGAAAATTACAAATCGAATCATAAAATATGGTTGAGTTTTGAGAGTAAATAGGATCGAATCGCACTGTGCTTGGTTCTAAAAATACTAATGATTTTTAATATATAAAAATTATATAAATTTCAAGTGATAAGTATTTAAAAACCTATAATTATATTATTATTTTTTCATATTATTTATTGTTATATAATGTGCAGTATTTTCCTTTTTTTTTGCTGGAAGTGGGGGTGGGTGTTATGTTAGTTTGATTATTTCCTTCTTTACTATAACGCAACCCAATCATGATTATCGACCGTGGACGTCATCAAATCTGTTTGTTAGGCAGTATCTTAGGTAGTACCCAACAGTGTACTACGAGGCCATCAATTCTTGAATTGCATCTTTTTTTGTTTAATGTCAATGTCAAGTCATAACCATCCTATCTGCTATCCATTCCATTTTTCTCCTCCTCTTCTTTTAATTACCAAAGTGCTCACTTTTTATTTTAAGGGCAAAAGTTGTCTTCTGAGTGCTCATAAGTTATACTGAAACTAGGATGTTTGATAGGTAGCCGATTGAAATGTTCATTAATTGTTTCTACCTGGGTAAAAAATATATATATATCTAATTTGTTTCTGATTTTTTTTTGGCAAAATTGTTTCTGATTTAATATAATAATGTTTATTGAAACCACAAAAAAAATGTTTTTTGAAATTAATTTCATATCATTTTTGTTTACATTAATTAGATTTTTTAAAAGTTTCTTTTATTCTATATAAAATTATTATTACGATGTTTAGTTATAGCAAATAACAATGAATTATTATTAAGCAAAATAACAAAAAATCATGTTCCCATATAGTATAAATTCTAATTTTAAGGTTTTTTCATTTTTATCATAAATATTTTGTTTTGAAATATCAATATACAATTATTTAATATCTTTATGATAAAAGAAATTAATATATTGTATTATCTTTTTACCATATAAACATTTATATATAATTAACTTTATTACATTTTTATTTAATTGAAATTTAATTCTCTAATTTCATACAAAAAGCAAATATTAATACATTAATATTATATTTATTTTAATAATGAAATGATTTCTCGAAAAATAAGTTTTATTTATTAACCATGCAAGTACAAAGCATCTGGATGCGAAAGAGGCATCTTTTGATGCACCCATGGAACCTGTTAAGTGGTTTTGAAAAAGTTTTCTTTTGAAGGTTTTGTAATATTTCATTGCTGTTGTACACAAATAATAATGGAAAGCTTCTCATAAAAATTATTAGAATTTATTAAATCAAGCAGTTTTGTTACAATTATTTCGTACCATTATTGTCCTTGAAGATCCTCATTCTTTATTTTGGGGAGGATGTTCTTAAAAACAAATAAATGTAAGATGTCTTGTTGCAATTTACAATAAAAGAAAACGTTTTGATGTATATGTAAGAAAATTCTATAGTCCAATCATTAATATTGATGGGATTGGTTCTATCATTATTTAACGGCTCATACCATACCTAATTGTGTAATCGAACTACAAAATAATTAATATTTCAATTATTATATTTATTTTTATGGTTAGATGATTAATTGGATGGTTTTGTCGACTGGATCATACAATATGTCTAAAATTAATAAGACTTTTCCCCTCTCAAATGTCTAAAAAGATTATGGAATGACATTAACATCTTCTAGATTAGAGAGAGAGAGAGAGAGAGAAGAGATACATATGCTATAACTTTAAATATCCTTTCTTTTCAGTATATTAAATTGAAATTTATTTGAATGTCATATTTACTAATCCAAATATAAGTATAAAGTTCAAAGAATATCATAAAAATCACAGATTACCCGTAATAATTTACGTTCTACATTGGGGCTCTTTTCGTGATCAATTTGAATTACTTGAATGTTCTAATTTCTTTTTTTTTTTTCTAATTTTTGGCTTGTTTACTTTTATGTAAGAAGCCATACAAAAAATTTTCATCTGAACTTTATCTAATTTGGCCATTTAGGCAATCTTATATCTTAGAAATTGAAATGCATATATAGAATCTCATAATAAGACAATCTTAAGTGGACCACCACATATGTTATATTTTATCATGGATTAACGCAGACATCATTGAATATATAAACGAAATTCTGAAACTAATTGCTCAGCCAAACAAACTATAATGAAGTTTTTATTGGTTTGTATACATGACGTAAAGTAATATGATCAATTACATTGACATTTTATGGAAACAACTGAAATTATAAAGTTATCTCAAAAATTTTGAAATACATATAAATGCTAAGCCAATTGTTTGTATTGTTTAGAATTAATATTAACTTTAAAGTCGATTTTTATCTTGTTTTAACTCATATTGACCAGAGAATTATCTATTGAGCTTAACCCTAAATGAGAGCTTAAATAGATTGTCATATTTTTGTCAGTATCAGTTTGTATTGGATCAGCATTTGTAATTTATCGATATCATATCTAGATTAATTTAATATAGGTTCGATTGATCAATTTAAGTAGATCTATCAATTTTTTATTAGTATTATATAAGTATTGGTCATTAGCATCAATTCGATTTGAAAATGATGCAAATAATACCAAAATAGTGTATCAAATCATGCCTAAATATGATTGTACTCCACGTATACATATAATTTTGATATGTTGTAATAATAAAATTTAATTATTCTCTACACACATATACATATATTTGAAGTGGATTAATCAATACATTATTTTTTTTCAAGATATTGGCTCAAACAACGATGTGAAACAAACAAATAAGGCATTTTTGTCTTGTTGTATTTTTATATCTTAGGTAATGGCAAATATATGGACCACAAATAAAATGCAGAAAAAACAAACAGCTTACCGTAGAGAAAAACAAAGTATGACTTTTTTCGCTTATCGAATCAATCAAAGTTATATATAATATATATGTAATAAACAATAAACTCTTTTGACTTGTGTGTGCCAGAGATGTGGTCTCAGCGATAGGTGAGCTTGCCTTGGAAATTAAAATTATAACTGATTTTGCTGTCTATGTCTGTCTCGTTTTACTTAAACAAGCCAACACTTTTTCTTGCCTCAAAGGATGCGTTGTTCTAAATCAGATGCTTTCATAATAGGCTGGCAATGATTTTCATGTTAGAGTTATTCTATAGTCCGATTCCACTTAATGGAATAAGACGAAATAAAATTATAATTTGAAAAGAGTGTAATGAGACTGTAATGATTATTATAATATTTATTAGGTATAAAAAGTAAAATAAATAATTATTAGAATGAAAGGTAAAATATTTATAATATTCTTTATATTTATTACAGAGAGGATATAATTATACCGGTATTATTTTCAAACAAAGATATTTATGTTAAAGTTGAAAAATAGACAATTGAATGGTAATTCATAAGATAGAGATATGAATTGATATTCGTTATTTTAAGTATGAAGTGTCACTCACTTTAAGTGAATACCATACTATCGGCTTTATATTTAACGAAGATAGAATGAATAACCATTCATACCAATTGAACGAATTACTAGTGATAAATATTATTTTGAGTCAGATTTGAATCTTCTCTTTCTATTATAATGATAAAAAAAATTGTTTATAAACGGACTGATTATTCCTAATGCTCAAACGATTATAAAAGATAATGCAATAGAAATTTTGGCAATTTAAAAATGAACTGATAAAACTAAAACAGTACAGTAGGTTTTTTTTTCTTTACGATTAACTAAGGAAAAAAAAAGATACAATTGTCAAGATTTGTTTGCGAATTCGTAAGGATGAATAACTGCATTTAAAAATTGTAACATCTTTATGAAATTTTTTAATTTTATATTTTTGTCAACTATATATATATATATATATATTCTTCCGGGAATGGAAGAGGATAGATTTGCATTTGCACGCATTTTGTATATAATGATCATATATTACAAACATAAGAAATGTAGCATTATGGAGTATGAGTAATTATTGGTGTATTTAAACAAATTCTTTTTGAATTGTGGTGGCGAAATAAACAAGTGGCAAACTTTATATATGGTCTTTTGAATATTCATGCACTATCACTTTTTAGTTGTCAAAGGATAGGATACGATAGGATAGGATAAGATAGAAATCTTCTTTATGTGTTTTTGTTAATTGAATGATAATGGAGATTCTTTTAAATAGGAAAATTTGAACAAGCGTCCCTTGGACGACAATCAAACAGTAATAATAGCCCCTAATAATTAAGTAATGGGGAATTAAAAAAAGGGTTTTAGTTCATCATCTGCTTCTAGTCGCAATTGTTTTTAACAGCTCAAAGAGTTTAACCTGTTAATTTCGAATCGTTTGTTCGATTGTAATTTGAATTATACATATACATATATATATATATATTATTTTTAACATTTTACCATAAAAATTTGTGTTTGAAGGAAGACATTTTCCAGGCTATTTTTTACTTTTTTTCATAATAAGTTATTATCAGATATAATTATCAAATACTATATATAGGTTTGCGTCGGCAGCAACTGGTGGTGGGTGATAATGAAAATTGTAAACCATGGAAGATAGTGACGGCAATTAACTATTGCGGAAAATGATCAATAAAAAATTAGAAGGGATGATTTCCATTTAAAAAAAAATAGTTTGTCATCATCATCATCATCATCATCCTCATCTTCTGTCATCAGTTAAGACCAACTAATGCAACTTTAAATGTGCTAGATATAGATATCTCCAAAGAACTCGAATTCAATTTGATTAAACATGATAGATTTGCCACTGAACCCGTTTAGTGAGCATGGTCCAACTTGGCTACTAAATCCATGATCCATGAATTGGATCCGTCCTGCCACCTATAAGGACAGTTTCGAATCTTTATTTTAGTGAATTCAATCCTTAAAATGTCTATGATTAGATATCACAAGAGCAAATTATGTCTCATTATAAAGAAACACATCAAACATTTTCCTAACAATTTCATACATCCTCTTGGAAATCACTAATTTCTGATTCTAAAACCGATGGCTTTACAGTCCTGGCATTTTACTCGAACTACGATTTTGTGCATGTAATTTGCGTATATAAATATATTAAACTTAAGTTTTTAGGAAGTTTTAATACTTTAAAAGGGTTAATTAAACTTTAACAAATATATAATCAGGTATCTTAATTTTGAAATCGATCAATTTAGCACATTAAAAATATTCTATGCACATTAATAGCATATTTATTAAATTAGCTAGCACTGTAATCTAACATGATATTTTAAACTAATATGATATAGTTATTGATAGTGCATACGAAAAGTTATTTTATATATTAAATTAATCAATTTTAAAGTTTATGCACTAATATATTTAGCCAAAATTTTGGTGTAACATTTACCCACTTTAATATATATATATATATATTATATATTAATTGAAAGACAGGTTTGATCACACAAAACGTCAAACGTTTAGGACCACTTTAGCAACCTTCCCTACATTTTATTCATATAAAATCCATCACAAATAAGGACAACTTTTTTTCTTTTTGGCCACTTGCAAACAAGGACAACTTGACTCGGTAGACAAATTTCACACTTTATCGATATAACGCTTGTCATTTTCATATTAATTTGAATAACGAAATGCTCAATACACACTTTGAATTGCTCCTAGGATCTATACCCTATATTAACTATAAAAACGGGGTAGATAATGATAAATAATATATCCATTATGCGCCTGCACTTTGAAGTTCTCTATACTGTAGGGTCATTTTTTCCCCTACTTTTCCTCGAAGAGCTTGCAAGTTATTAAGGCTTAATTTGTTTCAAATCCACTTTAATTTAGAATTCATGTGTAAATGATCTAAACTTATACTCAAAATAAATTCATTTACTTAAACAATCCAAACTTATAAACTAATTTATCTAGACTCATGAGTTTCTTATATATTATATGGTTAATGTGATAATTGACCTTAATTTTACATAAATGAACAATTAATTACTTTAACTTTAAAACAAGTCAATTTACTACATACTTATACTTCCTAGCCTAGACCATTAGCTATCATGGACAAACTGAACAACCATTAGATGACACATAGCATTATCTAATAACACTAAGCATTTTCTTTTTTTATTTTAATATTACTATAGATGTTATTATAATTTATTTTTCAATTATTGTTATATTAATTTTACTCCTTGTTGCACGAGCTGTTTTGAATCGGTATAGTTAGCCCTTGCAAACATAGAGAAAGTGGCTAAAGGGTGTCAAGGGTTTACCCTATGCGGCCATTACAATACTTAAGTCTATCCGGAGTAACAGTAATATGTCTATAATAGAGTGAAAGATTGCCCTCTCCCTTACTTCAAGCTAAAGGGAATATTTATAGTGTTTAGGGTCATACCAGGATTAGTTTCCAAGTAGTGGACCCTTCTTGGGCTTTTGGTGTTATAGGGTACTGAGACCCATGAGACCTAATGGACCGATGGCCATATTCTTCTATCAACACTCCTAATTGAAAAAGGATTAAGAGCCCACATCCAATCAATTATGCTCATATCCATATCATGGCCTAAAAATTCATTTCATTATAAGTTATGCCAGCCACACATGATATAGTGGCCTATTGATTCGAGCATACGCAACGTGGGACTACTTTTACATCTTCCAAACATTGACAAATTACTTTTTTTTTCATAAATATGATTTATAAGATTTTTAAACTGCATTTTCTATTTCCTTTTCCATGATCATCCCATGTTCTTCTACATCAATAATAAATAATGCAATAAGATGAAAATGTTTAGCACTAGAGTGTTGCACTTATTTGTGAAAAGCATAACTAAAACTAAAAATGTTTTAGACAATGGATTTATCTTGTATTTGGTTAGAAATTAAATACAACATTAGTGATACTACTCATCATTAAGGAATATCACTAGGATTTAGAACAAATAAATATGTAACTTATTTAAAAAATCTTGGACATCATGAAATGTATTGCATACTGGCTATACACCACGATATGATTTGTGGTTTTGATTTGAATTACCAACTATCTGACTAGAAAAATTGATACTATAGAATATCTAATTATTATATGTAAAAAGTATTTTACCTCAGGTAAAGTAAGATCCATATGCTTCCCCTACACAACTAAATCAAATTTTTCAAAAGAAAAAAAGAGTACATAAAAAGTTACAAAGCTCTCATAGTCGATCAACTTAGGTTATCAGCAGCATCACCCTTAAAGGTGTCGATATCGAAGTTGATGAAGGTTCCAACATGTACTTTGATGTCATTGTGGAGGTTCTTCTCGACTTTGGCATTCGGTTGATAGCAGACACTTTTTTCAAACTTTTTCTAACAAATTATCTATAAAAACACATATAGATGAAAAACATATGTCAGTTCTCATAAAAACATAAAATAGACCAAATACAGATAAAATATAGTTGCAAATCAGATACCTTTACATATAAAGTTTAGATACAGATTAGAAACAGACAATCCAAATAGACCCTAAATCTTAATGAGATCCCTTAAAAAAAAAACACCTTAATCCTTTGTTTCATGAATAAAAAAATAAAGCAAAAGTCATAATTGACCAATGATGATGGCTGGTTTGTCACGTTTGTGATTCGGTAAATGAATAATTCCTATGATTAACTACCTGTTCACTAATATGAATAGCTATTCATTCTTTCATCTTTTTACATAAATTACTATTACGGTGTTCACTTGAGGGGGGATGAAAATTCATAATGAATTGCTATTATGTAAATGATGAATAACAATTCATGTTCCTTACACCTGGGGCTGCAAACGAGCCGAGCTATTTGCGAGCTACTCGAGCTCGACTCGATCGTTTAGCTAAACGAGCTGAGCTCGACCTCCATCTCAGGCTCGTTTAGCTAAAAAGTAGAGCCTAAGCTTATCCTCAAGCTCGCAAGCCGGCTTCGAACAGGCTCGTTAAGGGCTGCGAGCCAAGCTCGTGAACGGGTTCGTTTAATATATTATAAATGATATTATATTATTAATATGTATTAATGTAATATTATATAAAATTATTTATATTAATTTAATATTATAAATATAATTAAAAATTAATTATATAACCTAAACGAGCCAAGCTTAAGCTCGTTTAAAAACGAGCCAAGCTTGAGCTTGGCTAAAAGGGCCTAAATAATCCGAGCTCGGGCTTAAAAAAGCTTAAGGGGCTCAGGCTTGAGCCTCCATGTTCCAGACTCATTAAAAGTCCCGCTCGGCTCGAGCTCGTTAAAAAATGAACGAGCCGAGCCCGAGCCAACAAAAGCCCGACTCGTTTGCAACCCTACCTGCACCCATGAATTATCATTCAATAATTTACTTTCCAACTTTGTCTTAAATATCCATTTCTTAAAAAAATCTCTATACAATTCTCCTTTTCTGTAATGAAGATAATAGGCATTATAAATATTTTACTTTTTACTCTAGTAGTTACTTGATTTATTTTTCACACTAAGTGAACATTATAATAGCCATTACAACCTTATTACATTCTTGTTGAATTGGAATTTAATTCTCTCTTATTCTATAAAATGGAGTGAATGAGTCATAAATTTCAAAATGCAAGAAATGATGGTTAGTCTGTCATGTTTTTCTGGCTTCGCTCCTCCACTGATGTCTCCTTTTCATCAAGTTCCATATGAACTGTGCATTAATAAAAAATACAAGCATTTGCTCTAATCATGTCCTATTTGCAAATGACTTGATATGCAGATATAAACAATCTTAATGTTTGAGCAGTAATTTTGAAGCCATGACAATTTTTTCCATTTTTATCCTTTTTTTTTTTTTTGCACACATGGAGTTGATTTGAGTTCAAACAAGTCCCACATCGCCAATTTTTTAGCAAATAGTCCTTTTTATAATGAGTAGTTTAGCAATCCATTATTGAAATGGTAACGTGGTTGAGTTATTTCAATTTTACAGTTCATACATTCTTTCTATCAAGATTTACTAATACAAATTCGACACCTTAATTGCAGATAGTGGAGAGTGGAAGAAGAGTGAAGGAAGAGAAAGGGTGAAATACGTATCTGGGGTTGTTTTAAAAAAATACACAAATACAAATTGTAGAAAAATAATTACTAAATTACTACTGCTATGACGCATGTTGGAGTTGAGATAGCCCTACAAAAGTTTGAAAAGTCTGTGTATCACGTTAGCGATAGGCGACGCATGTATTGCATGTAGTCTTCTTGATACACTTCTTGGACCCCCTCTTCATCTTATTCTTTCGATCACTTTTCTCTCTTTCTCTATGACTTTCACACCACCCTTCTATCTTTAACCTCTCTTTAGCACCTTCTCGAACCGCCAACCATCATTGAGACAACCTCTAGCTATTTCCACTCACCAACGATGGCCATAATACTACACGGGCCACCCTAAGACCTTCAACCGCAATCTCCTACTCCATCAATCTCCAACAACTTAGTACCTACACCAACACTTTTCGAGACCACATAATCTGTAGCTAACTTAATCGCCCCAATAACCTAAAACACATAAAAAGCTACGTCAGAGGGAAGCAGTGTATAGATGCTTGTATCACTGTATGGGGGTGCGATACACTTAAAAAATTATATTGCATCTTCCTTATGCGATATAGCGATACTACTCATGTAATATTTTTTTCTTTATTTTCATTTGTGTAATTTTTTGAAGATATATTAAACATGTAATATTCTTGGAGAGAAGGGTGCCTAATAGACACATAGAATAATACTTCAGCCTTGGTTGTTTAGTAATTTTTCATTTAACTATAGCAAACATTTTACATTGCTAGTGGACTTGTCGGATATTGTTGTGGGCCTTATATGTGTGGGCAAAGATTTGTACACTAACATTTTAACCTTTAGAGTTATGAAAAGAATTATCAAGCTGTTTATTATTATATAAATAAATCAAAATTAATGATAATTATGTAAGTAATAATAAGTAAAACAAATAAAATACTAATTTTAATGATAAAATAAATTAAAAAAATGGTAAGATGCCACATCACGTAACATATGGCATCTTTCAATAAGTTAAGCATGCCACACATCTAACAAAATTAACAAAGATAGCTCAGTAGCATTTACACACAAAAACTTGATTCAGGTATGAAATTGATCAAAATGAAAGTTTAGGTGCTTAATCATACATTTGTTCAAAGTTCAGATATCAATTACAACATTAACCCTATATTTATGTATAAAAAATATATGGTTAAATAAAAAACTAATTCTATATAACATCTATATTGTATAATATAAAAATAACTTGTTTACTTTGATGTAATAGCAATTTCATTATAGTCTTATTCTTTATAAAAAAAAATATTACATCGTTTAGTTTACCATAATGATGATTTTAAAAGAGGTCTCTATTAAAAAAATTATCAAATAACCATTCATTATTCAAATCTATGAATAAAAATTCAATATTGAAAATATTTTTCCCTATATATATGAAATATTAACAAATGAAAGTTCTATTACATATCTATTTTATCTGTCAATAATAGTAATTCCATTATAATCTTATCCATTCGACGGAGTGAACATGCGGTAAGAGTTATACAATACCACCCCACCCTTTATTAGTAATAACACCATCACCACTGCTATTGCCATTAACGTAGCACAGCTTTCACTAACATTATAGTGGTGATTTGATGGGCTATCGACAATTGAGATGAGAATGATGATGGTTTGGTGAGGCAATCACTATAGCATAGTTATGGTAATTGTGGTATTGACGTAGATTATATCGAAAGAAATGGTGCGGATGCAATTGAGCAGGTTTCCATAGATTAGTCAATTCAATACATACCTTACAGGTTAGAGACATTTTTTGTGTTTTTTTACAAAACCCTATAGGCTATCAAGTTTTTAAACTTGTTGGGAACCTTAATCCAACAAGATGTGACTTTTTTTTGTGTATTTTGCTTAATTTTGATTTGATGTATTTGATGTTGGTTTTATATTGAGCTTATCAGGTTAGATTTGGGTACTTGTTTGTTTTAAACGGGCGAGTTTTCGAGTTTAATTAAAGAGAACATCTTTATAATGTTTGGAATGAGTTCTAAAATACCATACAAAATTCAAGTTTTATATAAACCATTCAAAACCTTCTCTAATTGCAACCCTAAGCAACAATGTGCTAATGTGATACTGTAATAGAGGTACCTTGATACCAGAGATTGTGGGCTTTGGAGGGGGATTAAGGTGGGATGGTTGAGGTGATACAATTGTGGTGGTATAGGGTAATGCCATAAGAGTAGACTAATGGTGTTACTTTTTCCCTGTATAAAATTATAATGGTACTTTTATTATATTTCTATTTTAATAATGCAATAAACATAATGTAAATAAATATTTATTTTCCTCAATAAAGATTTGTATGAAGTAAATAATCGAATATGTAGCTATTTTAGCTAATAGTTTTTCAAAAAAAAAAAATCCTCTATTTGCCTTTTCAATTCTTGGAAGTAAACGACCTCCTTTATATATTTCGGCTTCTTCCCTAGGACATTCCCCCTCCCCAGCTCTTGACTATTACTCGATCATGTGGACCCATGACAGCTATGGTCAGAGCCGTTGATCTTCGAGATTTCAGGATCTGGCGGCGGCCGGCAAGACGACTGAGGCGTAAAGGAACTGTCATGGGGGATCTTCAAATCGGTCCGATTGGCGGAGTACTTATGACCCACATGCGGCCGCGATATGCCGTAACATGGTGTATTGGGCCTGTTTGGATTGTCTGTTTTTCATCTGTATCTGTATCTTTTTTAAAATGATATGTGTAAAATATATTTGATTTGCATCTAAATTTTATCTATATTTGTTCTATTTGATCTTTTGATGAGAACTGTCAACTTTTTTTTTATCTATATCTATTTCTTGATAAATAATTTATTAGAAAAAAGTTTGAAAAAGTGTCTGTATCTGCCGAAAAAAAGCTAAAACAAACAGACCATATCACCTGTGGTGGCATCTACGGACACTCCTTCCGCTGATCCTGCCTTCTTGAACCTGTGTCTTTCTTTTGTTTCCTTAAGCCAATCACGTAAAGCCTTTGCCATTTGCTCTTCAAAATGATTGTTCTTTTCATATTAGACCCCATCTGCAATGCAAGCATGTGGTTTGGGAGTTAATTCAAATTCAATTTCGTGTTGTATTTAATCTATTGATAAGGTTTTGGTATTCGGAGATCAATTCCTATTATTTTGCTGCTTCAATCTTACCTTAGTTTAAACCATAAAGTATAAACTTTTGACAAACAAATTTATGTACATATTAAATTAATGTTAAAAATAGCTTGGATGTTCGAATGGATTGGCATGCTTAGGTTTAATCACTCTTGCTTAAAGTTGTATATATAAGCCAAATCTCTTGGGTTACTAGAGTTTAGGTCGACTTGTTTACTCAAATTTGATTTAACTAAGTGAAATTCATGCTTGAGTTATTTAGTAGTTTATATAATTCTACTGGCTTGTGTACCTAATTGGATCCATGTTAAAGGTTAAATGTTAGTTGAGTTTAAATCAAATTTATATTCGTATTAACTTTATTAAAAGAAAAGAATCTATAAAGATCAAGTTCCAAAAAAATTAATTAAGTGAAATTGAAGCCTTTTGCAGTCATGCTCAACCTCAAAAATGTTTAAATCAATTAAAGTTTTGTTCAGTTTTGCCTATTCTGATCGTTTTATTATCCTATTTTTGTCATTTTCAAAGACTCTTTATTAGAAACAAATATAAATGAAAAATAAATATTTTTACTAATAAACAAACCAAATAGGCCAAATGTAGATCAAATATAAATAAAATCAGATAAATCCAAACGAAGACTTAGGTTAGAGCTCATAAGTCGACTTCAAATTGGAATCCATTACTTACCACCTAGACTCCAATTGGTTATAGGTTGACTCCTACCCGACCTGATGTTCAGTTAAAAACATAGGGTAAGAGCTGGTATAAAAAAGTTTATACCACTCATATGGCAAGTTGACTAAAAAACAATGATCCTATCAACTTTTTCAGTTCATTCACTTGATATGAATAACTATTTATTTCCTTCTCGTTTGATATAAAGTTGTTATTATGTTGTGATTAAGTAAAATGATGAATAACTCCCCACACTTATAAATTGCTATTTAATGATATATTTTAAAATTCTGTCATAAATACTCTTATCTTGAAATATCACATAGACAATTATTCTCTCTCTCTTTATAATAAATACAAGAGGCCTTGTGGGTATTTTATCTTTTACTCCAATAATTACGTATTTTATTTTTTTATACCAAGTGAACATTGTATTAGCCATTATAATCCTATTATATACCCATTAAATTAAAATTTCATTCTCTCCTTATTCTATATGTTGGAGTAAACTGACCAATATTGTTTGAAAACGACAAACATGTACTTGAACACAACACAACATACTTATATTATAAAGTTACAGTTATGAGCAAATTTCCTGCTAGATCTATTCCTCCTTCAAATTAACAAGATATTGAATGTATAAAGGAAAAAATATATATGTATGTATCTATTTTATTTTAGAGAAAACATGAAAATTGCTATCCGACTTTATATGCCTTTTGCATTTTTCTCATCTGAAATTTAGAATCATTGATTGCTAATCCAAATAATTTTTTTATTAAATTTTACATTTAAAGTTTTAATTTGCTAAATATTATACCTAATTGAAATTCTAATTATTATTTTTTTATAAGATGACATAGTAGACACCCATTGATAAAGAATGTGAAATAACAAATTTCATAAGTGAAAAATCCGATTAAATATAACATTAACAACTTAAAATTTCCTTATAAAATTAAAAATATATTCAAAATTTGGATGGTGATTTTTAATTTTTTTTTTTTTTTTACTTTTAGAAAAATTTGTATGAAACACACTTTCAAATGAATATCAAAGATGAGAAAACTAAGACTATGATGCTTTCCATGAGCGAATTCACGAATTTTGATGCACGCAACGCGGTCATTATGAACATACTTATTGTATAATGCATGATGTTCTGTGTGGTACCTAAAAGAAAAATGAAAACTGAAAAGATATCTAATTAACCAAAGTATCCAGGTACTTGTTATAAGTAAAAGTAAAATATGAGAGAGAGAGAGAGGATTAGGTAAAAAATAATTGTATTTTTAAAAAATTATAAAAATATTATTAGATTGAAAATAATTCAAAAAATTAGCTACTTGAACTCATCTCTTTAAATACAAGTTCATGTGTTAACTTCTCTTTTAGGAGATAAGTTCAAGATAAGTCAAATGAACTTATCTCTTTAGAAGAGAAGTTCAAAATAACTGAAATAAACTTGTCTTTTGTAAAGACAAGTGTAACACAATTCAAACTCATATCTACAAGAGATGAGTCCAAATTGCTCATTTTTTAGTTATTTTCAGTCCAGTGACATTTTTGTGATTTTTAAAAAAAATTTAATTATTTTTTTCCCTTGACCCATTACTAACAAGGAAAGAATATTGAGTTGCACTTTAGTAACTACTCCAAATTATCCCTTTCCTATTTGCTTATCTTGGCTTTAGAAAACAATTACACTTTATATATTTGTATTTCTATAAATATTATATATATTTCATTAGGTACATCTATATTTTCATTCTTTTATATTTTATATACCTATAATTTATCGTTGTACTTAGACATCGTCATGGGTTTGTTCCGAATCAGGAACCAACCCAACCCAACCTATGGTGGTTCCATAACCGGGGATGGCAAGTCTAAACCAACTAAATAACCATTAGTTCTATTGGGTCTAGCGGATTCCACCCCCAAAACTGCTTGGACCAGTTAGAGAACCATTTGAATTGGAGGTTCTATGCCATAAAAATAAAAATGACAAAAAAGCAAAAAGAAGAAAAGATAATTATAAAAAAATTGTAATTAAAAAATAAATATTTAAATTATCTTAATGTGAATAGTAAAAATTCGTTTCTTATTAACAACATTTAATGTGTTATTAACATACAAGTAATAATATACTTGAAATCATGTGTTTGAGGTTATATAGACTTCTAAACAAAGTGGACAATATGAGACTTGTTTTTGTGTACATGAGACTTTTTTTTATGAATATTTTTATGGCCTCATATTGCTAAAATGACAAACTAAAAGTACAAGTAATTGTATAAGAATAAATACATAATTATAATTTTTTTCCTCTAATAGGCTATGGATGATTATTGTTAGGTTCAAAATGTCATTTTAAGATAAAAGTTTGTTTTGCATTTTCATTTTCTTACTTAAATTAAATTAAGTCATGTAATAGATTTTTTTTTTTTTTTTTTCACAATCCCTAGTTCCTAAGGAATTGAAATTGAAACGGGAACCAATTATGGACCCCAACCAACCATGACAGCATATGTCATTACTTAACTGTATATGTTTTGGTTTTAAGTTATTTATAATAAATTTAATGAAATTAAATTATTAATGTATCAAATTAGAGAATACAATGAAAACAATAACAAACACACATAATTGAAGAAGCAACAAAAGTTAGGCTAATGAAAAGGTTTAGCTCAAAAAAAAAAAAAAAAACAAACAAACCCTAATGAAAAGGTGATAATAAAGAAGTAGTCCCATTACTCACAACACTGCAAAATTGGCTGATCTGACCCAAGTTACCTAAACATCTTTTTACACCATATATGAAGCAGAAATCGGCATTAGATTCGGCTCATCAAGTAGCTACACAATTTTCTGCATCGATTATTCGTTAAAAATTTCACACAGAGGAAGAATTTCGTCGGAAAAGTCTCTTATCATGGTCTTATTTCAATGTCATTTCAAATTAACCCCATTAATCAATAATATATATTATATTTCTTGTATGTATAAATTGTATATTTTAATGGAAAATGTCATCGTAATTCTTGCATTTTGTTATCAAGGAGATTAATGCCACTATTCAAGTCAAAATATATTCTTAAAAATAAATAAAATATAAATTAACTTGTATTAGGTATGATTTAGCAACTGCATAATAATTGGATGGTGAATATTTTGAATAATTTATTTAAGCTATTTAATTAATTATTCAACAACATTAAGGGGTTATGTCAGCAAGGAAACTAAGAATTGTGAACTTATTAAGTTTAATTTGGTAAAATTTGCATACATTAACTTGCCAATATTATCACTCACTTGTGTCACCAAGGCATGGAGTGGAAATTAAAGGTGATGTAGCTGCATAGGACTTGAAGAGCCACTGCTGGAATAACCCTAGAAAATATTGTTGCTGCCAAATTTTCATAAAAGCACGACCTTGGCCCAAACTCAAGCTAACAAAAAATAAAAAATAAAAATAAATCAAATAAATATCAGAGATAATAGCAGAATTGATTTTTTTTTTTTTTATTTGAGTTTTATAAGTTTTTCTTACCAATGTCCAAAGGAAATATGCCATCTGGAACGCATTCTGTTTCATGTACAAACACAAGAACATTAGTACACCAAAATTCATGTGAGCAGTTTCAGATTTGGGTTAAAATCTGTTTTAGCTCTACCTAGTTATCATTTGGAAAAATTTGTATTTTATAAATAAAACACTAATATATTATTATTATTTTTTTTTTTTTATAAAAGCGTATCGTGAGTACGTGTTTACTAATAAACATGAAATGAAAATAATTTACCTCGAATAAGACGAAATGTATTAGCCAAAGTATCGATTCTGGTCGATTAAACCAGAAGTAATTATCATTGGGTTCAACCACTGGAGTTCCCTTAACGATGATGCTTTGACCTTGGATTTTTTCAGCCATGTCCATGATGATAAGCTCCAGCTTTGTACCCACTAAAAGTAGTATCTGAACATAAGACAAAACGAAAGCTCATTATCAAATAATCCACCGAAATAGAATAGGGTCTTTGATTTTTATCTGTATCGAATCCATATCGGATTTGTATCCTTAACTTATGTGTATTATATTTGTATCAAATCTATATCAAATTTATTTAGTCGGGTTATGAGTCAAACTGATAGTTTTTCATCAGTATCTATTTTTTAAAATAATGCCAAAATTACCAGAATATGATAAAACAAACAGACCCACTATATTGTATTAAAGCAAAAGGAATATATATATTTAAAAAATTTACAAAAGACACTGTAAAATGATAAATAAGTCCAAGAATAGATAACTTGAACTCATATTAATTCATTTTCTCAATAGACAAGTTTATTAATAACTCTTTTGAGGAGATAATAAATTCATTATTAAATACATTATAATTCACTACAATTTAAACTCGTTTCTATTGTAATCTAGTAGCATTTCCTAGTCTCTCAAGTGAGAGATTTTAGACTCGAATCCCTCCTTCCCGTTGTAATGGTAAAAGAAGAGAAAAATGTTTCTTGAAAATACAAGTTCAACATGACTAGTATAATTTTTGTAATTTTTTATTAAAAACTTTATATTTTTTCCTTTTCACATGGTAAAAATATTCTATATTAATTATCTCTTTTAAATGATAAGCTGGTTTTGTTTATTCATTCAATTTATTAATATGCGTATTGATTCGATAACAAAGTTCGTAACATATATTCACACATTTATTCAGATATAGAACCTTTTTTTTTTTATCGTTTCGTGAAAAACTAATTAATATTATATTTACATATTAGGTTATAACCAATTCCTTATGTTCTTGTCAAAATAATATAAAAGATGATGTAAATAATTACAAAGTAAAAACTGTAAATAATAAAGAGCCTTACAATAAATGGGGCTGAGGGGATCCAATTAAGTGCCTGCCATCCTCAGTCATTTTGGACAAGACCATTAGTCTATTCGCTTGATAATTTAATTATCTATACAAGCCAAAATCGAATACCTAAATTTGAGATCTTCGAATAAAATTAAGTGGGGGAGAAAGCGGCTTACTGTGGACATTTAGCAGCAAGAAGAGCATTGCAAAAATCCATAGAGGAAAGCTGCAAATTAATGTAAAATAATCATTTTTAAGATAATGTTTTAATTAAAACCAGCAAAGTAGTATCTGGATTTGGTTTTCTATGAGTAAGAAAAAAGAAAGAAAGAAAGAAAAGAGGTAGCACCTTATACTCACAACCACCTTGAAATCATCTTCCATGGATTTCTTAATGTATTTGTGGAAATTAAATTTTGCATTGGACGATAAATGCGCCTGAGATTTGTCAACAATAATATAATCCAGAAGAACGTGTAAATTAGTTAGATGCATGACAACGTATGAGAATTGGGAATTCAAATGTCCCATCAATATAGTAACCAAGAATAAACCCAAATTGTTAAATAGTCAATAGTATCATCCCATTAAAATTAATAAATTGATCATATAAAATTATATGTGAAAAAATATTAAGTGAATTACATCAGAAGATATTAATATTTCAAGTGGTTAAATAAACGAATAAACATTTTGCAAAGTTCATTTCGGTTATCCATATTTAAATTAATTTTCAATTCAGGCAAAAAAAAATAATTTTCAATTAACTTTCTTTAATTTATCTTAACAGTCAATTATTTATATCTTATTTAACTCATTTTGCAATCATTTATTCCTTTTTTCAACTACTTAAAATATTGATACTTAAATGAATTTATCTGAAAAACTTTAATTCCTCTTTTTAACCGCTCAAAACGTCAAAATATTAAGTGAACTTACCCATATACATTATACTTTTTTATGTTATTTATCTAAAAATATTGCAATGTATTTCATTAAATGACAAAGTTGTAAATTTCCGTTGCAAGGGAGGGTATAATGGGCAATTAAGTTTTCTTTTTCTTTACTTTCTTTAAAGTTTAAAAATGTGAAAACATATTTTTCTTTTTCATAATTTTCCAAGTAAATTTTTTCTTAGATAAAATTAGGAGGTCATGGGAGGTTCACTTGCATTAATAAATCCATGGCGCATGGTAATATGGTCCACCTTTGTCACCCAGCCTGAGAATTGTCTGAAAAATGCGACCTGAAAATGAAGAGAGAAATAAATTGAAGTTTTTGGCAATGCAATTATTGCTTGAAGCCATAGGAACATTGATTCTCTAAACTTACGTAAAGAGACACTACGATACATATTTGAAATTAATGATTTGAAAAGTGTTTTTAGTTGAAAAAGAGATTAGATTTGTTTGTTTAATTGTATTATGATCATTTAACATCATATTTTTGTCGTTTTCAAACAGATGTTTATCAAAAAATAAATACCAATAAAAAACTAATAGTTTCACTCATAAACTAACCAAATAGATATGATAGAGATAAACTACAAATATAGATAAGATATAGATACAATACCGACAATAATCCGATAATCCAAATTGAATCAGGATATGTCTGATTTTTATTTGCATTATATTTGTATATAATTTGCATCTATAACCTATCTGTATCATATCTGTATCATATTTATATTGCATCTGTTTGGTCTGTTTATAAGTAAATTTATCATTTTTTTTTATCGATATATATTTTTTGACAAATATATATTTAAAAACGATAAAACTATAATATCAAAATAATCAAAATATAATGAAACAAATAGACCTAACAATACCCATTAATCACTAGGAAGGTATAGTCTCAAGTGCTTTCATTTTTGGATTATTCTTCTAGGCGGTGAGGACCAAATTACATTAGGCGATGAAAAATCTGCATCTTTTTTAAACAAGTGACGATTATTTTATATTAAGAAAATAACAAACAATAACTAAATAAACCATCAATAGCAAAATGTGTAAATATTTGCTATGAAAGACACTCACCTTATATTCCCTAAAGCATCCCTTGTTACATATAATTATTTTCTTTCAAAATTCTTTTTTTTTTTTTTTCCAAAGAAAAGTATCCATCCTCTAAAAAGTCGGTTTACTAGGAATGGGTTAAATGATGGTCTTGGATGTTTAGAAAGTGGATAATCATGGGTGAAGCTTGGTTCTTTAGATCAGACAAAGTAAGGTATGTATAAATCGGTGAAAAAAAAAATTGACACATCATCGGATGTACGTACCAGTAGAATTTTTCTGGAAGATGAAATATTTTAGTACATTTTTTTAGTAGTTCAATTAGAAGAGGAACATGCTTTGTTAGTGGTAATACAAGGTGAAATTATGTCTTTAGTATGATGCCAATAGATCTTGGTAACTAGCACATTAAATACATAAATTTGAGAATACCCACCCTTTAGTGTATCATGTTTATCTATTATTTGAATTTAGTATCATTCTTTATTTACATTACTTAATATCGTTCATCATCCATTTGAATTACTCAAAAAATTTCATCTTTATATAAACTCAATACAAAACATTCACGAATCTTTCTTCGGATTTTTTTCTCTTTTTTTTGTCACCCTCTTTGAAAGTATTTGGTTGGCATAAATTTATGATACTGGATAGGACAAAAATCCTAATCTCTTATTTGATTGTTATCATGACTTTAGTAGGCCTTCAAGTACTGAACAATTCTGAAGAAAAATAATACCTTATAGAGGATAAGATAAGTTCTTATTTCGCTAGATAATTTAAATTTAATGAATAATTCAAATACTTTTATAATATTTTTATGTTGTACTTGTAAATATCAAATAATTGATAACTATGTTATCCTATCCTGGTCAACGTTTGCAATCCAAGGCTATCTTTGTCTTTAATCATAATCAGAATAACCAAATGGAAGTGAACTTACAAGCCATTTCATCGCGGGCAGTCTTGAAAAGCCAGAGTGTCGCATGACAAATGAAGTTTGATGGGTAAATCTGAACCTCGCTGGATCTGGAATATAAAATTGAAAAAAATAATATATATGTACATCAATTTTTAATATTTGCATATTCAACATATGGATGATACCTCGTTCTAAGACAAATATTTACTATTGTTTATTTCGGAAGAAGGAAAAAAATAATAACATTTAAAAGAAAATTACATAAATCTTGTTATACTAAAAATAATCCAAAACATATACAAGTTCAAGAGACAAGGTCATATCTGATCGATTTTGTCTGTTTAAGAGATGAGGTTATAGATAAATGAATCTCTACAATCATCTAGTCTTTTTAAATTACTTATATCTAAAACTATTTTTGGTTTAGTAGGATTTGTGTAATTTTTTTAAAAATGTTATTAATTTTTTTCCTTAATCCTGTTTATTTCAGTGAAGAAAATAATATGAAATATATCGAATAAATACGTTCAATTGTTTTTTCTTTGGTAGTGAATTGAATATGTCCATATTTTACCATGTGTGAACTGACATTCTAGGGAGGATGTTCCTGCTTCCCATGCTTTCCATTTCCTCATCTAGTTGACAATCCACAAAGGCGCACACACACAATTCATCAGCTGTTCTCACTAAAATTCAGACGCTTAAAATTTAAAGATATGTACTATTATATATTTGGTTATAATGAAAAATAAATTATAGCTAAACAAATGGTTCAATTGCATTAGAAGTCATCCATATTTGTAAGGTGAAATTCGATTGAGCTCTTTAAATTTGTACAAAATTCAATTAAATCTATCATATTTTAAGTGAATTATTTAAATCAATTTTTATGCCAATCTTGTCGTATTATGCAGAGATGCTACATTCCTAGAGAAGCAGATTATTGCTGCAGTGGATCTATTAGCAAAATAATAATAATAATAATAATAAATAAATAAATAAAACCCAAGTTTTTGTTGTTCCTTTTTTTTCATATTTTAGAACTGTGTTAGGGTCAGTTTATTTCATTATATTCTGATCATTATTTTTGTTATTTTTAAATAAATGTTTATCAATAAATAAATATCGATAAAAAATATTAGTTTTACTTGTAAACTGATCAAATACAGATATGATATAGATTTATAGATATAGATCGGATACTGATAAAATTTTGAAAATTCAAAGAGATCCTATTAGATGTAAGAACTAACAAGGATTCTTAATGAGTTATGTTTTGTGGATGGTGGGTCAACATAAGCTCATGCGTGTTTCGTATTTTGATCTTGGTTTTCCTTACTACCAAAAAGAAATCAATTTTTATGTTATCACAGATATACATCATAAGAAATACAAAAAGAGTGGCAGCACTAATATATAAAATCACTTAGATTGATTGACTTTTAATATAGTTTTTAGATGGAAAAGTAGAAAGGCAGGATTACTTACTTTGGCACGGGCTAAGGTCATGATGATGACAGTGTATAATACGTGAACAACGGCAAGTATGAAGATGAATATGTGTAATTGGTGCAATCCTGATTGAGAAATTAAAGGTATTTTTCCCTGTCATACACATGAACAAGCTCATATGACAATTATTTGATTATGATATTTACAGAAAAATATCTAGCTTAATTGAATCCTTAAAACTTGAATTCTGCTGAATATATGGAGAAGTAAACGTAGGATTGAGCAATTTTAGTTGAGGATAAATTTATGTCTAATATACTACTAACTTGTTATTTAATTTTAATTAATCTTTCCGACCGGCCAAAAAAGAAAAAGATAGTCTTTTTGAATAAACCCTTTTATTTTTCGTCAAGGGTTTCTATTACAGATAGTGGATTATCGAACGATAGAATACATATTTCTTTTATTTATTTTCACTAAAATAGAGATGGAGAATTCAAACCTAATCCATCCTACTTAAGAAATTATTGTTAATATCATTGGATTATAAGGCGATTGACACATAATTCTATACATTAAAATTGGACCTTTGGTACCTATTTGTAATGAATTATTCAACAACTTAAAACACTGCTTTGGCTTTCTCATACTTAACAATGAAACGATATTTTTTATGCATAAGCAATATATATGAGGTAAATTATGTGAATTATCCCTAAAGTTACGTGTAAATTTTGAGAGAATAATATAGCAATAAACTAATTTAATTTATGTAAAAAATATGTAAATATCCTAAAGATGTGTCAAAACAATGTCAAGTCTACTATCACAAATTATATTTGGCTACATAAGAAAAGGGGATGGTGGTTGGTGGGCAACAAACATTTTTTTTTTTTTTAATAAGTTTGTGATCCATTATTATAAATAGGTTATGCAAACCATAAATATATATTGCTATCTACTGACCTAAATCTCAATTAGTGTAGAGTAAAGAAACTATACTTTATTCTTAAGCTAGAGCTAATTCGGTTTACTTGACTAGTGATTACTTTAGGTATAATTATAAGTACTATTTTTTTAAAGAAAAAAATTCCTGTGATTTTCCCAACATGAAAAGGTTCACAAAATAAAAAGAAAAGAATTAGAAAGTTACATGAATGGAGCAATGATCATCTCCCCAGAAGAAGCCAAAATTCGACGATACATCATGCCTTGATCAAATGAAAGAAGCTTTCTTCTATCATGATCACCATCATAGTTGCTTCCTCCATGATCATTATCATCATCTTCATCCATATGGTCATCATTCAACTTACATGGAAGCATGAAATGTCCATATTCATCTGGGATACATATCTTTGATATAATGCCAGTTCCCACAGCGAGTAATAAAGATATGAACCCCAATAGCATTAATTCTGCAAATTTAAATATTAAACAATGTAGTTATGACTTATAAACTTGTAAATAAAAAAAAATATAACTTTTTATATGTTATGATTTTAAAAATAAAAGAAGAAGAAATAGTAACATTAATAGGAAGATTATAGTTTTTCTAGGAAGAAATATGTACAATGTAGCCTAAGTGATTGACCCTTTAGTTTAAATGTTTAGAGTCTAAATTTATATTTTCAGTATTTAGATTTTCAATTTTGTTGCATCTTGACCTATGTATTTAATTGTTTTTAGCAATTTAGTCTTTCAAATTTCACTAAATTATAAAAAACAAAAGTTTAGATAATGAACTGCTAAAATTTCAAAGTATAGATTTGATTTATTATCTCAAAATTAAGATTTTGAAACTTGAGATTTCGAAAGTTTCCCTACCTAATATAAGGTTATCTAGTTTATAATCTAATCATCATGAAATAAGATTTTATATAATGATTTTAATGATAAAAAATGGTCCTATTGATAGTACCATATAAAAATCCATAAAATATGTGGATATATATGTATATATTATCAATCTAGGAAATGTCTATATATCTTCTCCAGGACCTCACTCATGGCCTTCTTTTGACGTCTTTGGAAAAACTGTCAACAACATACGAAAAATCTTAGAAAATATTTATTGGGCAAGAGACATTTCATGTGGGTCCATGGGCTTGTAAGGCCCTGCCAAATTAAAGGGTGAAATTTGGTTTTAGATTTGTTCAAATGGGCCGATTCATATCATTTGTTAGGAAAGAAATGCCATTTACATTATTACCTATCTCAATATGACTTAGATTTAGGAGTGGAGTCGAATCAAGTTTTTAATAATTTATCAATTCAGATTTAAGTTATACAATATCTGTTTTGAGGAATTTGCAAACTTATTTGATGAACCAATAGTCGAACTTACATTTGAATGAAGTTTCAAATCGAGGCTATTTATAAATGTAGTTTTGGTTAAGAAAATATTTTTTAGATATAAAACAATTATAAACAAGTTTGATCAATTCAAGTTCGAGTATATCAAAATCTATCTTATGCAACTTTAAGAAAAATATTTAGAAAGATAAATTACGTTAGTCACCTTATACGCTCTATAAAACATGCCGAACTCTACTTTACCAAAATATAACAAATATACCCTAAAAAATCAATGTTGAGCTTGATGATGACATTTTTAGGGAACACTTATATTTTGAAAATGTTCACTATTGTGATTGACATTTTTAAGGGTTATCTTTTGTATTTTTTTAAAAATGAGATCTCCGTGTGTTTTACAAAGTTTACAAAGTGATTAATCTAATCTACTTATTTGAAAAAGTAATATGGTTTCTAAGAGGTCTTTAATATTGGGAAATAAGTAAGCTATTTGTAAATAAGGCATAACTACAATTACATTGATTACAACATTTTTTTTTCTTTTGCAATATATGAAACCAGCAATAAAAATCAAAACTCTTGGCAAAAATAAATAAATAAATAAATCAAAGCTGTTGTCTTTTTTCTAGCATAAATAGTATAGTCTTAGAATATTAGCAATTTTATTATGTAGGGACGAATACACACTTTGAAAGCAAATTCCAAAATTCAAAGCAAAAATTGCAAATTTATCACCTTTCCCAGAGGGTGAATGGCATGCTCGATGAAGAGGGAGATGATTATAAAGACAGCATATACTGCTCCAATCGCCCATGTTGGTGTTATTTGCAGTGTCTCCCCTCCTGAGGCACCCGCCATTATCTGCCTTTATAACCTAAAAATTGCGGTGTAGCTTATGGCACTTCTTGTTTTAATGGCTTGAAAAAGGCTAGTGAAAATGGTGGTTCATTGTTTAGAATGATCAGAAGTATCATTAAATAAATAAATATATATATATATTTGTAGTAGATGAAGCCAAAAATGGGAATTAAAGGAGAACAAGTTGACAAGTTTGGTGCTTTGCATTAGCTTATTAGGAATTCAACGACAAATTTAGGAACATTTTGAGATGAAAGATTTAATTATTCACAGATATATGAGTTGCGTTGAATGTTGATTAAAATAAACATCAATATTTTGCTCCACTTAAGGTTATCTTTTCAACATGTTAATTGCTAAGGTAGACGCAGTTGGGTTTATCTTCTGGACTAAACATCAAAGTATTGTTACCATAGTTAATCCGAATCATTACAGAAAGTCGTCTTTTATTCATTACTTTGGTTTCTGAACCTACCCAAGTCGAGCTGCCCCTTTTTTTTTTTTCCTCCAACTAAACACAAATCATATTCCTTTGCAGCGAGTTGGGCTTGGTTGCAGTGATCATATGCATGTAGTAAATGTATTATACTATACACAATCTTGAAAAAGCGATTAGAATTATAAAACGTAAATTGTAATCTTTTCCAGTGAGTTGGACTTAATTGCAGCAATCATATGCATATAATAAACATATTATACTAAATGTAATCTTGGTTAAGAAATTAGAAGTATAAGTAAGGAATGCCTAAAAGTAAGAAGGTAGGGAAAAAAAAAGGGCACACAGTCTTGGGAAACTAAAATGCATATGTTAACATGTGAAAGAGTTATAACCTATGAATACCATAGTCTTTCATTTTAAGCTCTTGTTTTATCTTCCAAAATTGCAATCTAATAATACGAAAACGTTTTCTTTCCCTCTTTGGTTTCCGAACACACCCAAGTTGAACTATACTGTTTTTTCCTTTTTTGCTAAAAAACACAAATCATAATCTTTTAAGTGAGGTGAACTCGATTATAGGGATCATGTGCCCTAATGTATTATACTACATGTAGTCTTGAAGAAGTGATTTCAAGTACAACTAATGGATGACCAAAAGTGATAAGGTTGAGAAAGAAATAGATAATCTTGGAAAACTCAAAAGCGTGTGTTGATAGATGAAAGAGTTATATAGAATTCGCAATTCTTCATTTTAAGCTCTTGCTTTATCTTTCAAAATTGCCATCTAATAGTATGACAACATTTCTCTAAATTTCTTAAATGTGATATTTAAGGAATAACTTTTGATATTAGAGAGCATGATCATTGACAACATTTATCAAAGCATATGGGTGTTAGCAATCGAGATAATAAATGGATTTCGAGTGCAAGACCATGTAAAATCTATTAAGTATAAATGAATTATACCCTAATTCAATTATGTCAAATATCCTCCTTAAGTTATACAAGTATAGGTTGGACTTCTAAAGCGTTGTTACCTAGTACAAGAAATCAAATCTAAATATTTTAACATAATATATATGTAGCTTTCTACACCTTTCATCATTACTCATTACTAAAACTACAAGTAGCTACCCTATTGTTGATTGCAATAATATATTTAATAATTATGACAAAAGTTATAAAACAAACATGACTTAATTGTATATACTCCATTTAAACTCAAAATGTTACTTCACCTCTCAGTAACTCTTGAAGGTAAGTACATTATATTAAAACTTTTACTAAAATTATCATAAATGTCACTAAATATTTCTCTAACTAGTGATTTTTTTTTATTTATTTTAGTGATATGTTGAGAGGTATATATACATTATGTTTGGCATGTTTTAAATAAGGTGGAAACTAAAGGTGCAACACCCTAATCTTAGTGTATTATCAGCTACATTATAGCTCAGAAACCTGTTAATATCCTTAAATAGCATTTAATAACTCTAGACTCACATTAGATAGATAATTTGATCAATAATCATAAATGCAAGATAAATACTTTAAAATAAAGTTGGTATAACTAAAAGCTTATATTAAGGCAAAAAAAAAAAAAAAAGCCAACTTATACCTATCCTAACAAAGGAATTAAAACTTAGTCTGTTACATAAAGTAGAACACAAAACATCGTTTCATAAACATCAACCATTAAACAACTTATAAATTTAATGATTAGAAATCTGCTGGATAGTTTGGTCTACTATCGTCATCTCAGTAATCCATAAAGACAGCATGTCCTGATAAGTTGAGCACTATAACTCCTCACTATTCTAAAAAAAGATAAAAAGACTTAAGCCAAAGCCCATTACGCTAAAACCATAAGCACATGCTGAAATACCCTAAACCTTCACATATATTAGAAATTGGGTTTACATAGATTTGAATGATTAAATTAATCATAGGATATAAATAGACAAGTTGACAAAGTTAGATTAGTAATTAATTAAATGAAATTTGAGATTTGAAATCTAAATTCCCTAAACATATCATCAAAGTATTTAGAGAATTCCTAAACCCTTATTTCTTAGGCAAAACTCTAATTCCTAAACCTCAGTAAAATTTGAGTTCATTTGCTTATATCAAAATATCAGTTCTTAAACCCGAACTCAAATTAAATATCTTTTTATCAAAAATAAATTTCTAGATTACGTCCTCATTTTGAGTTCTTAATTTCTAACTTATTGGTTTAGAAACAATATTTTAAATACTTCTGGAACTATAGATATTGATCTGATAGTTCTAAACCTATATCATTTCTAAAATATATATATATATATATATATTTAGTTTTATCCTCTCCTTTTCTTTTATTTCCCTTTGCTGCCATCCCTTTTCCTTTTCTCTTATTTACGTTTTCTTATCTTTCTTTTTCTTCCTCTTTTTCTTCTTCTTCTTCTTCTTTCTCAAAATTCAACATATAAATCTCAAACTCAATAAGAGAAAAGGAGGAATCAAGTAGAATATGAGAATAGAAAAGAATCAAAGCTAGAAGTACAAGAAGTTGCATGATTTAGCCAAAGAGCTAAGTTTTCTATTTCTATTTCTCTTTGTTTTTACTTATTATTTACATTTGTAATTGATGAATTAATGTTGAATGGAGTTGGAAGTGCTGTTTACATTTGTATATGTTGGATTAATATTGTTGGGAGTTGATTTTGATGAAGAAGATGATGAATAGTGAAGTTGAGTTTTGTTGAAGTAGTTGGAGTTGTTTGATGTAGTTAAATGAGTGTAGAAGTTTGTTTAGACTTAATATGGGTAGTATATAGCTTTTATGAAGTTTTGATTGAAGTAAATGTGTAAAAGTTTAATAAAATGAAGTTTGAAAAATAAGAAAATTAAACTCAGGGGAAACCATGAATTACAGGCGTGATTTAAGCCTTGATAGGCTCAGGTTGGACAAATTTCATGAATCACGGCGTGATTTTGAGAGAAAAAGTCTGTTTTGGGAAGTTTTCATGAATCACAGTCGTGATCCATCCCTTGGTAGCCTCGGGTTGGTCAAAAACTTTGAAACTCAAAATCACGTCATGATTCTTAACTCAAAAACCATTTTATGACAGCTTTCCAAAAATCACAGCCGTGACTCACATTTTTACTAACGCAATACTATTTCGTATTTTAATCATAACTTTTTCATACGACCTCCGATTGAGGTGATTCAAGTTTCATTAGAAAGCTTACAAAATATCTACAACTTTCATGTTTTAAGCTCTTACAAATTTCAAAAGTTATTGATGCTCAAATTTGACTTCTTTCCAGCTATTATATTTTTATAAACAAAGTTCAAAACTTGTTTTTTTTTGTGAAATGTGTTTTCACTAGGAAATTGATCTTTTTGAGCTAAAATGAGATAGATAAGTGATATTTGATGTTATGTGAGTTAATTGATGTAATTAAAAATGAGTTTAGTAGATTTGTAGATTTAATTAATAATTTGGATTAAATATGGAAGTTAGCTATAAAAATGAACTTAGTTGATAATTCTAAGTTCAACTTGGCTAAATGAACTTGAATGAGTTAAAAGGAATTAGATTGATATAGTTCAATCACTTTGGCCTAGTAAATGAATTAAATGACTAATTCCAATCAATTTGGTTAAGGTTAAGCTAAAATGGCTTAATAGCTAATAATTAGCTTAGATGAATGAATTACGATGATCCTTGAATAATATGGGGAATATGTTGTTTCAAATGTGTGTTTACTTGAAAATGAATGTTTTTGGTGTATGAATTCTTTATTAATGCTTTTGTAATAAAACACTATAAATAAAGAGAAAAGAAATTCTTTGACAGACAAAGGAGAACTTTCCATATTTTGGCGGGGCAATCTTCGTAGCCATAGTGGGGTTCCTATTTAGTGTCTGATCAAATAGGATTTAATAAAATGAGTTCGAGATGAATGGATAAATCGCTTAAGTTCTTATGTGATTTTGATGAAGTAGATGATTAGTTTAGTTTAGTTACTTATACGAGTTCTTTCCTTAACAGAAGTGGATATCTGATCTATCTTCTGGATTATCTTCTGGAATTCCTTCTGATACTCTGTTTGGATTTCGTATATAAGGTACGTAGTAACTTGCGTGTTGGATGTTAGGATAGGCATCTAAAATAAATTAAGAACTTAAACTTGACTTAATAATTGATGAGTGTTGATTGTCTTTTACGCCGTTGAATCTGGTTCGGAGAGCGAGACCTTGCTCAGATTGGGGGCATGGTACTTTTTCGTTATTGGATAGATTTATCTAGGAGATATAAGTATCCGAGCTACTTATATCAACCCCCTGAGCGTCATGATGCGTTACTTATAATCCCCTAGTATTACGGGCTATGTCGAAGGTGGGGCTGCCTAGTCTGTATGAACAGTAGGACCACAAAGGCGGACGTGATACTAGATCCTTGATGCCCGGAGTTTGAATACTCTCGTGTTGATTTGTTTACTTTAAAGAAAGATAATAACTTGTGATTGTCGCATTTGCATTTAGTTAAGCTCGTGTGTCACTCCGTGTGTGATTATGTTGCTGTGTACTGGGCTTCGGCTCATTCTTATTGTTGTTATTCTTTTTACAGGTTTTGTTGTTGATAAAGACGATGTTGATGAAGTTGATGATGATGAGTTCTTGTTGATGTCGGTAATGATGGATGATGAGATGATGATGTTGTTACTATTGATGATGCTTGACTCGGGTTTTGGGCATTTGTGATGATTTGGAGAGAATTTGTGGATGAGTGAAGTGAGTAGGATCGTGGATGTAGTTAGTTATTTTATTTCTTTTTGTTTAGTATTAGTGAGAGCTGGATTCATTTATAAATTTGTATTTTCATTTAAGGGCTTGTTAGTACCCAAATTTTGTAAATAAGCTTTTGTAAATATCTATCAAAGTCAAAGTTTTTCCACTTTTGATAGTGGAAGTTTGAATGCTTTTATGTAGAAACGTTTTTATTAAAGTTTATTTTTCCGCTGCTAAATCCAGTTGTTGCCAGAATCTAATTGAATGATTTCACAATCTAAAATCGAATAGCAATGTTCAACATAAATCCTTTTAGAACAACCTTACGTATAATTCGTAAGAGTTATACGTGGTTGGGGACTTGGTGTGCTTAATTTGAGAATTGAGCATGTCGGGTTCTTTACACACATATGAACAATCATCACATATAGTCACATGCAACTTGGCATCTAATGCAACAATTGCATTTATAATTATCTGAATTTTCAAGCCAACAACCAATACAACATAGGGTTATCTGTGTCTAACCTTAAACCTGGAGTAACTCATGACTCCACAATAATCACATATATATAATATATATATTTAGTATTGAGTACTCTCTAGTACCCTAGGCACCCCAGTCGTTTTACTTAATCTGCCAAAATCCTTTCAAGTGCGACTCTACTCAAGACAATGTCACAACAAGATCATCAAGTGCCAACCTAACATCATCAGTACTCTTGATCCGCCAGGCCCAGCCAAACACAAGCAATAAATTAATTATTAGAGTCAAATAATTAATTAGTCCATTTCAGTTACTATTACTTAACATTTACAACAACAAACAAGTTAATGATTACTTGATTCAACATTTGAAACGGATAGTCAATTCTATTAGAAACACCTAACCACAACACAACAACACTAACTCATTACTTTTGTTATGAAAGAAAACATACTTGTAAGTTTTTCTGGGTTCCTAGATTCATTAGGAGTCTACTATCATTCTATGTCTAGACACATAATCCTACTTAGGTTTAGGTGTACTTTAGTGTTAAGTTAAGCTTTTGGATGTTTAGGAAGGCTATTAAAAAGGTATAAACAAGATTGAATCATCACCTTAAAGCTCACATCCGTGATGAAGGGTGTGATTAGCTCGATGCAGCATTAAACAAATTGGTGTAGTGTCACTTCCTAGGCATGCTCGTGATGGAGGGGATGACAGCCTGCAGCCATCACCGTGCTTTCACGGGTGTAACTTGGCTGGGTTGGGGATGTCTAAAACAATTTGAGCCAAGAAAATCACGACCCAAAACATGGCCGTGACCCTATGTCCGTATCTCTTACACTATTTTCTTCTAAAAAAACATCCTTACTAGTCCACATATTTTGTCCTTTAAATCAACAAATTTACATTAAGTGATGTTAGTCTTTTGTCGGTCCTTCAATGGAGATACTAGCAAGAAAGTAATTCTAAGATTGGCGATTTTGAGAAACTACTGTAGAAGAGAAGACATGTTGGTTTAGGTGGGAATAATTATTATTATATTTTATTGAGAGTGACTAATTTTCCTTTTTTTATTTAACAAATGACACTCTCTTACCTCTCTTTATGAAACCATTTATTTTTCATATTATAAATCCCTAATTGTTTTGAGAAAAACTAATTGTTAATAGAAAATGTTTTTCTTTAAAAATATTTTCTTGTAAAATAATATGTTTTCAGGTGTGTGGTTACTTTTATGAAAATATTTTTTCTTTATTTATTTATTCTAAATACTTTAATAATGAAAATAGGAGGGTAATTAATAATAACACATTTTAATAAAAATCAATCTATCGAAATAAAAATATAAAAAATTAATAATAATTCTTAAATGATTGGTCAATAGACCTTATAAATTGATATGAAAACGACTTACGCTTTTATAATCCGTAAGTTATTTTACCAAAAATAAGTTATGAATATGTCTCTTTTTTCAAAATAAGAAAAAATGTTTCTAATAATTGTTCCAGTTTTCATTAAACAAATATGGAAAAATGAAACAGACGTTTTTCTAAAAAACATTTTTATTAAAACATACAGGGATTTAAAGAAAACAATTGAAAATAAACACAATAAAGGAAAAGAAAATAATGAGAGTATAAATTTTACCTTGTTTTGTATATGAAGAAAATAAATGGATGGAAATACTTTGATTTCTTATATTTGCTTCATTTCTCATATTCAGTTAGTGAAAATTAAATGAAAAGCAAATAATTGTTAGTTTATATTATCCTTTAATAACAACATACCAAAACAACAGCCTTACCTTGAAAATCTTTCCAAAGTCCAAACTCAACAAAAGAAGTAAACTTGAAGTACTGCAGAAGAATGATTTGATTATTATATGAACCAACAACAAAGTTGATCGATCCCTTTCTTATGAAGAGTAAAAGACCAAAAGTCTAAATGCTAAAATCAAGTTACTTTAAATAGATTAAGACATGTGAGAATTACAAATCAAGAATTAAAAATATAAGAGTTCTTTGCACTGTTGACTTCAAATAATCCCACAAAACCTCGGGTATATATAAAAGGCTTCAGCTCACTCATTATATTGAATTTGGAACCTTGGTATGGGGTTAAAACTCAATTGCCACAAGAATACAATTGTTAGGTAGGTTAATTACAAAAACCTTACCTGGGTTTTTGTCATTTACAAATACATAATTTGTGTTTTTTTTTTCTTTACACATAGGTGAATCGAGTTCCATGTAAATTAAACTTGGGTCACTTATTTGTCAAAAAAATTAACACATTTAATATATTTGTGAATGAGCAAAAACACGAGTAGGGTTTTTGTAATTAACCCTTATTGGGTTTTGAGAATAAAGAGAAATACTCACTCAATAACGTTTTATATTTACTAAATACTTTTTCATAAAAAAAAACTAAATAAAATCCTATCAATAAGGAAATAACATAATAAAGAAAAATACAATGAAAATCATAATAAATTAAGAAATATGAAAATGAATCAATTTCATAATCTTCTATTTGAGTTTTTTCAAATCAATTCTCATCATATCAATTTCCTAATATAAAATTCAATTACCTCTCTCTAAAAGATGAGATGGAGTGGGAAGTCAAAGGATGTAGGAGCATTTTGGTACAACAAAGCCCTCTAACTGAAAAATATTAGTAGGTTGGTTTGAGCTATTATCATTCTTGATCTAATGAAACCAATCACTTTTACGACCTGTTTAGGTTATTTTATTTTCTTTTGTATCTATATAATACTTTTTTTTTTCAACTTTCTTTTGTTTTTCCTCTTTCCCATTTCTTTTTTTTTTTGTTCTTGCTGACCTAGCACGACTCAATAGGCTATAAGTTATCATTCCTGATCTAGTCAAACCAATCATTTTTGCAACCTGCTTAGATTATTTTATTTTCATCGGATCTATAGATTACTTTTTTTTTTTTTTTTTTTTTTTCCTTTTTCTTCCTTTTTTTTTTAAGTTTTTGCTAACTCGGCCCAACTCAACAGGTTGCAAGTTAGCATGACAACCTAGCCATGGCTTGCAAAACTGTATATGCCAAGCCAATTTATGGATTTAATGTAACTTATATCGAGGTCTACATTAAAAAAGCAAGGTAGTTAGTACTTGTTCGAATCCACCAACCCAATGAATCTTTTTCGTCTAAGTTTGCATTAAATGAAAAAAATAAGGACGTGTGGTTTGACAACACCCTCTATTGAGAACGTGTTAAATAGAATTACGAGATCATTGTGGTTCTACAAGTGGTACATCATGCAATCTCATTATGTGGCACACTCTCAATGAAAGGTGTTGCCAAAAATAGATAGGTTAAAGCGTACATGTCTTTTACTCCTAATAAAGATGCTTTTCATACCTTTAATCAAATTAGTTGCCTCATCAAAATTAAAACATAAGTCATCTTATCGAGTCCTAAGGATAATTAAATGAGGTCCTATGCCAACTTGGAAGAATCCACCATCTGCATTCCTTTTAACTTCACTTGTTTCCTTTGATTTTATTCCAAATTTGGAGAGAATTCAAAAGTGTTTGTAGCACGAAAATTAAGGTTACAAATGAGTCGAACTACTTAAGCTAAGCTCATTTTAGGTCTAACTCAGCTTGAGCTCAAAATAAAACTTGTTTAGTTAAACAAACTAAGCTTTAGCTTTTCTTCAAGCTCACGAACAGGCCTGTTAAGGTCTCACAAGCTAGGCTTCTTAAGTGTTTACAAACATGCTTGTGAATGATAATAATATTTTATTAACAATACTTTACATATGATCATAAATATAATTATTTATGTAAACGAGTCTAATCTTAAGCTTTGGCACATTTAGATTTGTTAAACTAAATAAAATTAACAAGCTAAGCTTGAGTTTAAGTTCACAAATCCTTAACGAGCTCGAGCTTGAACTTAAACTTATGCTTTCTAGGCTCATTAAAAACCTAACTCGACTTAAACTTGCCCAAATCTTGAAAAGTTTGACTCGACCCAATTCGTTTGTAGCTTTAATGGAAACATCTCTACTCATTTTTATCCATTTTATTTAATTTTATTTTCTTATAAAAATGGCTAAATACATTATTTTCATGATTTTTTTATTAATTTCCGAAAATTCTCATAGTTTGGCACTTTTAATAATGATGATCATGTATATTATTAAAAACTAGATGGAGATAAAAACATACTTGATCGAACGATTTTCCTTAAAATCGTAAGTATCCATGAAAAAAAATATACCATAAAGTAGTAACTCTCCTCCTACATTTGATTCTCATTTTTCCAATAGAATCTAAATTGTTCTACTTGTACTGTTGTAATGATTGTTTCACAATGGACTAAATAAAAGCTTTAACTTCTAAATATAAAATCGATATAAAGAAAATAAATTATTTGATATTAAACAAAAGAAATCTGATATTGAAGGAATTTATAATCAAATCATAAATGGAAAGAATTAAATGTTAAAAATATTTGGATCTAAATATCATAATCTAATGTCCCTAATGCTCACAGAAAAATAAACATAGGTTTAAAAAATTCAACTCTTCACTTTGGTTATGTTTTGATGGTATATTTTTCATATATATTTTTATTTATATTAAAATAATATTTATAAATATATTTATTAATATTTATATTTTACCATAAAAATTATTAATTTTTTTTTATTTATATCAATTCCTTAATAAAAAATTTATTAAAAAAAAAAAAAAAGTCTGCCAAGCAGAGCCAATTCCAGTTCAAATCATCGATTTCATCGAACATCCAAAAAGCCCTGTCTTAATACTCTCCACTTTCTTCCTTAATCATCATCACCCAATTACGAAGCTCTCTCTCTCTCTCTCTCGGTGAGTATAGAAACAATGAGCTCGGTCTCGTGTTCTTTGGTTCTAACGAACAACCCAGGAGCTCGCTTTTCCTCCTCCTTTGGTAATTGACATTTCAGTTCAATAATTTTTCTTCTTAAGAAGATTGTTGCATTCTCGTGATGCGTGTGATCTTTTGTTGGATCCTGTAGTAAAAATTTGATTGTTGAGCATAAGATTGTGAAATGCTAGCTTATAGCTACTTGTGATTGATTTGGGATGCAATTAGTAGTATGTTCTCATCCGGGTTTTGATTCAAGATTGAATCTTTATGCGTAAAATCGGATGGTATCAATCTCTTGTCGACAGTCTAAGTTAACAAATTCATCGTATGTTCCTTGTTGTACAGAGTTTTACTAAGGCATCTGTTAAAATGAAAATGTGATTTTCATTAGGAATATGTTCAAATTGTAATGCAATTGCTATTATTAAATAATGGAACACGGATGTAATAGGATTGTCATTTGTTATTGATTATTTTAGGACCAAAAATCAATTCAAACATTGAATTTCAATGTTTTCGCAATTGCGCGCTGAAACAACTCTTCCTATTATAATAATTCTTCCCAAGTAATATGGCTATAATAGAAATTGCTATTGCAGTAAAATGAAAGGAGTAATATGTGTATATGTATGTACAAGTGGAGAGTAAGATCCACTAAAATTCCACTCAGTTGTTCAATCAGTGTAGCAAAACTAGAAAATTCAAAAATCGATTTCTTAGAATTTAAATGACACCATAGCTAGGACTAACATGGCTGTAGTTATGACAGAAATTTCCCAGAATTCCTCTTGTTAAGTTGAAGATGGTCATGATGCTCAACGGCTGTTGGGTTTCAGTTGATGGTTTATCGATTGGGAGTGTAAAAGATTTTTACAATATTTCTAATAAGAAAATCTGGTTTCCCTTTTTTTTTTTTTTTTTTTTTTTTGTGTTCTCTGAAATGTTATTCGTTGGCTATAGTATTTTCTTTAATCATATACTAGAGTATTTTCAATTATAAGACACCACAAAAGGAGGACTATTTTCTTTAAAAACATTTTATGAAAGAATATGCCCTTTATACCTATTATAAATGCTGTGGAAATTGAGCAGTTGGTTGCATTTGGAATTCAACCATTTTCTTGAAACAACGTTGCATCTGGAAGCACAATTGACAGGGTTAATCTTGTCACCACCCTTAGGTATACCTTCATTTTCTGAAATGGCTTGAGAAATCAAATTTACTATGCATCAATTAGTCACATTTGGAGGTTTAAAAATTTTCTTGTAATTTGTTTATGCCTATTTCTATAGAGATGTATAAGCTTTGATATGTGCTCATGAAGTCTTAAAACTCCAACCATTAAAAAATTTGTCTTGAGCTCATTGTTGAGAAACTATCAAACAGATCATTTTCAAGTGCAGCTCATATATAGCGAGAATCAATTGTACCAATTATTTTATTGCATTTGGCTTTCCTACTAGAATCGGTGGTGATATAATCATATACATGACTTGGAAGCTTGGTCTTTTCATAAAAAAATCTATTTACTGCATTCCCGTGTTGTTCATTGTATCACACCCATGCTGTGCCACTTCTCATTATTATGAGCTTGCAACTACAATTCGTGGTCATTTCATATACTTTGGTGTCAGTGAACTCTTTATCGTTGTCACTTGCACAAACTGAAAGCCAAACATGCATACTGGATGCGGCTTGTCAACCACATACTAATTGTTCTTCATATTCTTAATCCTTTTATATTGCATTTGAACTTGTTATGTAAGTTCTATGCAAATACCTCAAAGATTAAGAAAATGGTTGCTCAACCTGTTCGACCATTCATTAAAATTTTTTCCTACCATCTTTCTGTATAGACTGTTAAGTTGCTGCTTTCTTCTGAAATATTTGGCAGATTCTTCTCTGAAGTCATCAGGTCAATGTCTACTGAGGCCAGGCCAGGTGAATTTGTCTTTTGGTCAGAACAGTGCTAAAAAAGTGAAAGATGTCACTTTTAGAAAGCTCACAGTTCAAGCCAGTTATGGGTATGGGTGTTCAGCCATCTTGTGTTTGCAATTTTTATCCAAATGATAAAACACTAGTATGGAAGCAAATGAACATTATGTCTGTTGTATTCATGATTATCAGATTTTTGGATGTCCAGAACTCCAGAAGCTTTTGGTTTCCATAGCATGATAAGACTAAGCTGTTATATTTCATAGAAACCTCACAGCTTGTCTTCCTGTGGCTTAACTTGCTTCTTCTTCAGAGTAAGTGAACTTGCTTTGTTCCGATGCAGTGACAGTGGAAGATCGAGCAGTGCAAGTGCCTTTGTTGGTGGCTTTATTCTTGGAGGACTTATTGTAGGCACTCTTGGTTGTGTGTATGCACCTCAGGTGGAGATCTTTCTTCTTCATCCAAATAAATAAGCTTTTTTTTTGTTTGACTATATTGTTGTATAATTTGATGGCCCTAGTGATATGACACATAGTAACCATATATAAACAGAAAAAATTTTGTCCATTTATTACTTTGTAGTGGGACATAGATTAGCAGTGGATAGTCTGTAGGTGTTTAGCTATTTAATCTTGACCTCTTTCTTTCTACAGATTAGCCGGGCACTGGCTGGAGCTCCTGACAAAAAAGATCTGATGAAGAAACTTCCCAAATTTATTTATGATGAAGAGAAGGCTTTAGAGGTAAAATGATGTTTATGACATTCTGTCTAGAGTTCCATATAGACATGAATCTGGATTTGGCTATCCTATACGTGAATTACTGACTTATCTTATTCATCTGATTTTGGTTTCTTTAGGATAGTGTCAGAAAATATTACTTGTGCTTTATTCCAAGTATACAATTATGTGTACATCGTTTTTCTTGCATTCCCTCACACTATGTAATAAATGCAAAATACGTCTAGTTGACTTGGGCTATATCTAGTGCATGTGGTGCCTTTTCGTTTAAATTATATATGGTGCATCAAGTGCCCTTTGCTTTGAGTTTCTTCTCTTGAAATTCTCCCAGATACCACATAGCTACTTCCCTTCTCTGCAAATACATACTTGGTTTCTCCAGGTTTTTGTTCATGCCACTCAGGTTCATCACAAATTCCCAATTAAGTAGGGAGGCAGAGCATGTGGTCTCTTGAAACACCAGGATCTTCTTCCATGGTTTCCCCATTTATGTTGGTCATAATCATATTTACCTTTGTCATCACGTTTTAGACATTGTTTTCTTGAACTGTCATCTCTGAAAGAACTATTTGTTTCTATATAAACAATGATGCGTCGATTCTGCATACAAGTATTATTTGCATACATTGATTCTTTTGAATCAAGCTTCAGCCGAAATTCTTCTGATGCTTGATCTGTAAGATAACAACTTCCTTAGGCTAAAGATTTCAATGCTTCGCCTAATTGCAGAGAACAAGGAAAGTTCTGGCAGAGAAGATTGCACAACTAAATTCTGCGATAGATGATGTGTCCTCACAGCTCCATTCAGAAGATTCACCAGATGGTGTAGCTGTCAACTCTGATGAAGTTGGAGCAACTGTATGAAATATTGGTGGATTGAGCCGTCATGGATTAATACAATACAAGCTGAAAGTGAAAAATAATTGTTTTTTTCCTGTAAAATTTTGTCTTTTACCTTACATGGGTGGCAAACATTAAGTTCATGAACTGGATGTTGTTTCCTGAACTATTATTACATGTTTTTTTCCTCTCTAGCTGCTGTATCTTCATTTACTTCTCATTGCACTCAGTTCCATGGAAGGGATTGCTGAGGACTTACATTATAAGCACCTTTATAGTGCAGCAATTAGCCGAATAGTTTCTTTCTGGACTTATCTCAGCATCTGCTAAGTTGCCCTTATGTTAATTCATCCATTTTTTTGGTGGCTTCCGGTTGACTACTTTGTTGAAGATCTGTTGTCACTAACATAAATTCAACTAATCAACAACAGATCTTCAACTAATCGAATGTGAAATTAGCTAGTTGGGATGGCCTGTCTCTTAAATTTGATCTGACTGGTAGTATGTAAAAATAGAAGTTGTCAAATATGAATTGAAGTTCGGTGTCCTTGTATTGCAGTTTTTCTCCAACTTCAATAGAAATCGCTCTATTTTTGGGAGCACCTAATGTGTGTTGCAATCCAGTTGTGATGTTATTGTCAAGCTTTCTTCATTGAAATTTCAATAACATTAAGAGAGCAGGAATGAAGAGGATTAATTTTCCCACTTCAGGGGCAACAAATTAAAGCTTCAATCGTTTCCAGGGGCCTTTTTATTCACAATACATTTTTATTTCAACTTAATTGGGCATGGAGTCTCCTCTATGCACCTATCATGCTACTATGGTCCATGGCAATTTCACCTTCCCAAACTGGAAGGTGTTGACCTCTCAGGACTTCCATCCAAGTTTCTTTCATGCTAACAATAACAATTACATTTTTTCTTCTTTTTTTTTTTGGTTTCCTGGTCTCCCATCTTTGATTCCATCCATGTATCCGTTATCTTTTGAATGATCTATTTTTTATCTACATCTGATCGAAACAATGTGTATAAATATATTTGATTTGTATTTATATGTAATCTATTTAATTTTTTTATGAGAATTATCAACTCTTTTTTATTTGTATTTATTTCATGATAAATAATTTCTTAGAAAAAAGTTTAAAAAAAAGTATCTGTATCTGCTGAAAAAAGCTAACCAAACAAACTCTTAGAAGGTTTTCATGCTATTCTATTTACATAATAGCGTGCATTGATGGTCGTACGGGTGAAAACATTAGAAATTTTGCGCTAGGCTAAGAGCCAAGGAGGTAAAAATAAATAAATAAAATTACCTACGTTAAATCTATAGCTAGATGTAAAAGTTTAAATTTATAAATATAATGAGGGTATTTAAATTTGTTGCTTTTGGCACTTTTTTGATTTGAGATTTTGGCTAAAACTAGTGAGATTAATGATTTAATTATGTAGAATTAAAATGAGAGTGAAGATTCAAAGTTAGGATTTCCATACTATTACCATGTTGAATTTAGTTTTATAACTACGTGATCTAGAAGTTTAAATCTGTACATGTGTCGTCTGCTTTTAAATTTAGTTGTGATGGTAAAGTGCTTGGCAAAAAAACGTAAGAAAGGAACAACCAGAAAAAGAGACTGGTGGGTAGTCAACCTGTGGTTCTTCATACATGCAAAGCCAAAAGACAGGACCTTATCTTAATATGTCTTTACGTGCCTTCTTCACCACAAGTTTTCTTTCCAACTCCCTCACGACCATAACTTCTGGACCACAGTGCTTAAAAACAAAAATGAAATCTCTAAAATAGTTGCATCTAACTGTTCATACTACTAAGGAACTTGATCACCCTTACTCTTGTTGTGGCCATGGCTTCTCACGCAGCAATTGCTTCTACAAGAATCCTCACCAACCCGACAATCTTTTCTTCTAAGAAATCACATTCTTTTCCCTCTCAGTGCTTCTGCAAGGTCTGTCTCTCTTTAATATAGATCATGGAATACTTCTTGTTTTATTGTAATGGTTTTTGGGTACACGGCTTATTGTTTTTGTTATTAGCAGAGACTGGAAGTGGCAGAATTCTCTGGTCTTAAAGCAAGTTCATGTGTTGCATATGGAAAAAATAGTGGAGAAGCTTCCTTCTTTGACACAGTTGCTGCACAGCTTGCTCCTAAGGTCATTTATGATCTCTTTTGCTTATATTTTTTGGAATATGATATTATGAGATGATGAACTAATGATTAACACATATTGATCACATTTTTTCTTGCTTGAAATATGGCATACACAATTCCTTAGGCATGTTGACTTTAAGCAAGTTGATTTTGCAAGTAGTTTTATCAGCTGACTCCTTCCTTATAGCAAAACGATCCATAAAAACATGATCATTGGAGGTGTGTGGATTCCTTTTTTGAATAGCATGATCATGAAACAGATAAAAAAATGTTTGAAAGAGGGATAAGAGAGGTGGAATAGACGATCCCAGCAAACCTAGTGTTCATCTGACAGGTGCTCTTTTAGTGTTTTTTGGCTCAGCCCCCCTCTCATAAGGAGTTAGATATGTACTTATAACGAGACACAAGTCATTGCTGTTAAATCACATGGATTAGTAACGGATAGTATTAATTGGGGTTTAATAACCCTAATGGGCTAAATAGAAGAGATTATAGCTCAGATATACATAATGAAAACATATGACCCTCAAGCCTGCTGAGAAAGATTAAAACAGTATAAGACCAATTTAACGAACCCTATTCTAAGCCTACCAATCCAAAACTCACTAAATCATCTCAACAAAAATAGGTATGGTTTCTTGTTATCTTGCCACTAATCTAAAAAATTAACCTTTAATACAGTTATATAGTTTTGATCTACAAATTATATTTCTCAAATTGATCCCTCTACAATCATAAACTACTTCTCCTTCCTAGTCTTTTGCCAAAATGTTGATTTCCAGTTTGGAGTGATCCCTGAAGTTCTTTCTTTTTTTAATTTTTTTCCCTATGGAGTAGAGAGTAACAACTTTGACTCATGCATAACTATGGCAAATTTCTATTATCTAACCATCCAAAATTGACTAGATGATTCAGTCACTCATTTGGCTATTCAATATTGTTCATTAAATACGGATCATTAAGTTTCTTTGATGCATTGTTTGATAGCTTGATGGGCGACTATACCGTAGAAGTTCCTGATGAAATCAAGACGCTGTGACATTAATCACATCATCTTCCGTACAAGTCCAAGTATGAAATGATGTTGAATAAAAAGGGATTGATGACCTTAAACTTTCAATTGCAAAAAAAGTATTTGTCCCAAAACTTTAGCTTAAATCTAGACCATATACATTCAATGTTTTTATAGAGCTAGCAAATCCAATTTCGGTGAGTCTGTCCGGTATACTATGCTATCTAACTTTCCTAGTAAGTATATGCAACTCACTGCTCTATCTAAAGTGCGAAGCAAATTAATTGTCTAACCAGGCTATGGTTTCAGCAGCACTGTTAAGGTAGAAACAGTTGCCAAACTAAAGGTGCCATCAATGGATTCGGTCGCATTGGTAGGAACTTCCTTCGGTGTTGGCATGGAAGAAAGAATTCTCCGCTTGATGTCGTTGTAGTCAATGACAGCGGTGGTGTCAGGAATGTATGTCAATTATTCCTCAATTTAACATTTCAATTTGCCTTAAAGAATTAGCAGGCATTATACTTCATCTGATGGTTAAATTTCAATTCGACTACAGGCTTCACATTTACTAAAGTATGATTCCATACTTGGAACTTTCAAAGCTGAGGTGAAAATTGTAGATGACAGCACCATTAGTGTGGATGGCACCACATCAAGGTTGTCTCAAACAGGGACCCCCTCCAGCTCCATGGGTGATCTTGGCATAGACATTGTTATTGAGGTAATCCTCTAAATATAATATCATTTCTCTATGTTATTTAGCTTTATGTATTTGCCAAGATTACATAGATTTGTACAATGTTCTCTATAGATTCACTGGATCGTACAAACTGCAGGGAACTGGAGTCTTTGTGGATGGTCCTGGTGCGGGAAAACACATCCAAGCTGGTGCTAAGTTATCATCACTGCCCCGGCAAAAGGTGTTGATATTCCCACATATGTCGTTGGTGTGAATGAGGGGGATTATTACCATGAGGTTCTAATATTGTAAGGTCGGGCAATTTTATGCTTTTTATCAAGCTTATGAGTTATGAGTCCATAAATATCGGTTCAAAAGTTCTAAACCACGTCAACTTTAAATTTCAGCAATGCTTCTTGCACAACAAATTGCTTGGCTCCTTTTGTGAAGGTCATGGATGAAGAATTTGGTGAGCTTAATGATTCATTTTTTATTGTTGGCATTTGAATTTATCAGTCCTTGTTGTTAAAATCTATTATCATAATGCAGGCATTGTCAAGGGTACATGACAACACTCATTCCTACACAGGTGACCAGGTAACTAGTTAGCTTATAGATCCCTACCTGCTGGTGCAGGATGAGTTTGGTTTGATATGTAAATTTAAACTGTAGATTAGTCAGCCATGGAGCTAAACCTCACATTGAAAGTGCCCTTTTTTTGTTGTATTCCCTTTCTTGATATGGCAGAGGCTTTTGGATGCTTCTCACGAGACTTGAGGAGAGCCAGGGCTGCAGCATTGAACATAGTCCACAAGTACGGTGCAGCAAAGGCAGTGTCTTTGTTCTGCTCAGCTGAAGGGAAAACTCAATGGAATTGCTCTCCGTGTTCCTACACCAAATGTCTCAGTTGTTGATCTTGTTGTAAATGTTGCCAAGAAGGGCCTTCAGCAGAAGACGTCAATGCTGCTTTCGAAAGGCTGCAGATGGGCCATTAAAAGGCGTATTGGCAGTGTGTGATACTCCTCTTGTATCAGTAGACTTCCGTGCTCTGATGTTTCATCAACAATTGACTCTTCACTTACTATGGTTATGGGAGATGATATGGTTAAGGTGGTTGCTTGGTATGACAACGAGTGGGATACAGGTAGCATTTCAGATTGAAATTACACTCATGACCTTGTTGGTTTTCTCCATGAAATGCAATTTGCTATTGGTTTTATTGTGAGCTTGTTTATGTTGTAGCTAAAATGATAAGAAAAGACGACTCAAATTTCTAATCCTTTCAAATTTGATTCATTTGTGCTATTAGACTTTATATAAAAATAATAGTAATCAGGATACTGAGAATCTTATTCTTGAAATAAACCAATATTACATGGCTGATGGCAATGAAATTGGTATTATTTGGCTGATGGAATGGAATTGGTATTATGTCTTTATTATGCAGAATGTTCAAGGCTCATTTTATACATTCAACCTCGATAATGATACCGAGACATATATACTTCCACCATAATTTTAGTATGTTTTGAGATCATTCATGTGATTCCTTAAATATGGTTTTTTTCTCTGCAGCAAAGGGTCGTAGATTTGGCACACTTAGTAGCCAACAAGTGGCCGGAATGCCTGATACAGGCAGTGGAGCCACCTTGGAAGATTTCTGCGAGACGAACCCGGCTGATGATGAATGCAAAAGTCTATGAAGCTTAGTTATCTGATTCTTTTTTTTGTATTCCTCTTGCTGATTATTTATGTTGATCAGTAGGACTTTTGAGTTTGGTGTGAGCGTATTCTGTGTATGCAAGGATGTTCTGCTAGAGGGAATGCTCAATAATATTCCGGAACTAAAATAATATCTGGATAAGAGCCTTTTCATTGGAAGGCTCATGATGTCTTGGTCTCCACGTGAATTTTTTACTATTGTGGAATGTAGGGCTTTATACAAAAATGCTGTTTTTTTTTTTTAATAATACAAAATACAGTAAAAAAAAAATTGAAATATGTGTCAAAGGCGCATGTATTCCCACACTTTTGATCAAACTAAAGAGGGAGTGGGTGCAAGTGTCACAGTTGAGGCTCTACTAGCACATTGAGACCATGAGCTTACTATGTTGCCTCTGCAATAGTAAGGCAACCTAAACACACTCAAAATGCTCTACTTAGCCGTAGATGCGTAAGATGAAACATAACAAAAGGAAAGTACAATATAGTAGAGCGGTACATGAGGACACATGAAAAGGAAAATGGGCACTTTATTAATAATCAACAATGGTATGATGTGTGTAGAGAACAATGTATAATGAGTTCTTAACTGTGTATAGTCAGTGGTGAGTCAAAGTTTATCTATGAGTACTCACACCTCATAAGGGGCGTTGTTTCATTCTTGGGCTGGAAGGAGACAGTAAAGTCTTGAAGAGGTCGTGCTTGAAATTACCAAAAATGAAAATTACAAGGAAAATGGCTACAAAAGGAGCAGAATTGTGCTAAAAAAAATATTACAATAGTTACACCCTAAACCTTCTACTTAATTTAATTGACGTCCTTGTCAATGTGTGCTTGAGCTGAAAGAGGCTTATAGTTGACGCAAACTTTATATCTGATATTGGCATGAGGTCTTTACTACTTCCTACCGTTTTTCTTCACCCGATCCTTCCATTTTACTAAGTATCAATGGTTCTCTCCAGTGTTAGGATCTTTAATAATCCTCTGTGCAAAGATGTCTCAATGGCTTAACTCATGATAAAGTTATCTTGACGTGCAACCGCTTAAATATGTTACAAGAGGGGTCTTGTTGTTGGGAAAACAGGGCTTAAAATACTAAATGGAAGATTAGATGGCCTTCAACCTTGCAAGTAGCTCTTCTTTATATGCTACTTTCCAATCTTTACAACGATAGGAACTGGCCCATGTACTTTGGATGAATTGTTGTCCTTGTTTTCAATGATTTGACTTGTTTTTTATGAGAAGCTTGTTAAGGAGTTGGTCTCAACATCGAATTCTCAGGTTGGTGTTTCTCATTGCCATTCTTCATTACTTGGAAAATTTCTCAAGATAAGTCTAGCAACTTCAAATTTGCTTCAAACTTTGGTACTAATAAGCTCTTGGGCATCTACTAGCATAAGGTATGGCAACTATGATAAATAGTAGTTGTTGACCATGATAATCTACATTAGGTTGAAGAAAATTAAGCGATATCAGCAAGTTGACTAATTCTTCTTATTGGCATTGACAAAGTGTTGCAAGTTACTTTTAACATGCCATTGAACATTCTATCTGTCCATCACTTTGAGGATGACAACTAGAGGAAGGTTAATTTCTAATCTAATATGTGAACAACTTAGTCAAAACTTCTAGTGAATCTAGCATCTGGGTCATCGTAATGTTTTGAGGGGTACCCAAAATTACTACATGCTTGAAGAAGAATTAGGTATCTTGTTGCCGAAAAATCTTCATGGTTAGATGAAGGTTGCACACTTTGAAAACATATCAACAATAACAAACACAGAAGTGATAAAATATGGAGATGCTCTCCATGGGTGAGAAAGCACTGGAAGGGGCTCTAATAGCCCTGTAGGTTGTTGCCTCTCAATCTTGTCCTACTAACAAGTCAAACAAGTTCAAGTATAGTTCATCACATCCTCCTTCATATCCGACCAACAATAGCCTTACTTTAATAGGCTCGTCATTCTCTGCTAACCGGGATGGCTAACCTAAAAAGTATCATAACAATCTTACAGGAGCACCTTTCTCAAGTTCCCTTATTAGGGAACATACAGGCGACAACCCTTAGTATAGATCAAATCACCTTTAACCTAAAATCTGTGTCTTATCCTCTTCAATCAAATGCTTCAAGTTCTTAGCCAATAGATCTTAGCCTAAGTACTCTCTAATTTGCTCTTGTATGTTGGTGGAGACTCGAATGGCAGATTGCTGGGTGATTTATGCTAATGAGGCCAAATCTGCTCTTCTACTCAACAATCTGCTACTCGATTTGTCTATTCGCTACAATACGCAATCTCCATATCAATCTCCATGAGGAACTTCTGCCATCTTGCCTACTTAGTAGAGAGTTTAGGTTGAGTAAGGGGTTGCTTAGATGGCTTGCATTTCATTTATATGTGTATCTGATCTGTATCTGGTTTGTTTGATCTTTTCATAGGTAAAATTGTCTATTTTTTATTTATATTGTTTATTGACAAACAGTCTATTTAAAACCATCATGTGCTATCTGTAAGCAAGCAAAACAAACAACACAAAATATGGCTAGAAGCAGAATTATTTGTCTTCACCAAGAACTTTGACCACGATAAATGATGCTTCCATGTTATAAGGCAGTGCACAATGGCTAACAACTCCTTCTCTTAAGCTGAAGACCTACACCCGATGGGTATAACCTCCTACTTTCATATGCCACGAGATGGCCCCTTACATTAGTACTCCACTTAAAGCAATGTCAGAGGCATTTGTGTAGACTTCAAAGGGTTTAGAGATGTCAAGTAAGGAGAAGACTAGCTCCTTTGTTACAACTCACTTTAGACCCTAAATTGTTGCCTAACACTCTTCATTCCAAGACCCGTTCAGTCCTTCATGAGATCTACGAGGGGAGAAACTCTCTTGGAATACCCCTCCACAAACTGTCTGTACTAATTGGCTAGCCCAAGGAACAAGCAATGATGCTCTTTGGGACAAACCACTCTCTAATAGCACCCACCTTAGCCCCATCCATCTTGATCTATCCTTCTTCAATCACATGCCCAAGGAAGTTGATGTGCTTATGGGTAAAGGCACACTTTCCATGCTTCACATACAAATGGTTCTCCCTTAGCTTCTGAAAGACCATTTGAAAGTGTTCCATGTGGCCTTCCAGTGTCTTGCTATACACAATGTCATCTACATAGACAACAATAAAGTTATGCAAATAATCATGAAATAGATTATCCATTAAAGTACAAAATGTTTTAAGAGCATTAGTGAGTGTATCTATGTATGCAGGGATATTCTGCTAGAGGGAATGCTTAAAAAAATGCCAGAACTAGAATAATGCCTTGGATAAGAAGCCTTTTCCTTGGAATGCTCATGAATAGAATCTTGTCCTAGTCACCCACATGATTTATTATTGTTATGGACCTTTGGTATCTGTGTTTTAAATGTGTCTACCACTGTATTAAAATTTAAAAGTGTTAGATATTGATGCTTAATATTTCAAATAATGCCATTGGACAAGTCTTGGGTATGGTGGAAAAATATATCTGATCAATTTGTATACTAGCAAAGTAATATTAGGGTATTAATACGTGATGAAGGTATAGATAAGTATTTTACTTTCTAATAGGAGTATACACCAAATCTCTTTTGTAGGTACACTCTCATTACATTATAGCTCAATTCATGTAATATTTTATCATATAATAAAACTTACATATATATGGTATGAAAGCGATGCCAAAAATAAATTAACCTTAAAACTAGTGTTATCACCATAAAGCTTTTAGTTAACTATTATCAATTGTACCCGTCTATAATAGCCTTCTTCTTTATTTTTATGGAACCCTATCAATATGATGATGATTTTGTTGTTACACACCATTTTGTGAAATCACTTTTGCTCCAAGTTCAATACCTACTTTATAAATTGATTTCAAATAAATCACATGGTTCCATCTTTGCTTCTAACTCCAATTTACGCTAAGAGATTATTAAATATTCATGATATTTATATTGCATATGATATCTAAAGTTTTGAACTATCAATTTGACAAAATTTTCTTAATAATTTCATGGTTAAGTAGAACTCAAGCAAATATGCCTATTATCTTAACCTTAGCTGGCCTATGCAAATATGCCTAAATCATTCTCTCTTAGGAAAATCTCAAGATGTCATCTATTATGTTAACCTTAGCTTCATTCGTCATATGCCTACATATGTAAATATACTCACTCTTTTAACTCTTTATGTTGGATTTAGTTAAATGATTATGGGTAACGATGCATCCATATCCATATCTAATATCACTAACCTTACCATTTTCGCAATCACTTCTTACACCTTAAAAATGTCTTACATATCTCTTTCTCACTTACAACCTTCTCCCCATTATTGAACCATGTCATGACAGTAATCGTACTATCAACTTCAATAACTTTTCTTTCAGCTAAAGATCTATGATAGGGAAGATTCTCTTATAATAATAGACTGAGAATCCCTCTATCAGTCTCTTGTTCATCCACCATGGTCTTTTCTTGTGTCCACTACTCTAAGAGAGAGTTGACATTCTCGACCTTGTCATACCTATACAAGGTCTTTCCAAACTTTTTCATAGCTATCACATACAAGTTAGTTCTTCTATTACATCTCCCAATCTGTATCATTCTCATCAAACATAGAAAATTTTTTGTATCATTCACTTTGATGTGAGGCTATTACCAACTAGATTAATTGAGGGTTTTGTTATAATGCACTTTTTACTAATGATTATAGTTGTTATTATTGGATTTTTTTTCTTTGTATAATAAAAGTGAAGTTATCTCAACTTTCAAATAATAAAATCCTCAATTGAAAATTATTGGTTTATCAATATCAAAGTTTTTTATAGTATTGGTGATGACAAATTTATAAACAATAATACAACCAACAAGTTGGCATATGCTTCTATCTCTCTTGCTTCTTCTACCTCCATTACTTCCTCACTTCTTCCTTTACCCTAAACTCCTAGAAAAAAAAAGGATGAAAAAGGAAAAAGACCATTTCCCTTAGCATTTACCTACTCCAAAGCTAGTATTACAAGACTAAGGACTATTCTCTACTTCTATACCCAATCTCATTCCTTTATACCTCACAATATACAAAGCTCTTGGTGATTATGCTTAAGCAGCTGCCATGAAAAATGAGCTTGTTTCTCTGCTCAAAAATAATACTTAGGTGCCCGTTCCCTGGTCCCACCAAAATGTTATTGGCAACACATGAAAATTGTGCATCAAATATAATGTAATCAGATTGGGTGAGCATTACAAAACTTACCTTGTCATTTAAGGGTTTACTCATGAGGAAGGAATTGACTATATGAAAATACTTGGACATGTTATCAAATCTCCCACCATTAGATTTGTTCTCACTCATGTCCTTTAGATTTATCAATTATGCATTCCTTCATGGTCATCTCCTTGAAATAGTCTAGATGAAGCAACTCCGTAGGTAAAATAAGGAATGTAATGGTAAAATAGACAATTTAGCTTGTAACTAAATAAACTAATACAAAACATAAAGGCATGAAGGTCACTTCTATCTCAACTTATAATTTCTACATTTCAGGCTTCGCACCCTCATATAAATACTATAAATTTTCCCTCTCCTCTCATTTCTCAAAACTTCTTGAAGAATTTATCCTTTAAACTCTCTCTAAATCTTCATTAGAAAAAAAAAAACATAAATCCACTCTCTCATTTGGAATTAAAAACTTGTATAAGAAGAATAAAAGAAAAAGGTAAGAACAACATCCTAAATGTAAGTCTCAAAATGACAAACGAGAAGAGGGGTGAATTGTTTGTTAAAACTTTTTCTTGAAGAAATTTAAATAACACAACTTTTTAAGAAACTTGTTTATCAAAATTTTAAATTAATTGCAACTTATAACACTTGATACTTGAGTTATTTGTTGATACGAATGCAAATGATATGCTGCAAATAAAATAATAGAAATTAAAAGGTAAGAAAATAAAGGAGATGGTGATTTATAAAGATTCATCCTTGTGAATTAGTCCTCTCTTCTAACTCCATTGTTAGCATTCAGTCTTCCACACTGGTCATTCACTAGTCCAATAAGCAAAGAAGAGTTAGAAACACTAATAACTGCTCTATCTTGCAAGCCTACCATCGATATGCACAGACTATAAGATTTCTTTGTAACCTAACTTCTATGCTAATCCTCACTTAAGTAGTAAGAGAAAAGTTACAATATGAGAAAAACAAGTTCTCCAAAATAGCTTGAAATATAAAATGAATGTATAAGGAAAGATGAAGCTCGCAGTGCTTATCAAAATGTCTATCATAATGTTTAGAAGGCTTTTTGCAAAGTGCGATTGAAAACTTTCATTGTTGTATATTGCGAATCTTGAATTCTAGAATATATATGCTTCTTTTAATGGCTATCTTGATGCTATATTAAAACATTCAGATTATCCCATAAAATCTTCCAACATTTTCCTAGTTGAGTGGATGTGCTTGATATCCCTATATTTGAGGATTCAAAAAAATTATCAAAAAATTCAAAAATTTAAACTGCTTAATCATATCTTGTCTCGATTGTTGACCTCAGGTGCTTATGAAGAATAAGTCCTTGATACTTATTTTCATTTGGTCCTTTTATACCTTTGCTTGGATAAATTTGAATTTGAAATATAAAAGAATCCTTAAATTTTGGATAAAATTTAACTGATACTAAAAAACTAAAAAGAGCATATCTTTTTCTTCATCTGGTGACTTTAGCAAAAGATACCAAATAATAAAATTTTTATAAAAAGATCTTTATTTAATTTGAAACAAGAACACTACTGCAACCTTGTATAAATCTTCTTAAAATCTTGTATAAAGCATTTGAAGAAAATCTTCATGGATTATTATCCTCCTTGTATGGAACTAATAAAATGTATTACCCAAATACACTTAATTAGTAGAGTTGAGCCTTCAGTTAAAACCAACTTTTACTTTGATGATCGAGATATTCTGCATCACCACTCATTGTAAAAAGTATTATCTTTCCAATTGTCTGATTGAGTATCTATTGAAACATCTACCAGAAGGTCTTTTTACCCGTCTTCTTAAGTGTTTATTATATTAATAGAATACCTTATTCTATATCTCTTTACCTTTTTGTTATCATCGAAACTTATTTAAGAGAAAACTCAACATTAAACTTTCTGTTCATTTGATCGACAATACTAATACAAAATTTATCTTAGGATAATCAAGAATCAAGAGGAAAAATGAGGTGTGCTTGAGAAGCTTCGTCAACAAGCAAGCCTTGATTAAGTAGTAGTACTTTATGATTATGTTTTTTTTTTCCCTTCATTTTAGGTAAGTGATCTAATCCTTATTTTTTATTGTGTTCATTTGATTAATAATTTGGAATCAAGTATTAAATGATGTAATGATATATTATGTTTATAGATCCATGATATGATGAATAAATGGAGATTGATTATCATTTGTTATTAGGAACAAAGGTGGGAAAATCATGAAAATCATTGAGATGTAAAATCTAAATAAATCATCAAACAAATTCATTTTTAGATTAAATTTTTCGTAATGGTAGCTTAATGTTGTTATATACTTAAACTAGAAATTTTCATGATTTTTGAAGCACATTTACTATTTTTAAAAATTAAATTATGAAGTAACAAAAATAGAGTTTTGGATAGCATAGTGACAATAAAGTATAAGGTTGAATCAGTGACTTTTTTTTCTTCTTTTGAGATGAGAGTATAATGGGTTGAGAGCTTGGGAAGTCTATTTTAATATAGTGTAAAGAACTGGCTAGGAACCAGTCAAGGACATCCTCAATTTTGCGAAAACTGGTCGGTTGATAGTGTTGTTTCCTTGTTCCGACTATATTCATAGTTTTTTATTCTTAAACCAATTTAATTAGGTTGAACCAACTTAGAAATATGTAGACAGATGAGTTAGAAAGCTTATAGAAAAATTTGAGATTAAGAACCGGTCTAAAAATAGGTGAACTGGTCCAATTAAGTTAAGGTGTGGCATTACGCGCTAATTTTCAATAGGAAATAAAATAATAGAATTAAAAAGATTTAATTCTAATAAAATAAATATGAGATAAATTTAAAAATATATATTTTCATATTAAAATATGAATTTAAGATCAATAATAAGATAATTTAATTTTACAAATCTATTTAATAAGATAGGTGTAAATAATGACTTATAAGATGATATAAGCTTATTAAGAAGTTAGTTTGGGTTCCTTAGCACACATAAAAGTAAAGTTGCATTATAAAGGATATGAATGGACTAGGTACAACTTAAATGAGTTATTTTACTCAATAAAATTTTATTAGGTTAATTATAAGATATGTTACTAAGAATATCACCTTAAGGATATAATTACTCTAAAATGAATTTAGGTGATTAATTTGAGTATAAAATGAACTTTCATATATATAATATTTTTAAAACTAAAATTTACTCTAGACATGATATTAATTTATGAATTAATGTTTTAAATAAGAATTAAGTGAAATGTCAAATTGAATAGATAATAGATAAATATAAATTATAATTGATTAATAGTTGATTTAATGAGAATGAACGATTGAGTCAGCATCTTAAAATTTATTTAAGATAATTTTTTTATACAAATTATTGTTATTGGGATTACTTACCATCGTGGTAGGATTCTTCCTTGAGTACAAGTATGTAGTGACTTGGGTATTGCTTACCAAGATAGGCATCTTAAAATGAATTAATATATAAGGATGAACTAATTAATTGTTTGAGTGTGCTTGTATTGTTTAATTCAGTTCGGGAAAGCAACAACCTTACATGATAGTGCCAGCATGGTAGTTAAGTGCTTAGGCTACTTTTATCATTATTAATATATCAAGGTAGCTCAATGTTTATCTAGATCAGAGGCAGTAATATAGTATAATTTATAACTGTAAGGGCTAATTGAGTTGTATTATATTATTGACAGTGGTAGGTAAAGATAAGTAACGACTATGACTCTAGACGATGCTATTTACTTATAATTTTTTAAGGGATTAAAGTATCTAGGCTTTCTATATTAACCCTCAAAGCAGTTGTTTAGAACCCTCGGATTCCCACAACACGTTTCCAAAGTGTGAGTGGTCCACTATTAATTTGATTCACCTAAATTAAAGATATAAATTGATGGTTTTGCATGTGCATTAGCATAGGAATGTTTGACTATATCGTGTGTGCTTGTGTTGTTGTTGTATTGGGCTTCAGCTCATTTATTTCTTTTACAGGTGATAATGATGATGCTAAATGAATGCTTTCACTACAGGTTATGAGTTGATTGCTGGTGAGAGACTGGACAAGCTAGACGTTAGACTAGTGGATATTATTTTATCATTAATCTGAGAGTTTAATATTTTTGTGTGGGATTTTTGATGTAATTATTGAGAGATTATCCACTATCACTTATGAAACTTAAGGAATTCTTAATTTCAAACTGGTTAGAAACTTACTTAGTTAATGATAGCATTTACGTATAATGCTTAAGTATTATAAGTGACGGAACTAACTACATCTTGATCCTATTTGGGCATGGCAAAAAGAAAGGAAATAAAGATATTGTCATATGTGTGCATGAAACAAAAGTTTATTACCATTAACAAACTCTTCTTCCATCTGTGATTACGGGTATGGTTGATTCCTTTTATTCTGATCGATTTGATATCTTATTTTTGTCGTTTTCAAACAAACCGTTTGTTAAGAAACCGATACAAATGAAAAACGGATAATTTTACTCATAAACTAACCAAACAGATTAGATATAGATAAGTTGTAAATACAAATCAAATACAGATAAGATATAGATGAAAATCAAACAATCTAAATAGACCTAAATTGCTTTTAATATAAATGGGAAAGATTTCGGGAATACAGCCATAATATTTAGAATTCCAGTCAAAGATACCGTTTTAAGTTGGAAAATATATACCTTCATTTGATTTTGTTCTGTTTATCTTGGATGAAAATCCTTCTATCTTGAGAAACAGTAAAATTGCCATGGATTTGGACACAAGCGAACAAATCGTCAGGGTGGCATATGACATTCTCCAGCTACTCGATACTTACCAATTTTACTCTCACGAAAGCGGCCATATTCCTCAATGCTCTGTCATAAAACTGTGAAACTGTGTCTATGTAGGTGCTGGCTCCTTAACATTATGGATTCCAATATTTGCTTTGTTGCAATTTGATAATAGTCTAATCAGTTCAAATTTGACATATTTTAATAGTTTTTTAGATCAAAATTGAGTTTTTATAACACGTATCTCCACCAATATTTAAGAAATATAATTTATTCATTGATTAA